>KK114135.1:34209-52372 GCA_000611955.2 Stegodyphus mimosarum | reverse complement strand
AAGTCCTTGAATGCTGGTAGTTCGATCTGGGCTCGAATCTTGGGGAACGGGCTAGCTGCATGCTATTTTCGAGATTTTCCCCATGCATAACATGGGTAAGAGCAGGTTTCCCTTAGAAAGTCCTGTATGAAAACATCCTTTTCTTTAGGCAGATAGCCCTCGAGTGCTTTGCCATAATTAAATAAACCAAAAGCCAAACGAACCCTTACAGAAATTAATTAACATAAAATATATGATTACGTAAAGCACAGAAAACTAAATTCGGTGAAAGTAAAGCTATTAAGCAAGAGAACGATAAACTACAAAGCCAAAAAAAATATTCTACTTTTATCTTCGAATCCAGTATAAATAGAAAATACGTTGAACCCAGAGAAATAAATTTACTTTTCAGTTTATGAGATACAATAATTAGAAAAATTTAAGTATAATTAATCACCTACTCAGGAATCCAATCTCAAAAAGAAACTACATACTACTTTAGCCGATACTTCATATCTCGCAAACTGTAAAAGTATAGTGTTGCACTTGCATTAATTCGTATCAATTTTGTCAACTGAAATTAGATAACTTGTTCTGAAATTCACACAATAATCTGTGATACATTTCAGATTGGTGCAGGGGCTCCCAACATACTATTTCTTACATAGACCACTTTTAAAAGAATGATTTTCTTCATCGACCCCGTTGCAATTTTCTCTCCAATATACAGCATACAACATAATCATAATAGAAACAATTGGGCATAAATAGATTAAAGAAACAATTAGACTTTAGTAAACAAGAGTTTGGAACAAAAAGCTTATTAGAATTATGTTTTATTACTTTTATATTATTATTATGTTTAATTATACATATATAAACAAGTTTTCAGAAACAACATCGCAGATTCTTAATTGCCCAGAAATTCGATTTTAACTAAGGTGATGGCTATGCTTGATGTATTGATGAAATATTTTAATATTTGGCATAAAATTCCATAGCTTAATAAAGCATCTCGTTCAAAAAAATATGCAACTTATTTCTTATTTTCCGTAGTAAACTGATGACTTGACTAAAGCTTGCTTCCACTAGGTAAGCAGAGAGAAACGTCAATAATTTTGGTTTGGTAATTACTTTTATTATAGGATATTTCTCCAATCACTTTTACATTGCATGTGTACCCATACGTTTTGAAGAAGCCTCATGTTTGAACATCCTTTTTCAATGTTATAAACTATTCTTTGCATCATAATATCAGGATTAGACATATCGCAGTTCAGCGGTTCTATGAGCGATTCTCGCACATTCAAATTTTCGGTATCTCAGAAGAGAACATTAAAATTTTCTTTGAAATTTCGCATGTGGCTTGTAAATAAAAATATATCTTCTAAAGGAGTTTAACGTTCTTCGTACTTTTTTTAGGTGTGTGTGTGTGTGTTCCTGCCTTTTCCTTTTTTATATTGCTCTTATTGCGCAAAAAAATGTATATGTCTCAAAAACATTATTGATTTTAAAAGTATATTAAATACTTTCTGTGGCATGTTTCCCTTATATTTATTTTATATGATTTCTTCCTTACTACTTGATATAACTTTATGTCATTAACAATTAATTGTAAAATTTATTAACTTTGTTTGAAAACCAGTCGAATCTTGGTTATGCCGATCAACTGCATATTCGTCTAATGACCTCCATTCAGCCCCTTGTCATCCCTAACAACCTTTAAAATTTCATCGTCCCCTAGGTGGTCAATACCGAGCCCGTTAGGAACCCCTGAATTGGCAAAATGAAATTTGCAATCTGGTAAAATTAATGTCGACTTACGAAAGACGCAATTACGAGCTTAAGTATATGACTTCTTTGCAGCGTTTTATGTGATGCGTTCTCCTGAAACAGGCATGACATAACTCTGCTCTTCTATTATTAAGGTATAAGTTGTTAACCCACAATCATAAATAAAGACGCAATTCAGTTGTTTTGGAAGCTATTTAACCTCTTGGATCACGATGGTCATGTCGCTCCCGAATAGCTAATCTGTCGATCGTTCTTAACAATGCCAAAGCAAATAACTGTATGCATCATTAACCTTGAAAGGGTCTCCCTGCCATATATGCACACGGGTTTGAAGAACAGTTTCCGTTGAGTGATAGAATGCATTTTCAGTTCTTCCTTCCGTCAGATATTATAGATTCGCTGATCACGGCTCTTGATTTCGGAGACATTTTGCACGCGAAAGTGTTGATGAGGTGGAAGGGTTAGTCACATTCAGGTTTTTTACGGTTTAAAGATGATGTCACCTGTCAGCACTTAAGAAGAAGGAAAATTTTTCTTTCCTTTTTTTCCCCTTAATTCTCGGTTCTGCTTCCAACAGTTAATAAGTTTTCGCATTTTAGTTGTTATAATAGACAAAAGAAAGAAAAATAAATAATTTTTAATGCATCGTAAAAAATAAAATATTTATTTGAAAGTTTAATGTGTTTTTAAACAGACGCAAAAGCAGGAATATAGATTAGAAAAATTCAAAATAATCTGATATTATTTTAAAATATGTAAATACAAATTTACATTGTAATTATTACTAATTTTTTGCTTTAGAATATCTCAGTAAAGAAGAATGTTCTTAAAATATAGCAGAAAATAGGCTGGATATTTTCGGTTATAGGATAACACAAGCCAAACATTTTTCTTCGAAAAGATATACTATATTCAAACATTCCCTGTTAGCCACTGTTATGTAACAACACGTTGTTCTTATGTCTTAAGTAATGTTCTTGTTTTCAAGGTATGTATTATTAATAAAAATCTTCAAACTGTGTCACTCTATTTCGTTATTTGTTTATCGAAACAGCTAACCTAAAAAATATATCTTTTATGTTAGAAAACTTATGGCACAGTCGAAATGATCTGATGGCGAAGATATTTTCGCTATGAAGTATCAAGTTGGCGCATATATCTTTCTAGAGACAACTGTTTGGCGTGTTCTGCCTTCTAACGACAATCCAAACTGTTTAACTTCTTGAACCCTATTTTATGCATTTACGATGAAGAATACAGTAGAGTTTTGCTACGCTCGAGTTCATTTTCCTTCATTTACTTCTAATACCGTTTCATTTAATTTGACTATAGGCATTCCCAGCCCGTAGAAGTTTTTTGGTGTAAACTCTTTTATTTTTAATATATTGATGATTAAAAAACATACATATCGTCACAAGCTCCACAGTTTATTAAGTATCAATAGCATTGAGAAAAATTCCACTTTTTTTTTTTTTTGAGAAAATAACTTTTTCGCTGAACACTTTCGATTACTATTATGTTTTATAATTTTAGGTCAAAATTATCAAAGTGCTTAATTTTTTAAATATTTTTTACGTTATGCGCCAAACAGTTTTATTTTCCTCTTTTTTTTTTCTCTAGAAAGATAAAGAGCATCAATTTGATACTTTCAGTGAGAAAACATACTATCGGCATTAGCTTCTTCCGACTGGAGAATAAAAGTTTCTTAAACGTAAGAAACATATATATTTTTTAACTTTAGGTTAGAAATTTAGGTTAGAACACTAACTAGAAGGACACACTTTAAAAACTTTTCATTGGCAATACATACTTCGAAAATACGAACACCGATTTAAGAGGCACGTAACAACATAGTTTATTTAATGATAACTAATATGACGCATGTTTTTCCCCGTAGAAAATTGTTTGATACTTACTGTCCTATAACAGAAAACATCAATAATGTTTCTCATTTACCTTTAAAAATAAATATGATAGCACTTTATTAAACCTGAAGATCAAAGTGCCTTGCTTTCTTAGTTGAATATACAGTTGAAGAAGTATCTTTTTAAATTTTACTGACATTAAGCGAATTGAACAACAGTACTTGTAATAATAGTATATAGTCTTCGTATACCAGATACGTTTAACTGGAAACCACCGTGTGTAATTTATTACAATTTTTAAGTAATTTATCTTACATATAATGAATCGGCTATCAAACGACTTATTATACGTGTATGTTTTGAATTTATGAATTTCCATTGCAATTATTGTTTCAATATCTTCTACTATTCGAAGTAAAGAAATCAGTAAAAAATTTGGGAACACTTACGTAGTAGCACAATCACCTTGGAGCAGTTTGGTGATTTTTTCTAGAAGGGAGAGAAGGATGATTTATATTTGCAAAAAAACTATTTGCTATGTACATATATTATAATTACACCAGAATTAGTTATTTGGCTCGGAAAACCAATCAATATATCTGTTTAGAAAAGAATTTTCTTTCTTTTATTCTGTTGGAAATTACGTGGCGATTGCCATAAGAATAAATTCAAAGCAATTGCTTCCTTTACCGATTCTGAGGTAAAATACTGTATTCCTGCAATAGTTTTGCATGTTGCGAGCAAACTACGCAAACGCATATTTTAAAACTGAGTTTAAGACAAAAATTCTTACGATTTGTCTATAATATCCATTGGAACTTGGAATACAACAAAAAGAACGCATACGAAAATAGGGACGTTGCTCGTTAAATTGAAGAACTATTATTCACATGGCTACCAATGTTTGGCATGATCTTATAATTTAGCTAAGTAATCTGGCAATTTGGCGCCTACTAAAGTGGTTGTGCTAGTACGTTGTATGCACCCACTTCAGGCTTTCCACTGTATTAGGACTTTACACTTTGAATGTCTGGGAAGTATTGCCTTGGCAATAGATACCCAGAACAACACAGCAGTATCGCAGTTGTATGCACCGTACTATCTCTATTATAGGTAAGTGAATTACGGATTAAAATTATAGTGGTTGGATGCATGATACAGATTACTCAAATTTTCATACTATAGACTATAGGCATTCTCAGCACGATATTTTTCATACTATAGACACTATTCTCAGCACGGCAATTTTTATACTATAGACTATATGCATTCTTATCTCTTGTGTTATAGCAAATTCTTCGAATTTTGTTACTGAAAAAGAATTTAGTCAGAGGCTTAAATTTTATGCGAAAATGCAGTAAGAACATTAAAAGAAAATCATGCGCTATGTATATATATATAATCAAGACAGATAGCCTAGTCTATTTTTTTGAATAACGCAGCCTAGTAGGACTCGGTACTTAACCAGAATATATTTCAAGCAATTCACGACAGTTGAGTTCAAAAGCGATTAGTTCACAAAGAATGTTACAAGCACACCTAAGAAATATTGCGTGTTTGGTCTTATCGCGAGATTGCAGCAATTCAGTATTCATTTCAGTTTGTCTGCTACTCCTACCACAACACCAAGCACTTCCTTCCAAGAAATCTTTGAACACCTTAACGTTACTTACCCGTTGTGTTACATGAAATGTAAAGTAGCATTAGATAAAATTTTTCTGTAACTTTTCATTTATTTGTTTTTTAAGCCATATTCAGGCTTTAAACAATAGAATTTTAATTAAGTATATTTGTGAATTGGGAGGAGGTTAGATTGTTTGAATATGGTAAAGTTCCGATGGCTGTCTTCCTAAGCGGGAGAATGCCTTCGTGGAAGACATTCTGAAGGAAACTAGTCTCCTAATCACGTTACACATGTGAAAAAATAAGAAAACCAATTTTGCAACTAGCCCGTAAGCCTGGGTTCAAACCCAAACCTGGTCGAACAACCGTATTCAACGGTTTTGACCACTCCTTCCGCTAGAGGAGCAAATCGACGAAAGGTCTTGCTCCAAGCCCCTGCATCTTAGTTTTCAAATAAATGCTTTGATGAACTTTGATATCAAGATGGTTTTCCTTTTTACTAAATTTTGTCTTAAACGTAGCACGATGGGATACTTACGAACTATAAAGCAAAGCACCATAAATGATCACAGAAATATACAGCCGATCCTTTTAGCTCCATAGAAAAATTATTTCCTTAAAGAAAAAAAAAAAGGTAATTGCATAATTGCTTTGTTATCATAAATCTTCTGATAATCTTGCCATCTTATAATACTTATTCAAAAAATTCTGGCACACATAAAAATGCGTATTCTTAATCGCATATGCCGCTTTCTTGCATATTACAAACAATAACATAGTTCGGTTCATTTCATTATGGCAAAGCACGCAAAGGCTATCTGTCCAAGGGGGTATATTTTCGTGGAGGATTTTCTGAGGAAAAATAGCTTGTATCCACGTTACGCATGACATAGGAAAGACCATGCAGGCAGCCCGTTCGCTGGAATCGAACCCAGGTCGAACGACCAGAGTTCCGGGACTTTACCATTCGGCCACTGGTGGGAGATAAGAGCGTAAGGCAGAACAAATAGAGGTATCTAACAATGCCGTTCCTTCATTAGGTTATTACGATGGGTAAGGAAAGTTGCATATTTATACTTGTTTTCTATGACGCATCTTGGTAACCCATAAAGATGACCAACTCAGAAAAAAACATGGAATTGAGTTACATGAAAGGTGATTGCCCAGATTAGCGTAACATAAAGTTCAGATGTGGAAAGACAGAGTTATTGAAATTATCTGGTTTTCAGCTTTAAAAAATCTGGTTTTAAGATGAATTAAATGAAGCAACTAATATTCAACTAATACTTATCCGTTTTTTGATTCATTGATCCTTTACTGAAAAATTAATATAGTATATATTAACAGTTATCTTTACCCTGAAATCTCTTTTTTCTTTCTCCTTTTTTTTATTACAAATTTAATGCTATAACACAAGGAATGAGTCAGTTGTCTGAGGTTACTCACTCTTTCAAGTTTTAAAATGGAAGTTTATCCTAAGAACTATTTAATATTATGTTGGAAGATTCTCGGGAATTAAACTTTTACAAACATTTCATCTACAGCGGAACGAAATAAGCTGAAATTTTCATTATTTAGAAATGAGATTATATGATAATGCATAACTCTAAGTTTTAAACAATTTAAGTGTTACAGTTTAAAAAGATGTTTACAGTGCTGTAGTCTGTCAGAATTAATTTAGGTTAAGTTATCACAATGGCTGTCAGTCTAGAAAGACGCTTTTAGAGAGGATCTCTCTGACGGAAATCGGCTCGTATTGACGTTATACATGAGGAAAACCAACTATGCAATCAACACGTTAGCTTGGAATCCACTCTAACTCCCAGCACTCAGCGGTCTTTAACCACTCAGCCTGTAGTAGAGCTTTATCAGTGTTAAAGCTAAAGCAATACGACAGTCAACAAAGCTAAGATACTTTTGCTTTCATAACTATTTCTTTGATACTCCTGAAGCAAAAATAAGCTTGATTGTTTGGAAAAAAAATCCGCTGAAAAGATGTATGTTAATTAATTTATTAAAGTTCGTGCTTCTGTTCGCTGCGCTACAGAAATTCAGAAAAATTAATGAACTTTATTTCTTTCCCTTTTAATTTTCACTGCAAAAATTTATAAGATGTTAACATTTTAATTTAATTATTCGGCATGCAGAAAAAAGTGAATATTAATAATAATAATAATAATAGCGACGCTAATCAAAATACATAAAAGCATTTTTCGCCATCTAAAAAAGTTTATACAAGTAGAAATTCGCCCTGCCAGTGTTAAGACAGCTGAATGCTTGGAGTTCGACCCGGTTTCTGTCCTAGACAAGCAGGCTGACTGCATGATTGGTCTTCCTGTTTTTTCCAATGTATAAAGAGAATACAAGCCAGTTTCCCTTAGAACATCCTCCACGAAGGCATCCCTCCCCTTGGCAGATAGCCCTCTTCTGTTTTGACATATTCAATTAACCTAACCTTACAAGTAGTTCTTAATATTTGAAATGCGAGTAATGCCAGTTATCTACCAATAACGATACGATGTACCTTCTGATATTTGCTAACTTTCACTAACATTTTTTTTTTCTGACTGGATGACGATTTTTCTTGCGCAAAATTTAAGAATTCAAAAGAAAATTAATTAAATATTTAATAGCTTCTGTTATTTATAAGTACTAGCAACAATCAAAGCATTTATATGCGAAAGTGTCGACCCCTAAACGCTGGTATTTACACCAGATTAAAATTAATCCATGTGCAAGTGGGATTAAAATGTTAGCTATAAAATGCTAAACGCTTTAATTTATAACTGCTGATTTTATAACACGTGATATATTGCTTCAGACTGATTTAAATATTTCTTCATTAGCTTTCAACTTGAAGATTTCGTAATTTTATTAAGTCTTGAATAGGTGGGACTTAACTTACTTGTCTAACAGCAACATCAGATAAAGTCTACGAATTTTATCGTGACCAAGAGGCAAGGGTTGCGTCTGTCGTTAGCTTAGGCCTTTAGGTGACTGTACGAATTTGCCCACTTTTGAAGGAGAATCCCTCGGTGAAGGAGGGGAGACAGATTCGAGAGTCTCTTATCCTTTTTTTTTCATTTTATCACCCTCTCGAAAAGACTTTTGGCTCCAGAGTATTTTAAGTGATCCATGCTGCAAGGGCATTATAAGGTTACAAACATCCATGCCTTCTCCAGAATTCGAACCCGGGCGCAAGACTAAAGCACCCGGCTCCTCTGCCTGCATGGCAACAGGGAGACATTCTTGAATGGTAAATATTTTTATTAAAAGTACTTAAAAGTTAAAAAAAAAATTCTGAGCATTACCTGCACTTTTTTCTTTTTTAAGCTACCTCTGGCGGATGGTAAGTAGTTAGCAGAGGCTCACTGTACCCATGGGCCGATGCCATGGGTAAGGCTTCGACTCCCCATATACTCGGCCACATTTATTGTTGTTTGTGCATTGTCCTTCCTCTCCCTTGCGGACGCAATATTGTTCTCTTCATTGATACACCCTGACACTTGCCCTGACAGTGCTCTTGGTAATAAGATCAGCAGTTTCTGTCGCAATTCCCGAGGAAGATTTAACTAGAATGTTAACATTAAAAAAAAAAAAAGTCCGGAGCTTAAAAACAATTTCAGGAACTTTCGAAAATTACTGCTGCTAAATTTTACTAATTTGCTTAGGGATGTGACATCTGAACGTAATGTGTTACAGTACTAATAAGGATTTTACTTTAATGATAGCATTTAACGGCAACAGATTATTATCATTAGTGTAGTTGTAAGGTGCGACAATGGTGCAATATAAGGCGCTATTGTTCCTTTGTGCCATTTTCATGGTTAACCGATTAGCAAAGCAATGTTAAAAGATACTAATCTTCAAATTACTACGCGACCCGGCTCTTCAGTCTAATTGACTCGCTGCTTACAGTTTGCTGCATTTGTAAAGCCTGCGGTATGAAAGAAACAATCTTTCGGTCGATGTTGTTTCGTGGTTTTAAGCACGTGCGCTTCAGTAAAAGACCCTCGAGCTGTTTCCAGTGACGGTAACTCGGTAACTTAATGTGCTGGTTAAATGTAAGCAGCATTTCGCTAAATGCATTCCCATGTTTAGCGGCATGTTTCAAGTAGAGCTTCGGAAAGGGGAGGAAGGAACTTACACGGGAAACAACCGATCTGCATAAAAGAAAAAGCAACGGTTGTATGATTTAAAAAAAATAGGATTTTGTGGGGGAGGGGGAAGCAAAGTAAATTAGTAAAGGGTAAAGGTCACAATTTATATCTTTTTAACTAATTGTTAAAATTATATTGAATAATAATTGTTCTAAAACTGTGTTTTAAACTTTTTTTGGCCTTGAAGGTTACAGTTTTATAATAATAGTCTTATGATTTCCATTTGTATAGCGGAAATATAAAGCTGCGAATTTCTTTTTATACTACGTGGCCTTCCTCAATATCATAATGAAAATTTCTTTTTTTTTTCTTTTGTGCTGAGTTGGCTGATAATGTTTAGGTAATAACTTAAGCTATTACAGCGAGTCATGCCAATATAAGTTTAATGATTATACAGAATTACGATACAAATCTCGTAGAGGAAAATGTCACGATTTTTCTCTTATGCCGGTAAATTATCTTACACGCATCAAACGGACGTGGGCATGGAAAAGCCTTGAATACCAATCAAATCAAATTCAAACGAAATTAACATGTGAGCTTCTATGAAATTTTAAAGTACTTGGCGAAAATTACATTCTTCTCGTTTATATAAAATAATCGCATATTAAATTTTAATTGTGCACCGTTTAATCTCCGCAGTAATTTATATTACACATTTATATTAGACGCAATAATTTATATTACATTATTTCTATATATTGATATAATTTAAATGCCTGTTAATACCTGTATTTCTTTTCTAAAGGGCCTGTGTGTGCAGTTTATTTCATTGTTGTTTCCTAAATACAATTAAACGAATTTCATAATAGTTATGGCGTGAATTAAACAAGAATCCTTTCTTCAGTCATCTTGAAAAGGATTTCTGAAAAGAAAATCATATACAAGCGCCCGTAGCAAAAGACTGAATTAACGGAATATAATAGCATATCAAGGCCTTTGCAGATCTTCATTTCAAAATTCAATTGAATTTTTAGCTATTGGATGTTGATGTTGTTACGCATCTTCCTTTTTGCTTTCACAAATATTTCATTTATATACGAGATTTCCGCTTTACAAAACGTTTGGCGGATGCCATGTAATATCAAGAGTAATTGTTTGTGATAATAATCATCTGCTTCTCTTTCAGCCTTCAAGGTTTAGAGGGTCCTCCCCTCAACATTTAAAAGATGTTTTCCATTGTTGCGTATTCTTTGTTTAATATATTATTATTTCTTAAGCTATGATTCATTTGAATTAAACTCTTAGTAGTAGAAAGACATGTACACTGCTGGCCACCCAAATTGCAGCACTAAGAAAGACAAGAGACGTCACAACAAAATTTATTTAGTAGGTAGGTAGGTAAGTGACGGAAGAATTTATTTAGTAGATAACATGTTGACCAAGAATGAAATGATTAAATTTATAGACTTCTGTGAAGTGTGGTTCCTTTTAGAATCAATAGCCAGAGTAGCCGCCTTTGTTGGAGATCGCCGCTGCCACACGCCTCGGCATTGATTCAAAGAGACTTTGGATGTGTTCTAGGAGTACAGCAGACCAAGCAGCTTCCACACGTTGCCAAAGTTGATCTGGTGTGGCAGCTTGGGATGTAATCTGGGTCAATCGTTCAGCAACCATGGACCACATGTTTTCTATCGGCGAAAGATCCGGAGAGCGAGCCGGCCAGGGAAGCAATTCAATCTGGCGATTTACGAAGAACCTTTGGACAGTGCGTGCCACGTATGGTCGCGCATTATCCTGTTGAAATATGGCTGTGGGCAAGCCCTGAAGGTAAGGAAGGACAACGGGTTCCAACGCCTCGGAGATGTAGCGCTGGCTATTTAAAGTACCGGCAGTGCGTACTAGAGGAGTGCGAGAGTGATATCCAATACCGCCCCACACCATAATACCCGGTGCAGGACCAGTATGGCGGTGCATAACGGAGCTGTTCACATCCTCTCTCCACGTTGTCTCCTGACTCGAATCCCACCATCGTGGTGTTGCAGACAGAAGCGTGACTCATCAGTAAAGACAATTTCATTCCATTCTGCCGTGCACATCCTTCTTTCATCGCACCATTGGCGGCAGAGACGTGTGTGGTTCTGCATCAAGGGTAGACGAAGCAATGGACGCCTTGCGAACAGACCACTCTGCTGTAAACGGCGTCGAATGGTACGCGCAGACACTGGATGATGCGTTACAGACTGAATTTGCGGTGTTATGGTTCGTGATGTGACTGAGTGATCCGTCACTGCCATGCGCACAATGTTCCTGTCATTACGTGAAGTGGTGCACTAAGGTGGATGCGATCGAACACTTCGGTCCGTCAGATTAGGTGACGCAGTCACAGTTCAGGTTCCTGGGCAGAGCCCTACCCTGTGTATAGTAAAGTGAGGTGGTGTGCATATCTTTTTCTCATGAGCTTAGCATGATCTTCTGAGAGTTAGCAGTGAGTTGATTTTGTACATCTTAAATTCTGTAGTAAAGTCTATTGAAGTGAGTTAGAATTTTTTGCAGTAGATTAGGTAGTTGATTAAGAATTTAGGATAAGCATTATGATGATAATCTTCTGGGATCCAGTTGTTTATGGCATTGAGAACTTAAACAATCCTCACAAGGCTGTGAGGATAAACTCCAATTCTTTCTTCCGAAAGATGCTGGTTTTATGGCATGGTGTCTTGGCTTCCTTCTATGTCGACTGCTGCTTGACATCTGATCTCCGCGAGGTGTGCTAGGTACCTAAGGAGAAGAAGAGAAGGGTGGCAAGCAATTCTATTGGCAGGCGTAAATGAGGGGCGGGGGTTCAGAGCCATACTTTTTGAGGGTTGGTTGAGCCGAAACGGGGGAGGGGTTAACAGGTTTTAAAGCATTTGATTGGCTGTGAAGGTTTTCTTCGAAAAAATTTTGTAACTATTGAGGAGAATACAGTTATGAGAACTTTAAGGCAAATTAAGAAGGAGTATTTTTATCAATTTGCATAGAAAAAAATTTTTTTTAACTTAGTGCTCGTAAGAACGCTCCTGGTCTTCTGGTATTAGTCGTATCGTTGAAATTGTAGTTTAGGAGCGGAATACTTTCATTTTGCACTTTGCTGATATTTTTAAGAATTTTTTGGCAATTTTAACCATGAAGTTTTTGATTCATTTCATTTTTAACTCTCTATGGAAGTCTTCATTGAGGATATACCATCCGCTTTTTGTTATTTGTCTAAGAGTAATATTCTGAAGCACTTGCAGCTTGTTTACATGTATATTGCTGGCATAGCCCCATACAGGACAGGCGTACGTAATGATGGAACGCAACATGGCTTTATAGAGTAGTAACTTATTGTCTAAAGATAAAACTGAGTTTCGAGAAATTAAGGGGGAAAGTTTAAGTTTAGCGCCTCGGAACTTACTAAATAATTGTGTTATGTGTGGGTTCCATGTGCGATTCCTGTCCAAAGTAACTCCTAGGTATTTTACTTGCTTAGCCCACGGGATAGTTGTATCATACATTTTGATATGGTCTTCAATTCTCCTTTTTTTTGGTGAACAAAATAGCTTCTGACTTGCTCACATTTATCATTATTTTCCATTTCTTAAGCCAGACTTCTAGTGCGTATATGTGAATTTGTAGTGAGTTGGTTATCTGGTTTAGAGATGCATTTTTTGCTAGGATCGCCGTGTCGTCTGCGTACATTGCGAGTGTAGTGTATGGCGTGTGTGGAATGTCGTTCACGTATAATAGAAAGTATATGGGTCCTACAAGGGACCCTTGGGGGACCCCGGCGTAAATAGGCCGTTTTTCTGAGTATTTTTGTTTGTAGCGAACGACGAAGTGTCTCTCATTGAGATAAGATTTAGTGATTTTAATGATGTAAGCTGGGAAACCCAGGTTGATTAATTTGTAGAGTAAGCCGTCTAACCATACTCTGTCAAATGCCTTCGATATATCGAGAAAGAGAGCTTCAGTACTTTCTTTATTTTTGAGTCCTTCAGCAATATATTCCACTACTCTGTACAGCTGATGAACAGTAGAGTGCTTGAGGTGAAATCCATGTTGTTGGTTTATGAGGACTTTATTAGCGTTAATATGTTCCATGATTCGATCTTGAATTACTGCTTCCGCTATCTTGCTGAGGATGGAGAGTAGACTCACTGGTCTGTATGAGGTAGCATCGTCCGGTGGTTTGTTTGTTTTGGGGATGGGAACCACCACAGCAGTTTCCCATTTTTGGGGGAAGTATCCAAGCGTGAGCATCCCGTTGATCAAATTCGTAAGCTTGAACAACATTACATGTCCCATCTCTTTAATCATTTTGTTGCTCACCTCATCAATCCCAGGACTTTTCTTGATTTTTCTCTTCTCGATATATCGAATTAATTCGGAGGGTTTAGCTCGAAGGATGTTGTCCGTGTTAGATTTTGAAAAGTATAAATTGTTCGTGTAACTTACTGTGCGTTCTGTTGTTGTGTCAATAATGTTGTTATTGCAAAACTGAGATGCGTAGTTATCAGCTAGTGACTCAGCTTTCTCAGTTTCGGTGTATGCGATCCCGTTGGGGCCATTAAGGGGCGGAATATTCGTGTAGCATCTTTTATATTTGGATGAGGATTTCCAGATTGAGTTATCATCATTTGAGAGGCTCTCCAAATATCTAAACCAGTCATTTTGTGAATGTAAGTTAGTTTTTTGCCTGACTTTTTGATGCAGTTCATTCATGAGTTCATTCATTCATGATTCATGGGGCAACGGGTACGTTGCCCTGTTTTTCTTGCTCGATTTCTGTCTGGTATAAGTTTTGATATTTCAGGGTCTCTAGCCCTTTTACTTTCATTTATTTCTTTGCTGTTGTTTTTCATTGCGTTGATTAGTGTGCCTGTGAATTCCTCTACTAATGCGTCAATCTCATTCTCACTTTGTATCGTGGGTACTGCGTAATGTGTGTTGTTTAGAGCTTTGGTATAATTTACCCAGTTGGTTATAAGGGCTCTTCTGTGTCGTGTGCTATAATTGTTGATAGTAACTTCCATGAGCACAGGATTGTGGTCTGAGGAAAGCTCGCAGAGGCTCTCGATGTTATGCGGAGCATTGATGTTTTTCATTATGAAAAAATCAAGCGTGCTGGCACTATCAACATTATAGCGTGTTGGGTAGCTTGGAGCTGCAATCTGTAGTTTTGCCATGTCGGCTAAATTTTTAATGATGGATCCGTATCTATTATTATGATTGCAGTTCCAGGTTCTATGTTGTGCATTAAAGTCTCCACCGAGAATAATTCTGTTATTTATCTTGGATAAGGCAGTTAAATCGGCCTAAATATCCCTATGTACTTTATGGGAGGGTAGATAAGTGGAGACGAAATTGATTGGTCGTTGCGTGTGTGGTATGATCGTGATAGCTAAGGCCTCCGTGGCTAAAAGCTGTGGAAGTGTTGTTTCGTAGTGAGCGATGGTACGCTTAATGAGGATCATAAGTCCACCAGATGGTCTATTTCCTTCAGTATTTCTCTCTTTTCTATAGCAGTCATAATTACTGACATTGAAATTGATTTGCGGGCTAAGCTTGGTTTCTTGTAGGAAAAGTATATCAGGGCGGTACACCTCTATAAAGTCTCTAAGTTCGTTAAACTTAGTTCTTAAACCATTTGCGTTCCATGTAACTATTGAAATATTTTCTTCACCATTAATTCTATTAACCATTAATTTCCGAAAGCATTTCAGAATATACAAAGAGTTTATCAATATTGTCATTATGAGCTTTTAATTTTGGTAAATATTTCTTAAAAATTTTAGTCATTCTATTAACATTATTGTTTCCAAATATGTTATGCATTTCTTTCATACACTTAAAAAATTCAAAAATATCAGCATTAGAACTATTGACATAATTATTACTAATATTATTCTGGTTACTATTATTTGCAGTTATTCTAGGATTATCAAGTTGGGGAAATTCAGCAGTGGAGGGGTTATCGGATTTTTGATTCGTATTTTGAGTTTTAGACTCTTCGCTTGAATTTGCTTTTATAGCTTGGGCAAAGCTTACTCCCGGTTTTATTGAGTTTCTGCGAGGCATAGCAGGCTTGTTTTTAGGGAATTTAGGGCACCCACGATAGGATGAAGGGTGCTTTCCGGAGCAGTTTACACATTTCGGCTCTTCAGTCTTTCCTATGATGGGGCAGTCGGCTGATCTATGATTTTGTGCACACTTTACACAGCGCGGTTGAAAGAAACAATTTCCAGAAGAATGGTGCCACTTCTGACAGTTGTGGCACTTGGTTCTTAGATATATATTTTTCCACCGACGCTATGTAAAGCATCAGATCCTTCAGGTTGTAGATCTTTTCAGTATTCTCGGATTCCATGAATGTAATCAGGAACAGCGGCATGGGAGCTCTCGTGAGATACTTGGTAAGCTGTGCGACCATTTGCACTATAAATCCTTTATCTGTTACAGCTTGAGCTCTCTCTGCATTGTCAGCATTGGTGGGTAGCCCTCTGAGCACTACTTTGATTGGACGTTTGTATTTCTCATTTATGATGTAATGTTCACTCTTACCTGCTTTAAACAGTACAGTCAATGTCCTGTGATCATCTGGCGATTGCGGGAAAATTTTCAGAAACTCTCCTTTACTTTGCCCAAAAATTTTGCTTTAGTTTTTGCAGCAAGCTGCTTAAGGGAATTTCCGAAAGTGATGGACCCTGGATTTACCATAATTGGCGGTACATTCGTAATAGGGGTTGGATTGTTAATCTGCTGAATTTCTCCATCCTGTGGAGCTGTGCCAGCATTATCAACTTCATCACTGATAATTTCATCATTACTATTATCATTAGCACTGAGTGCTGAAAATTTATTTTTTGTTTCTAACGTATTTTTAATTTTTTCAGTTCTAAGTTGCTTAGCAGTTTTATGTGGCATTCTATAGCCTTCCTTATCAACAAAATCAATACTGCCTTCTACATTCGATTTTCTTTTAGTAGTTTTTGCATTAGCAATTAATTTGCTCGTACTACGTGAGATATTAAGGTTAGATATGCCTGCCAATAAAGCTAAACCACACTTACCTCTAAGATCGTCAGCCTCGGCCTTGAGCTTCTTCATCAATCTGAGTATCGGTTCAGTGATAGTATCCACTTCTATATTCTGCTGGTGATAAGTCTTAACAACACTCTTTATTTGATCTATCTGGATCTCGATGTCCGTGATTCTGTTTCGCATAAATGATTGCGAATCCATATTATCATTATCCTTGGGTGTATTGGCAACTCCATCGCGAGTAGTTGCAGGTGCATTATCGTCCGTTGAAACGCTCTCGTCCATACGGTTATCCAAATCACTGTCCGGCAAAAGGACCTCGGTAGCGTCGCTCATGACGAGCACCTTCTAGCACGGATGCAAGGGACCGAAAATGAAAATGAGCAACGCCTTCGCCGGGAATTGAACCACGGAACTCTCGGTTACGCGTCGAGAGTTCTGACCACCACACCGCGAAGGCATGTCGGTCCGTCTTACCCTCCTGCATCCAACGGTCACATATCCGCATTACAATTGTTTGGTTTCATCCAACACGGCCACCGATTTCCCTGAAAGATAATCCACACTCTCGGTAGGCCACTATCCTTCCTCTGTCGAAATCGGATACTTGATCAAACGATGATCGCTGTTTACTACGAGGCATAATTGATCGTTTTTTTTTGAAAAAAAAGCACAAGAAAAACACAATTGCCGAACTTGAAATCGTTGAAAACTCCAAGCCTTAAATAGCGCTTTGAAGTGGTGCCACAGGCGCGTGTGATGTGCGTCTGCGCTGAAATTCTAATCATTTGCATATCTCACCTCCGCTAATGCATGTTGTAAATTTCATGTTATTTGCATGCTTCTTTCAGGGTGTTGCATTTACGGTGGCCAGCAGTGTACTTTGTTGATTGTTGATTTGTTGGACTCCAGTTGATTATTCTAACAAAACAATGAATGACAATTTAAAATTATTCAGAAAAATAAAAGTAATGAAAATGCTAATCTATACGAACTTCATCCAGATTTAAAGCTATTTTTGTGAAGCAAAGCATGAAACAACCCTCCCTTAAAACAGTGCGTTCTTTTCGTTATTAACTGTTCTTTCATTTAATAACAGTTAATTCTTTAGTGTAATAATTTTCTCCTTAAATATGTCAGCCGAAACGTAAACGAAATCATAAGAATTTTGTAAATGATCTTATAAATGTTGATCTACTTTAAAAATATTCATATAGAGAGAGAATTTTTAGAGAGAACATTGTTCACATGCTTTTCTAAAATAAATGCTTTATGAACAAATAAAAGGTTTAAAATTTATACTTCCATAAGATATTAAAATAAACTGCGATTATACTAACTCTTTTACTATATAGCTTTTCTTTTTTCCAGTTTCTAAGTTCAAGACGTTGTACTGAGTTTAATACAATTGAATGCTATTTTACAAGATTTCCCTTGCAAAAAATATCAAAAAACCTAGGTAGTGGCTTTCCGGATTCATTGCTTTCATGACCAGGAAATTTCGCCTCCTCTTTCAAGGATCTTTCTGTATTAACTTCCTGTAGGAAAAATTTCTGACTTCCTGTTCACTGTTACAAAATGCATATAATTAACTGTGTTTGTTTTTCAGTTTTATGTAGTCGAATAATCATTTAAAGCGCTGAAAATCTGGAGGCTATTTTAGCACTTGTAACCATTGTAGTAGATTGGAAGCCATTGTAGTACCATTTTGAAGCAACTAAATTTATTTTTTGCACTATA
>KK114135.1:0-34051 GCA_000611955.2 Stegodyphus mimosarum | reverse complement strand
GATTTAAAAATATCATCTTTGTAAGGCTAAATAATTTTTCATGTAGTACATAATTCTATATAATGCGTCTTAAAAGGTCTTAATCTCTCAAGAAAAGTATTTCTAAACGCATCATGAAAATAGTTTTGCTAACATGGTATGGCGAAAAAGGGGGAAGTCGGAAAATAAATTTAATTTTTTTTATTATCCGTATTCAGTTGTATTTGCGAGAAACTTGGTAGATAAACACTTCTTTTCTCGAAAGGCAAAATTTAAATTTTAATGTTTCTCATCATAATCATTAAAAAGCAAGGTTTCGAATAGTTCGAAGTCTGCTTTCCAGCACATGAAAATCTCTATCTGTTGGAAAACATATTTGATCAAGTATTTTGAGGGGTCGTTTTGGAATTACAATCAGGAATATACCATTTATTCATGGCATTTTGGGAAGCTCAAGAATTAAAGGGCCAAACCCTTAACGTATGAATGATTAATAAGTTTCCAATTTAAAGCTTCCAGTTTATTTCAAGCTCCAATGTACATATATTCAAAGATTCCAATTTGGCAATGAAATGAAAACTTCTTTTGAATATTTATCTTTCAATACACTTCGTAAAAGAGCAAGGGATCCATTCAAGATTTCTGACAATTTAAATTCCTTTCTTGAATACTTTTTAAATGTTATCGAGTACAAAATGTTATCGAGTATCGAGTGGTAAAACTTAAGTACTACATAAGTATGCCTGTGCTTGCTTATATTTGCATTCCTAAAGATTAAAAGAGGAAAACAATAAATGCTCAGTATCTCGAATGGAATAATCGAGCATTTTTGTCCTTTCAGAACGTTTTCGCAAATATGAAAAATATACATAACCTCTAATTTTCCCTCGGCTAACGCTCACTTCTATAAGAAGTGTATTCCGTTTTTGAGGCAAATGGCAGACCTCTTGCTATTTGTTGGCTTCCTGTAACTGGAGATATTTAAGCTTTAATCTTTGATAAAATTGCCCGGAAAATGGCGTATCTTCTCAACACTCATAGTAGTTCTTGTATTTTTTAATCTTTGGTTAACAAAACCATGGAACGTATGTGGGCAGTTTTAGAGAATACATAGGATGGTCACCTAGTATCGGTGAAATATTTTAGGAAGGGAGAATCTTTAAATAATTGTCTCCTATTCGTAATACACTCTTAGATAGAAGATTTAAAGCAAATCGGACTCAAATTGATATGCATACAGGTTTCGACGGAAAATGCAAAATTTTACATTTTGGCTGCCAATGAATGAACAGTTGTCGCTACAACGCATCTAGTCTGCGCAATTGGCAGGATATTTAAGAGGAAAAATTACGATTCCAGGTCATAAATTCTTCACGAATTTCATTCCGTGTACTCTTGTAGACAGTAACTATGCCTCGCATACAGGTGCGCGAACGATATGCGCAGATGTCAGAATTTGAGAGAGGTCGTATAGTTGGGCTCAGAAGCCGGTTGGACTTATCGGCGAATAGCTCGACATTTCAGCAGTAGCGATACGACTATTAGACGATGTTGGCAGAAATGGGTGAACCATGGCCGCACCCAGCCTCAAGAAGGAAGCGGTAGGCCTAGAGAAACGACAGAACGTGAAGACCGAGCAATCGTCAGAGCGCCACTCACAGCCCCAGATGCACCATTATCATCGATTGTACGTACAACTAGTGCTTTGACCGCAAGAACCATTCATAGACAACTCACAGAAAGGGGGCTGAGGTCACGGCGCCCCTTGCGCCGATTACCATTGACCTCTGTGCAACGTCAAGCCCGTTTGCAGTGGTATCGGGCTCATTCGCCCTGGAATGTCACTGACTGGAGTAGAATAGTCTTCAGTGATGAGTCTCGCTTTGAACTGAACCCCGATGACCAGCGAAGACGAGTCTGGAGAAGCCCCGGACAGCGGTGTGATACCAACCTGACTGTCTTCCGGCAGACAAGCTGACAACCAGGAGTGATGGTCTGAGGTGCCATTTCATTTCATAGTAGGATCCTTTTGGTTGTCATCCATCGCAACCTTACAGCACAGCTGTACGTCGACGATGTTCTAAGACCCGTTCTAAGGCCTAACCTCTATCAATCGATGCCAAGCCAATAACTTGCATAAGCGCCAGAGGTGAACAAACGCGTTATTGACTTTTTCACTTTGTGAAGCTCTATCACTTCAATAAATCATCCAATTTTTCTCAAACTGAAATCATTTGTTTTTCTGTGCATGTACATCATCACTTCTACCGATTTTCGTCCCATTCGGATAACTCCTTCTTGGTGCGTCGTTTTTTTTTTTTTTTTTTTGTCTAAGAGTGTATTTCTGTTATCATGCGCCCAAGAAAACTGAAAGAATCTCACAATGTTTGTTTGAAAAATAAATAAAACAAAAGACAAGAAAACTATCTGTTTTAAGGAAAGTCGATGCCTTGCTGGAGAGATATTTAAGTTGCACATCTGGAAGACTATAAAAATCACATGCAGCCAGCTAGTTCGGAGAGATTTTGAATTTGGGACGAACTACCGCTCTTTAACGGTCTTTTTCAGTCTGCCGCTGATGGGGTCTCATTGCATGAACCCCATCGGCCCATGATGGTCGTATGAACGTTCTAAAGATAAATATACTATTTTAAATATCAGAATTCACAGTAAAGAATCATTGGATCATTGAGGTGCTTTAATAATCGAGCTTTGGTAACTAGCCCGGATGAAAAATGTGCATTTCATATTATTCTGTATTAGACTGAAAATTGGGTTAATTGGACCAGTCAAAACTTTTGTCTATCAAGTAAGCTGGTCAAGTTCTGAAAGAAAATTGAAGTATTGAATGAGAGTAAGAGTCTTAAAAGTTTTTTAGTCAAGAAGTGTTATGAATATAGTAATGGATATGAATGTCTAATAATTTTACATTGCTAATTTTTTATTACTAATAATTATTCTATTAACTCCCATTATTTAATTTTGCCATCTTTTCTTTTTTACATATGGGTTATTGCGGTGCATTTTACGTAACATATTCTACATTCATGTTGTTGTAGCCTACTGCGCATAAAATGTATTTTAAGAGCACAACCAAACCATGTATATAACCTAAATTTCCACATTTTCTTTCGCAGTGGCAATATGAAATACCTAGAGTTCTAATAAAATTATTTTGTCATAAAGATGCCTAAAATTACAAAGTGCTAAGAATCGTACAGTCTGACATTAACGGTAGGAGCTTTAATGCATTTATTTATTTATTTTGCGTATTCAGTAAAACATTTTCTTAACATACCAACTTCAATAAGAAGCATCATCAGTTTTTTAGCTTGTTGAGGAATGGTGATTAGAATCAATTAATTCATTGTGTTTTCAAGACTGAGTGTAAATCTGCAAAACAGTAATTCGACATATAGAATAAAATTAACCTTTATGTAATATTTACTTTGAGTCCATACAGTGATAAAATATTTATATACATGTAACATATATTCATCGCTTTGTTTCATTCAAGTGACTAAAACAAATCTCTGAGTGCATTGAACAAAATATAATCAAGAAAATAGTTCTGAATGTAATAGCTGGCTGTAGATTAAAAAGATTCATCCTTCCTGAAGTTATACCATAATCAGGGCTTAAATAGCTCTGGTACTTTTCAATTTCTGAGGTAAATGGGGATTTCAGCCGGAGCGCACCGGATTTTTTTGATGCAAATTGAACACAGTTTCAGCGAGAAAATTTTTATTTTAAAAATAAATATGCTTTAAAAGTTTATCATAGCATGTGAATGCATGCCTGCTCTTCTCTGGGGAAAAAATGGACGGAGGTGTTAACACTTTTAAAGAAAGAAGGAGGTGTTAACACTTTTATCGAAAGAAAATCCTCCATCCACATGTCAACGGCTTGTTCTCCAAGTAGTGCAATGGATTTATAAGAGTTGGTAAAATGTTTTGTTCCCGAAAGTGCGAAAAATGATTACCTTAATTGTGCACTTCCAGTGCTAGTGACTGGTGACCTCACACCGCAGAACACCTGTAGACTTAAACTATGCAACCAAATACGAAGGACAAAAATTTTCATTTGTGCAGACTTACGTTTGTTCTATAAAGTATTTTTCCCGCCTTCTTAGCATGCCTTCATGGTGCAGTGCTCAGCACGCTCGGTGTGTATTCGAGAGGTTCGTGATTTGAGTCCCGGCGAGGGCACTGCTAATTTTTTCTGACTCTTGCTTCAAAAAAAATCCTAATGTTTCTACAGTGGCGCCTTAACTAAAAAGATTGTGGATGATGATTATCCCCCACCAGGACTTGGCGACTGGGTCTCTTAATCCCCATTTGCCCTTTAAAATTGGAAGTGTATAAGGTATTTCTCCCACTTTCTCAGCATGCCTTCATGGTGTACTGGTGAGCACGCTCGGCGCGCATTCGAGAGGTCCGTGGTTAAAGTCTCGGCGAAGGCATTGCTTATGTTTCATATCTCCTGCTTCGAAATAACCTAATGTATCTACAGTTTTCATGTTGTTATCGGATAGGATTCGAGGGAAATTTTTATGCCGGGTCGCATTCTGCTTGATAGCTAGAATTATACGGGCAGGGCATCACGGTCAGAAAGCCTAGGACTGTTCTCTGGTACGTTTCTCTATTAAAACGTCTTTCTATACTCTCATATTGTTTTCATCATCCTCTCTGTTCTTATTAATGCCGCTTTAATGTTTATTTTTTCCATTGGTATGGTGGGAAAAGAATAGTTTTTGTTTCTCTCATCACTTGAAATAGTACGTTATAACCGTATGTTCAGGGCTTTAATTCAGCCGGAGGACATCTAAACTATTGCTTAGCTTTCTGAATGAAATTTAAGTCCAGCCGGAACTCTAAGATGAAGCCCGATATTTTATTTCTTTTATTTAACTATTTATCATGAATTTAATCATTTATTAAATTTTATTTATATTTTTATATTTTATTGAATTTAATTTCAATTTATTTATTCAATCACATGAATCATTACTCCTTTTACTTTTTACCTTCTTCCTGACAACCTTCCATAGGGCTCCGGCGCTTCTGATTTTAGAAATTAAGCCCTGATTATAATAATAATGTAATGTGATGTAATAATGTAATAGTAATGACTATTACTATAATATTAAAGACATCTCAGAAGCGAATAAGCATTATTTTTGTTTCAAACTACGCATTAAACTATCATATTTTTTTTCGGATGTACAAAATTACTGATACTAAACAAGCCAGAAAAAGCTAACGATCATAGGACAGCGAACCCGGAGGACTAAAACAATTAGAATTCAAGAAGGATTGATAGCTAATGGAGTAAAATGTTGACAGTAAATAAAAATAATGAAAGTAATCACTTATTCCTTGTCGTCCATTAATCTTCAACGACATATACGGCAGTAAACAGGAAATAGATTTCTGTTTACAGACTAGAAATTCGAAAGCTTGGGAAAAAAAAGTTCCGAAGGGAAAAAACTGAATTTATTTTATTTTCTATTGGACGTTTGATCAAATTCAAGACAACTCGTACAAAGAGGGAAAAAAAAGTCTGAAAGGTTTCAGATTTTAAATTACGTTCAATGGGGCGTTTTTTTAACATTTTGTGTGTTACCTTTATTTATTAAATATCATGTTCTTCGCACTTAAACCATAAAATTCAGTTCAAGCGCAATATCGCAAAATAATTTTAAAATGAACATATCTTTAGAATTTCTGACACAAAATCTCACGGGCTGAAGATAAAAATGTTTTTTCCGTACAACGTTGCCATTGCTCGCTTTGAAAACCTGGAGTTTGTTGATCAAAAATTCGTTGAAGTTTTACAAAATATAAAATCTATAATAAAACAAATTTCAAATTTGGGCTTCCAGATGCCCATATTCGGGTGAAAACGTTCAATATTCAAAAATTGATGGCTCTAGGTACCGTTGTTTTATCACAATGCGAGAAATATATAGACATTTATGCAGATTCGTTATTATTTAATTTCTTTAAATATAATATAGGGCAATAATATTTGGTGGCAAAAATTTGAAAAGTGAAACCACGCTTTTAGTGAATCAACGCAAAATACCAAAGCGAAATTAATAGTCTTTCTGGGCAAATTGCCCCTTTGGACTAATAATGATTTTTGAGGAAGCAATTTAGATTCTTGTTGCTAAGGTCCTGATATTTATGAGCACCTGTTGCATATTTTAAAAGTTTCCTACGATTGCACAAGTAACTTATAAACATATATTCAGGTGCCAAACTCGGAAATATATCTCATTTTTGATTTGAGAGTTTAAAATTTGTGAGATTGATAGCCTTGCATACTAACCGTCATTAATATACTGAATCTTTAAATTACAGAATATATCAATTGTTTTTATTGAATTATGAAACTAATGTTTTCAATACCATCATTTAAAAGCGATTGTAGAAGCTAATTTTTCTCAGGTTTTCCAG
Organism: Stegodyphus mimosarum; assembly: GCA_000611955.2. Classification (NCBI taxonomy): domain Eukaryota; kingdom Metazoa; phylum Arthropoda; class Arachnida; order Araneae; family Eresidae; genus Stegodyphus; species Stegodyphus mimosarum. The sequence goes on along the minus strand of KK114135.1, from coordinate 27,611 downwards.
CCATAAAATGAGGAAGAACATTAACATTCCTCCTTTAAATGATAACCAAATGTTCATCGCATGTTTTGCATGAAAGCTAACATTCGTTAAATTCATAAAACGTCGTTAGGAGTATTGAAAAAGATTTGGTAATGTAAGCTCTTTCAATACAGTAAATAATATGAGATATGAGTTCTTAAAACATTTTTTCTAGCATCGTACAAAGCAGAAAACAGCGGTAGGAAACATGTATAAAAATAGGGGTTTCGTTGCATTTTGTTTATATAAAGAAATTTAATATTTTTATTATATTTTTTCATGCCGAAATAAGTCATGTTCTATATCGTATACATGTATAATAGTTAAATGAATAAATTGTATTTTATTCATGTATAACCGAGTGTTCGTAAAAACTGTCTACACGTTTCATTTCCTTAAATATTGATCTTAGATATTTATTATAAAGTCATTCAAATTATAAAGTGTAATAAACTTGAAAAAGACTGAAAACTCAACACTAGAGCCATAACGGTCTTGTGATCCCAAAATTTAATTTCTTATATAATCTGTATATGGCAAAAATTTTGATTGGTAAAATATTCATCCCGCATTCAGAAGTTAAATACAGAAAGCCCCATAATTTTTTTATCCAAAACTTAAGTGCAGAAAGCTCCATACTTTTGTATGCAAAATTCCTGGATATAAAAGAGAGGGAATTTAGTGTCTTAAATGACTTTTCAGACCATATAGTTGACCGCGTTAAAATAATTTGCGCTCAGATTTAGTGAAAAAACTAGAAAACAAAAGTTGCTCGTTTCGACGATTAAAGGCTCTGCGTTATTAAAAATAGCACTTGTTTGAATAATGATTAAGTTTGAATATGATAAGTCTTGTAGCCAGTCGAATGAAAATATTAAATTCAAATACTTCATCCGCAAATTTTGTTAATAAATGTCTGGAACTTTCTTTGTATTAAAATGGGAAAGCAAATTGAATATTTTACTAATTGGACCTTTTGATCTACGAAAACCATCTAAAAAGTTAAATTTTGTGTTTACACAGTCCTACTTTCAGTGTTGAAACTCGTTTCGTAAAACTCTCTGCCTTATTCTGAAAATCTTCGAAACTGGAATTTATAATCTAAGTTTTATCGAACTTACGGCAATAAGGGCTGAAGTCAACTGTCTCAAACATGATGTAGTGTTTGTGTCTCAAACACATCACTATAGTGGTATCAAACTGAAACAGCATGCGAATGCCAGACCTGAAAACGGCTGAAAGGCAACGATGTTTTTCCTTCTTTCACCCCTTTTTCTTTTTTAACAAAATAAAAAGTATTTTTTAATGAATATTATATTTCTTTTACTAAATATTCATCAAAACATACATGCATAAATAATAATAACAATATGGAAAGAAGAATTCAAATTTATTTTCATTCTCTATTTATTAAATTTATTTCCATCTGAAATCTGAAGTATGATATTTTCTATTCATCATAAATTGTAGTTCAAATATATTAATACTAAATATTTCACTTTAAGACAGATATCTATTTAAAACAATTCTAACTTGTTTAATTAATCATTAAATAATTTACTTTGCTTTAAATTAAAAATAAATAAGTTATTAAACTTCTGAAGCGTAATGAAACTTGAGAATAAATAATGATAACCCAGTCTCTTTCTCTTATTTATTAAATTTTTCTTCAAAGCATAAATAAAAGTAAATACATTTGTACAAAAACTTCTTACTCTACCAGCAGGGCTCTTGATGGTGCTTCGATTCTGACACAGACTGCTAGAAATTACCTTCATCACGGGTTGTAGATGCTCATCGGGCAATCGGGATCCTTTCTTATTAATTTTCAACTGAGAAAAGAGTTGTTCACATATTAATGTATTCACAAACAAAGCGATTATTCTTAGTGAAAAAATTCGTTACCAAATGCATTTATGTTTTGATGACAAATAAAAGTTAATTAAATTCGTACCTCCAAATCTTATAATAAGATTGATATAAGATCACATTTTAGATTAACTAGCTCCGAGTATAGATTTTCTAATGCGTTATTCATGCCAATAGAATATAACTGAAGTGTATTCGCGGACAGCATAAAATTGCTTCCAGGGAAAAATGTTTGAAACCATTGTACTACTATAAGCATCTGAAGATGGGTAAATGTTTGAAATTATTGATCAATACTAGAATTCTTCAGTAACATATCATGAAATTTAATTCTAAGCTTTAATATAAATGCTTATCTTAAACAGCGTCCCAGAAAAGAATGATACAAATACTTATCTTAAATATGAGCCAATAAAGATAAATAAGAAAAATTTTCAATATGCCACGATAAAAGAAATTTATTTTCTTTGAACATAGTAACTTCAGCCAAATCCAGAGCCGTCTATAAAATGGCACTTCATTTAACAAAAGTTTTTAAGAATAAAATGGTACGATTTCAAAATTTTAATACAAAAAAAAAAAAAAAAAACAAAAAAAAAAAAAAAAAAAAAAAAAAGAAAAAGAAAAAGAAAAGAAAAAAAGAAAATTGCTACGTTTAAACATGGTCAAAGAAAAGATTTATCGAGTTTTAAAACAGTAAAAAGACCTCGTACATTTTGATAGCAATTAAAATTTTGAAAAAGAGGTCTGAAACAGAAGAAAACGAGATTACGAAAATTCTTCGAGAAGTTACGGTATATGTAGTTGAAAGTAAGCATGTTGAAAAAAAAGATAACTTTTAAATTCATGGCTGAACGTCTTGAAATTCCTCGTAATGTCCTGAAATGCATGTATTATGTTAAGCTCTAGATCTTACAGTCCTCAGATTATTGCTGCAGTTTCTGTCCTTTAGACAGTTATACAGGATGCCTATTCTACGCCACGAGAGTCGTCTTCAGTTTATTGGCCGCCAGATGTCGTTAGCAGTGAAAACCAGTTTTAGTCTATGAGGTATTTCTCCCGCCGTCTTAGCATGCCTTTGGGGTGTAGTGCTCAGCACATTCGGTGCGTATTCGAGAGGTCCGTGGTTCGAGTCTCGGCGAGGGCATTGCTCAGGTTTCATCTCTCCTGCTTTAAAAAAATACCTAATGTCTCTACAGTGGCGACGCCCAAACTAAAATAGGGGGTGAGTGATGATTCTCCATCACCACACTTTGACGATTGGGTCCCCTAACCCTAAAGGGGGAGTATATAAAGTATTTCTCCGGCCTTTGCAGCATACATTCATGGTGTAGTGGTCAGCACGCTCGGAGCATATTCGAGAGGTCCGTGGTTCGAATCCCGGCGAGGGCATAGCTCAATTTTCACTTCTCCTGCTTCGAAATAACCTAATGTCTCTACAAGTCAACAAACGCTACATATTCTGCGAGTACGAAATTGGTTGAAAACGCTGAGAAATTGGATGCTGCGTCGTCAATCAGGCTTGTGCAGTTGGCTGCAGGAGTTGATCACGCCTCTGTATGTGTTTTCGCCGGTATCTTTTTCAAATTTAAACGAAGAACATAGTGGCAGATTTCTAAATCGGCATCGAATTTATCGAAAACATGACAAAACATTTGCTCTTCCCGAAAATTTCTTTATTGCATACTTTAGACTTCCAAAATTTATTGTCATAATAATATGCGCTAGGCTGAGAGAGTATTTGGAGTCACACTCAGGAACATACTAAAAGGAAGGCTGGCTCTTTACATTTCCTTCCAAAAGTACACTCACGTTTGTGAAAATTGCAACACCAAGAAGGAATCGTCATAATTGAATGCAATTTAATACACAGTTGAGTGGTAGTGGTACAAATAAATGATTAAATGTTCAAAGCAAACAAACAAGAACAAGAGATCAGAATCAGTATTTTGTGTGGCCACCACGCGCCGCAATAAGTGCTGCTACACGACGTGGCATGGAGTCAAACAAAGTTTGAATGTCTGACTGAGGAAGAGCATTCCATATCGTTTGTACGCGTACCCAAAGTTCGTCTGCAGACGCAACAGGACGAGGATCACGAGCAAGACGCCGACCAATGACATCCCACACATGTTCAATTGGCGACATATCCGGGGAACACGCAGGCCAAGGAAGAAGCTGTACCTGCTGCGCTGCAAAGAAGGATTTAACAATCCGAGCAGTATGAGGGCGGGCATTGTCCTGTTGAAATACAGCGCCTGGCAAGCTTTGAAGGAAGGGAACAGCTTCGGGCTGTAGAACTTCACGGATATACCGGTTGCTGTTCAGATTGCCCACAATTCGTAGCAATTGAGATCGTCTATGATATGCTATGGCGCCCCAGACCATAACTCCGGGTGTTCGTCCACTGTGGCGTTCGATAATGCACTCCGGAAGGTGGCGTTCACCGGCATAGCGTCTGACACGAATGCGGCCATCATGGTACCACAAATTAAAGCGGGATTCGTCAGAAAACACGACATGCTGCCAATCAGCACGCCAGTCTCTATGCTGATTGGCCCATTGTAGCCGCAGGCGGCGATGGTCGTGCGTTAGGGGGATCCTGTATAAAGGAGTCCGTGCGCGCAGTCCACACTGCAGCAGACGTCTACGAATTGATGAAGCACACAATGAAACACCTGTAGCTATTGACCACAGTGCTGCCAATTGTCTAGAGGAAGCTGTACGGTCCGTCCGCGCCATGCGGACCAGGTGTCTATCATCGCGAGCTGACGTCACATTTCGGGGTCCACTCCCGGATTTCCGAGTTGTCCGACACTCGTCCGTCCACTGCTTCCAAACGCGCATCACTGTGCTGCTGTTACGCTGCACACGAGAGGCTACTGCACGATACGACAATCCAGCTTCACGAAGGCCGATGATTCTCCCTCGTTCAAACTCTGTAAGTTGTTCAAATCTCGCTCTCTTTCGTCGACGAGGCATAAGTACAGATTGAGTTAACGTTTACCACTAGCAGATAACCACCGATAACCATACACGCCTCGCTACAGCCGTCTATTTATTCGGATCCATCAGCCGTTCAGAGGGCGCTGCTCAGCATACGCATGCGCTATGGATTTGCAATTCTAATCATTTGCATATCATGCGCTACTTTGCATTTCCTGAAAATTTCAGCTCACTCGCGTAAGTCCTTCATGGTGTTGCAATTTTCACAAACGTGAGTGTATATATGTGTGTATATATATTTCCCTTTACAGTGCAAGAGAATATATTCTTCCATTTCTCCTTAAAATATTTTTCTACTGCATTTTTTTATTAATTAATAATATATAGACATCCGAGAAGAGTCTAATTAATTAAAGTACATCAAAGATTAATTTTAAAATATAACAGTTGAGTATCTTAATTACAAAATTGTGAACCCAATAAGTAATATTTTTCATTATTAAGTGAAATTCTCACAGCAATAAAATGTGTGTGTGTGTATATATATATATATATATATATATTATATACATTTATTGTAAGGATTGTAAAGCTATAAAATGTAACATTTTTGTAACTATTATGATACTTTTACAAATTATTTTTATTTGTGTTCTTATTACAATTTAAACTAATTATTGATAGTTTGTTTTAAATAAAATTGATGTCACCAGTTTAAATTAAAAAGCTGTTTATATTTTTTTTGTGGGAGGTTAAAATACTAACTCTGTTTGAAAAACAAAGTGACCATATATTTTCTTGAATCACCATGAGAATAAATGATTACTGTATCTTTCAAACTGGTTGATTATTTATTACTAGTAATTATTAAATGATAAAAGATTTTTAACAGTGAGAAAGGCGTGAATTTTAAAATTCGATTGTGATCACTTGGCGTACAATAAATGAGACTTACTAATGGTTATGAATTACAGAAATATCAGTAAATTTCAAACTTTATTATTTAATTGAAATGATATTTGCATATAAAACATTTTTGTGCATGATTTATAACTGTGTAATTTATTTTTAGGTACTAAGATTTTTTTAGCTAGATGATAATAAGTTACTATGACTATTACATTAATAAGTTACTATGAAAATTAAAGTGAAACAATATTATAAGACAGAGGGTTTCTTCATGAAATAGTATTTTTTTATCTATTAGCATTAAAAAATAATAATTGTTTATCTGCAAACTTTAAAAAATAAAAGAATTAATTGTTTATAGCATTGGTTATTGATTTTATATTATAAAAGAATGCTCTTTGTTATTTCAATTTTCTGTTATACTGTTAGATGTTTACATAAAGACATGCAAGTAGATATGACATTTTAATATGTCAGCATGATAAAACGCTGGTTGCGCATTTATCCTGTTTTATAAAGGTGCTCATTATCCCTCAATCATATGCACAAATAAATTGCGAATTTATCCGTTGGTGTCTTTCTATTACTTTGCACAGCCAGAGAAAACTTTAGTAGAATTTTGCAATTATTTATTGTTTAGCTAATATTTTTGCTTTGAAAATAAATTTTCTTAGTTTTTCTCCAACTGATAATTTCATAAAGATTAGTGAAAAACATAAGTGGCCATGTAAATGTATAATCATAAAAATATTGTTTTAATAAATATATTTATCTGATAATAAGTAATTCAGTTGGGAAACTGGAGAACTCAACCATTCCCTTGTCGGAACTCTAACCACAGATCTTCCAGTTGCCAGTTTATGCTAACCATTAACACCACGAGAGATCCCGTGCGGTTATAAATACATCAAATAATGCCAGATTAATATATCTTAATATCCTAATTGCTAATTTTATATGTTTCAATAAGTAATACATAATTGTCATAATTTCAGGTATTTTGTACTTTACAGTTTTTTGCTTGTGGATCATATCACTAGTTCATAGCAAACGAATATTGTCAGTCAGTCAGCCTATTACTAGCAGAGCAATTTCTCGTGTTACGTGGAACGGCAGTCCTTTTAAATTTTTGCAGTTTATTCTAAAATACAATCTGCAGAATAAGTTGTAAAAATTACAATACTATTGATAAGCTTTGTCACAATCGCTGTAAGCGCTGCTGGTTGTGAGAAGAATTTTCTAAATAAAAGTCATTTAAAAAGTATTTTAGAACAAAAAAAATGCTTATTTTGCAAGTAAGAAGTATTTAAAAGCTATAAATGTTTACGCATTTAAGAAATCCTTCTTTCTGCCTACATTATAGAAATCAGAGCAATCAAGTGGACTTCTACGACATCATTAAGAGTTTTGAGAAAACAAAAGCAGCAAAATAATGCTATAATTTAAAAACATTGAAATTAAAATTTTTCTTCAAAAGTAAATGTAAATTTTTCTGTGTAAAGTTGGAGATGCTAAACGATACCGTTTTTTTTCAGTCAATATTGTACGCTCTATAGTAGACTTTCGAGCTATAACTGTTGAATATGTTACACGTCACTCTGTTAGCTCTGAGAACCAAATTCTGATTGCCTGAATCCCACAGTGATACCTTCGGGTCTCACGTAAAAATGTCCTTCTTTAGGACACATGATTTAAGACACGACGACTAGAGTGACTCGCGGATTCTGAATATTCTACAAGATCCCAACTGAACCCTTCGAGACGAAATGAATTTTTGAAAGTCCATACGCCTGAACGGAATGGACTCTTAATCGACCAGATCATGAATACTGACTTGAGCAAAGCTATGAAGAAAAGGAAAAGGTAAAATGTCCTCTACTCCCAAGACAATGATTGAAATTGAAAAGAGAAAGGGTCCTGACTCCCAAGATATGACTACGGAAGAGACAGCTGAGGAACTGAAGAAATATATCCAGAAACATGGACCAGATATGATTCTTCAAATTCTTAATAATAGCTCTAAAAAGGATGAAATTGCTGCGCCTAAAACGCCTCACCAAATGACGAAAATACATCTTAAGGAAATGAAACTGAAACGGAATGGAAAATGCCTTTAAAATCCGGCAAAAGGCTCAGTTTTTGTGTAACCTATAGATGTCACTAGAAGGAAACTAGAAAGAAGACACTACAAAGAAACACTACACACTAGAAAATGTAACTGCAGAAAATAAGGAAGAGGGGCGTCTGCAGTTGAAATGCCCCCACCCATTGTATTTTCACATAACGCATCGTACTTCTGATTGGCTAAAGATAGAAGTTCTCCGGGCAGTTTGCTCAAATGAACACGAAGCAAGTATGAAAAGCAGAAATATTTATGTCTATGTGAAAAACCCCACGGACCACAGGAAAACGACAAAAATTTTGAACGATAGAAGTATACCATTCCACACTTACCAACTATTAAACGAAAAGAACATTAAAGTAATCTTGAAGAATCTGCCTGCCTCAGTCAGGGAAGAATCGATTTTTAATGATTTAGAGCGAACGAAAATCCCTATAGTAAAGGTCAAACAATTCTCAAGTTAAAAAAAAGGAATTACTGAAAAATTGTCAGTCTTCTGCCTGGAATTAAAAACGAATAACTCAGAGAATCAAAACTTTCATCTGAATAATATGTTCAGTTTAGACGTCAAGACTGCAAAAATATAACCCAAGAAAACGGCCAACGCAATGTTTCCGTTGCCAAGCCTACGGACACACGCAGCATTTTTGTAATAACCTAGAACGTTGCGTCAAATGTAGTATATCGCACAGCAGTAATGTTTGCTCCCAAAACCAGAAGATAAACCAAGTTGCATATTTTGTGGCGAGGAACACGTCAGCAGCTACAGAGGCTGCAGAGCGTATAAAGAAAAATTTGAAAAAAGGAAAAATCAGCAGTCTTCTGCTCTGAATTAGTGAGAAATAGTCTTCCAGTTCTCACCAAATCCGAGGAAAAACCAGGTCGTACGTAAAGGACAAATCGCTCTACAGTGATATAGTCAAGGCCGCTCTGAAACAAACACCAAAAAACAATGAACGAAGCAGTTTCCTGGATCTTACATGAAAAAAATTCAGAATTTACTAGGAACGATGGTTCAACTATTTGAAAAAAATCCAGAATGCAAAATCTCCGGTAGAAAAGCTACGTGCAGGTTCCAAGTCAGTCCAGAAACTTATAGACTTTGCGGAAAAGGAAACATAGTTACCTGACGAAAGACTTCTCTTTCCTGACAGATGTGAATGAAGAAATCACAGCGCTGTGGTAAGGAGATGCGCAGATTCCTACGGGCCCTTAGATCGCATTTGATTTTCAGCATACGCATGAACTTTTGATCTTTCATTTTAAATGCATGACTTATATGTCATTTTGGACTTCTCGTCTTCGGATGTAATTTTCATTAACAGCTTTATTTACTAATTACCGCAAAAGGCCTTTGGCAAATATTTTTAATTTACAGGTAAAGATTCTTTGAGATCGAGTTCTGCTGAAAAGTGAAGATCAACGATCAACGCGCTATAGTAGATGAGATCCAGTGATCGTAAAATAGGCGTTCAGGGAAACAGAAGCCATGTCTATTGAAGTTTAGGATATCTAGGTAAACACAGTCGCATCGAAATGATCCAGTTGCTGTTTTTATTGTCGAATATATATTTTAAGCTATTCAGTGATTCAGTTTGGGATGGAGTGATCCCTAGTCAGTGAAAGTGAAAAACTAAGAAAGCATCCAATTTCGATATATTACGCAAAACATTAATTTCTGAAATTAGTGTTTCAAGACTTTGGGAACTTCAGAACAGGGTAGGCCCTATGCATTTTGCTGCCCGGCATAATCTCTGTGGATACTAAATTCCGCTGCCCGCTGCCTCCCTAAATTTTAAATATTCTTCCGACCCTAAATTCTGCTGCCCAGTTTCGCTTATAAATTTTTAAAAATTTGCCATATCTGAATTTTGTTGATTGATTCTCTAAGTTCTAAAAATTTCTCCGCCACTAAATCATGCCCCGGTGCTGCCGCACCAGTTGCACTGACTGGCGCCGATTCTGATTCAGAACAACAACCCTGATTCAGGGCATTGTAAACAACCAACGATTCTGTGTGCTTAGTGACATGAAAGGTGAAAACATTGATTCTCTCAGTTAGGATGTTTGAAACAGTCTCGTATTCGCACAATATGTGCCGAAAAGAAACTCCTAGCAGTTCCTGGTGAAGAAGAAGAAATAAAATTTTTTGTAACATAGATCAGTGAACGCAAAATCTCGTGCTTTTGGATGCAAAAAGCTATATTTATCAATAGGAAGTGTATAAAAAAATTATTATTATTTAAAAAAGTGAATATTATTCAAGGAAAAAACCTGTAACCATATTTTGAGAATTCTTACTATGCTGTACACTAGAATTTCGATTTTTTTTACTGTAAACACCTGAATACTTCCTGCGGTCTATCCAATTTTGAGCTAAGACAGCTCGGTCTGATCAAAAGCTGGACTTAAATTCTGAGTTCTCGAGAGAACTTTTCTTAACAGAAGCCCCAGCACCATGGGCATCCGCAAAGAGAGACAAGCCAGGTTGATGTATTGATGCGTAAGTAGTAGAGTGGTGGCCAAAATTGTGGACACTTTTGGAAATTTTTATGTTTTTGAACTTTGTATGCTTATAGAAACTTTTACGTTTCGCAAAATGCAAACTTGTATATATCATTTTAAAGAGAATGTATTACTGAATTCAATACAAAACACAAAATTCAATTATTTGCAATACAAAAAAAGTTACACGTATTTTAATATAAATAAAAAAACACAGTTATGAAGTGTTTTGTAATGTCTAGCTTTCCTGGCCAACCATTGTTCTTGTTCTGAGAACCAATCAAATGTTAGTAACTGCCAGTAGAAGCTGACATCATGTTTACACTTGAAACAATTCATTATTTTTCTTTGTTCTGTAGGAGAACCTGTTTCTTATACACTGCAATTACAAGTATGAATTTTTGTAAAAATTTTTAATATTTAGTCAAGAAGCAATGACATCAAATAAAAGAGTAGATTGGACACCTAGAGAGATGTAATATTATTGTGTTACGAGAAAGTGGTCTTTCCTATGCTGAAATTGCAAGACAGGTGGGTGGTTCAGTGACTATATCTGGAGTCCGAAAGTTTTGTTTACGATATCAGGAGACAAATTCAATAAAAAACAAAGAAGGAAAAGGCCGAAAAAGGTGCACCACATCTATTGATGACAGAAGAATTAAAAAGACTATGTCTCCAAGATAGATAAATGTCATCAGCGGCCATCAGAAGTGATCTGAATGATGCTGGTGTTTCTGTCAGTTCAAGAACAATCAGAAGATTAACAGATGTTGGACTGAAAGGTAGAATTCAACGAAAAAAGCCTTATCTTAATTTTCAGCAATGAAAAAAAAAAAGACTACAGTGGGCAAAGGAACACATTAATTGGACAGATGATCAGTGGTCACAAGTTACATGGAGTGATGAAACTAAGATATCATTATTCGGTAGTGATGGGCGAAAATATGTAAAACGTAGAATAGAAGAAGAGCTACATCCTGACTGCATTCAAGCAACTGTGAAGAACCCAGTTAGTGTTATGATTTGGTCATGCATGTCAGCAGATGGTATTGGTCGCCTTCATGTCATCGATGGGACACTGAATGCCAGAAAATACATTGACACTATTCTAGAACCAAAACTTCTACCTTCCATCAGAGATCTCTTTCCCAACAATGCTTCGTTTATTTTTCAGCAGGATTCTGCTCCTTGCCACACGGCCAAAATATCGAAAGAGTGGTTTCGTACAAAGAGCATTAAATTGTTGTCATGGCCAGGAAACAGTCCTGACCTCAATCCTATCGAAAATTTGTGGCACCGTTTGAAAACTCTTGTCCGAATGAGGCGCCCATCAAATAAAAGGGAACTAATTGAGGCTATAATTGTTTCCTGGCATCATGTAATAACGAAAGAAGAGCTTAAAACTCTTGTCAACTCAATGAAACGTCGATGTGAAGCTGTAATCAAAAATAAAGAGTACTACTAAGTACTGATAACTCTCTGCAATCATCACTATATAATGTATATCGATAACTATTATCGTTTAACTTTTTTTGTATTGCAAATAATTGAATTTTGTGTTTTGTATTGAATTCAGTAATAAATTCTCTTTAAAATGATATATACAAGTTTGCATTTTGTGAAACGTAACGTTTTCTATAAGCATACAAAGTTCAAAAACAAAAAATTTCCAAAAGTGTCCACAATTTTGGCCACCACTGGTACATTCCATAAATTTTGCATGCGTTTTTGCATTGATGCTATAACGCATCTTACATTCTATTTGTGAACCACAAAAAATAAGTAATTCAATAAAACTTTATTGATCTAAACCTTTGTCTCTAGTTTTGCCCTCTTCTCTGGAAAATTTCGTGTTGGACCCCCATGACCCCAAGAAAAAGCTTAGGAGATTTTCAGTAATGGGAGGTTCTTGATGTATTTTACTTAAATGCCTAGAATTTCACTTTTCTATCCATTCTTCGTAAAGGACAGCTTGATGTTTCCAAAAATATGTGACATTAGTTTCATCGTATTTTAACATCGTAAGTATTTCAGTGAAAACATTCTTTTCCAAAATGCTATGAATGTGGAATGTGCTATGAGTTTGTCGTCATCTCATGGTCAGAATATTGTACAGTTGGAAACATACTTGCTCGTTTAATCGATATTGGGAAAACAAGCCAGCGCTATTTCAAACGTGTTTAATAAGAGTCTGAGGCTTTTTCACTTTCAGTGCAAATATATTTAGGCACAATTTACATCTGAATAAAATCCCTATAGTTCACAGTTAACATTGAAACTTGTAGAATTTAATCATGACGAAATGAACTGACTGTGAGATGAAAGATTCGATCGTCATACTCCATCCTATAGTCAACGATGTGTTTTAGCTAAGAAAGAAAATGAAGGGCCTCTTATTCCCCCGAAGTGTTTGTTCACCTTCAGTTAGATTAGAAAATAATCCAAGCCTTTGGATTTAGCTGAAAAACGAAATCAGAACATTTGCTCCAAAACAGGTGCTCTTATCTGCTGAACGCAGGATCCGTTAACAGGCTCCAGATAATCTGCATTATAATCATGCAATTTGGCCCTGTCAAAATAATCCGACATTATGTAGCCAAGTGCGTCCGTCACAGCGCTGAAAAGAATAATATACTTTTCATTAATTATGTAAAAAACTCTTTATTTGTCATTTTCCGATTCATCTAAAACATATATTCAAAAATTTTTTCTTTTTTGAGTATTGCCATTTATTGTGATAGACTGAAATCGAGTAAAACAACCTCATCAAAACTTAAAAATTACAATACGCGAAAGATATGCATATAAAATTAGTTTTATCTACCTTTTAGCAACTTACATTGATAAATCCTTGCAAATTCCATCTCTGCAAAACATATTTACTCCTTTAAAAGAAGGTTTTATGACTAACCGCCGTAGAAATCGAAGGAGTTTTGTTCAGAATCTTTGCCAACCTAAGAATGCCCGTTTACCTATTTTTAAATTCTATATTGATATGTTTTTCTTCCAGTCATCTTTAGCATTATTAGTTTCAAAATGAAGTCACTTAATTGTGATAATGTGGAAGGTTTTGTGCTTTCCGGGCTCACCAACGGCCGAGCGGTAAGTCGCTGAACACTGGTAATTCGGTCCGAGATTTGAATCCAGGAAACGGATTGGCTGCCTGGGCGTTTTCGTGGTTTTCCCCCTTATGCAACATGCATACGAGCCAGTTTCGCTCAGAAAATCCCCCACAAAAGCATCCCTCTCCTTAGACAGATAGCCCTCAAGGCTTTGCCGTAATCACATAAACCAAATCATTCGCGCATCCCTTCGTTACCTCTCTACTATGATATTGCTCAAGTAATCCACCAGGCCTGGAAGATGTGGCAAAAGCCAACCAAAACGTGTTTGCTTAGCTTTCTCAGGTGCTTCCTAGCAGCTGACCAAGATGATAGGTAGCAAGGAAAAGTGTCACTGTTTAGAGCTGTCATGTCAAAAATATGCAGAAAATAACCAAACATCGAACTAAACGTCGAACAAAATTCAAAATAAGTAATTAAATTAATTCCACACTATATTGTCTTGTATGAAGAATTTGGATAAAAATGTTTTTTTCTAGCTTTCACATTGCATCCTTTACTTCTGCATTTCTTAATACTAATCGTTTTGAATAAGGTTAAGCTGTTCCCATGAAACAGTCGTATGCCAAATAAATGTTTGTGGGAGTTCAAACAAATATACCACGCCTTTCACATTCATGAAGTCAAAGCTAATCTCATAGGCCATCGGAAATATTCGTTTATTTATCAGTTATTCCGTTATTCTGTTTGCCTTATAACCTTAAGCATCAAGAACGAAGTTACAATTTTGTCTCCGCGCCGTTCATGCATGATTTTCACACTTCATATTAAAATTTTCTGAAATTTCCTCATGCTTGGTTTGTTTTAAACATAGTTGCCTCACTGGATTTCACGCTGATAGAACGCTTAATATCACTGTTACGCCTTGGTTCACCGGCTGGCGTGTTGTACAGTAGAGTCACATTAGAAGCTTCTGAATTGTGTGATAATCAATCGCATCGTTTCAAAGAGACGTTTTGTCTTATTAGCATTGACAGAATTCACGAAAATATTTTAATTTGTTATTGTATAATTGCACTTTAAAACCTGGAAAAGTGCGTAATATTTGAAATTTTATCGAGAAATTGAATTTAACCTGGCACTGAATGCTTATATATATATATACTATCGTTAAAAAACTATATTAGAAGTACTTATGTATACTTGTTAGCGTTTTTTATGTTCAAAATTATACTCTAAATGATACGGTATAGAATAATTTATTATGCCATTTAAGCGAAATGTTTAAAAGACTTCTTTCATAGGAATCGCAGAACGTACAAAACTTACAAAATTCACAAATATAAATTTTAATACAAAATACATAAATACACTGAGTGTTAAATATATGGAAATGAAATTTTTATTTAACATATTTTCAAATATCAGGACTAACTCCTGTACTGAGTGTTTTGGTCATGCTTTCTGCTCCAACGTTAGGTCAATAATTGCCCCAATAATATCATCAATTCAGTTAGAAGTTATTGGAAGCTGCTTGCCGTTTTCAGCAGTTAATCTGTAGAATGCCTCTGAAGAGGAATTTGTTTCAAAGGGAAAGGTACTTTAGTGGAGGAATTTCTAAGGGAAACTGGCTCGTGCGCATGTTATAGATGAAGAAAGCTCATAAAAATGCCCAAACCGATTGCCGGAATTTGAACCTGGGTTAGACAAACAGCACTTAGCAGTCGCGGTAGTTTTAGTCCTAGTTGAAGGCTGTCTTTTTAATATGGCGCCTCATTCTCTTGCGGTAACACTCGAAATATAATAATTCCGTTACAATCAATAATTCGGAAAGAAAATATTTGAAGCTGATCACCGGCTCTGAAAGCTCGAGAGACGACTATCTCATTGCTTGGTAAGGAAGTTCTGGATTCGAGTTTCAGTCAAAGCTTTTATTCCTAGGAGATAACAAAATCTTACTTGTGGAGATCTAACAACATCTCGAGTAAGATGGTACTATGATACTGACAGTAGCAACTATAATTTGTCAGCAATAATCCCAACGTTTTTAAAGCAGTTGAGAATAATAAAATATGATCTTGACTTTCGCGTGATACAAATTAAATGCGAACACAGAAGTAAACATAAATTGACTCTTGAAGAGTCTAACTGAATATAACTTCCAGCTGAAACACAAATAGCGCGGCTTTCTCAGCTATTTAACCTATCAGAGAATATCACAAATCTCTCTGAGCTCACAGTTCCCTGGAGAACTGGATCCCTGGAGATCCAGGGCTGTTCCTTAAAAAAAAAAGCATCAGTGAACGGATTGGCTGCATGAGAATTTTCGTGGTTTTCCCGACGTGAAACATAAATACGAGTAGATTTTTCTTAAAATATACTTCACAAAGGCATCTCTATCCATAGGCATTAGCCCTTATTTGCTATTCCATAGTCAAAACAAACCAAACTGAGCCATCAAAGACTCTGTCAGGATAACGAGTAATTAATTCAGTCTCTGGTAGCTGGCAAAAACTACCAGTCATTTGGTGTATTCGAACTGGCTGGCTGCACGGGCGTTTTCGTGGTTTTCCTCAATTTCCCTTAGAAAGTCCTCCACAAAGGCATCCCTTCCCCTTAGGCAGATAGCCCTAATATACTTGCCATAATCAATTAAATCAAAAACAAAACCATTGATGTATAAGTGTTGTGTTATTTAAATTCGTTTTATTTTTTCGCTTTGTTTAAAATTCATAACTCAACCAGGGCGGCAAGTGATTATTTTAAAGGTGAAAACGTTTAGCAAAAAACCTCGAACCTAGTGTCAGCTAAACTAATAGCAGGAAAAATACCACTGCACAAGATCTAAACTACATCGATAATGACTATAATGGCATTACCTCATGCACATAAAGTTATGATGGTTTTCGAAAATTATTTAAAAAAATAACATGAATATATATTTCTTTATTATAATAAAACTGAAAGTTAACGTATGATGCATGATTAACGCCGAAATTCAAAATTTATTTATTAAATTTTATTCTATGAATAAATAAATATCTTACAGAGGACAATGTAAAATAATTGAGGCGGAAAAAAGGCTTGTCAGTCTTCTTTATTAAACTTTACTCTTCACAATTATTTATAAAAAAAGATGACAATCCTTTTATTATGTCAGTTATTTATGAAAAAAGAATCTTATTTCTCTATGTAACTAAATCAAGAGCTTCAGAATATACTTTATGCAAACTTCATTAAATATGCGGTTTCAACATCTACTATATTTACAAATAATATATTTGTACAAATAACTTTGCAGTTTATGTCTGAAATCTATGGATGAGGTTTTAACAGTGAAAATTAAACTTTGTAAAATATTCATGATTAACAAGCGTAACTCAGTTTGGAAAACAGTGTCTCAGAGATATATTGTAAATATTACTATACTGTGATGAAAAAGAGGAAGCGTAAAATTTATGCGCAGGTAATAAAAAAATGTGATTCTTCCGGTTCTTTAAGCTTGTGATAAGACAAAGTGGTTTAAACACTGCAAAACAAACGCTTCTGAATATTGAAAATGACATAAGCTTGTCGCTTTTTACGAAGGACTCATAATTTTGTTTTATGAATAAAATATGACTCATAAAGCATGACATAACTTTCTTCAATGTGCAGCGGAATGGAAATGAAAAGAAGAATAGAACTGTCATCCCCATTGTTATGTTAATTTATTAGTCCTTATAACTTTAACTGTTGAAAGCATTCGAGCCATTACACATTTTAACTAAATTTCTAAGGAAAAGATCTTAGTGATAAAGAATTCAATTGTTACGAAAAGCCGAATTGTGATGTATACAGTCTCGAAACGGCAAATCGTCTTGAAGGAAAACAAATATGTATATCAGTTTTAAGAGAAGGTAATTTATACTTACTAAGTAATAAACACCGATTTTTAATATTGGTGCTCAGCTATTCAATTCAGCTTGGATTAACCTGCAAAAGAACAATGCATGTTTTTATTTTATATCAATACTTTGCCTTCCCGGCAATAAAATGATAAAACAGGAAATCCTATTTTCGCCATTGAATAAGGCATTTTGAGCCAATAACCAGTTGGGTTCAACTAATGTCACAATATGTTTAAAGTGTTACCAAAGAACGGGAGAAGAGAAGGTAATAAGTTATGGAGGCATTAGCTTAGTACGTATTTTTCGAAAAATGAGAAATTGGAAAGTAAATTTCTATCTAAGTTTTAATTTCTTCACATAAAAGTTCTGAATAATGTGCTTTTAATGGACCTGTCTGATTTTTATGTACAGTGTTAAAGCATGATATGCTAATTCTTTTTAAAAGAGCATAGTTGCTGATTCTATATTACTTCCTTTCAAATTGATGAAAATTTTAGTTCTCCTATTTCGAAGTCTGTTTCAGCTGTTTGGGAATTCTTCAAACATTTCCTTTATTCCATTAATAATACTTTCGATAATAAAATCTAAATTCTCTAATAAAATCTGAAGAAGAGGATTTTGAATTGCAGAGCAAGAGGTGCAGGATTATGTTAGCATGATTCTTGAGGATCGTACTAACATATAAGTGAAAGCATGACTTTAGCATTGGTGACAACACGACATGATAACATATTGGTGACAACACTATTTTGCCTAGCTACATTTAAGTATCATAGAAGAATGCCCGCCCCCCCCCGAGGACGGATCCTAGGGTCTCAAACATCTCTTTCTCTACCACCAGGCTTCTCAACAGGACTTTTAGCTTGACATGCTTTCTTAAATTCCTCTATGAGGCAAAAACCTAACATACTTACAAACATCCAAACCCTCCCCGGAATTCAAACCAGTACGCAAAGATAGGGAAGCCAATATCGCTAACCTCTGTATTGTTTGTAGTTTATTTGATTCTATCAAAACGCGCTAGGACTATTTGCTTAAAAAGAGAGATGCCTTCTTGGAGGAACTAACATTTTCCTATTAAAAATAAATATGCTTTAAATACAAAGATTAAAGCCTAAAATACACATAGCGACAGAATATTTGGGCAATACTGCAAGTTTTAAACCATTTTACTTTGTCAAAAGCTAATTTAAAAATTACTCAAAAAGCAACCTTAGTTTACATTGATAATGAATAAATATCTAAAATCTATGCTTTAAGGTGAAATTGCAAGCGTTAAAATGCCTACGTATTATGGACTTATAATATTCTAAAGCGAATTTGCTCGTATCTACGTTACACATGAGAAAAACATGCAGTCAACCTGTTCGCCTGGAATCGAGGCTAAACCAAAATTATTACTTGGCAATACCTTCTTCTAATGCTTGCTCGAGATACATTATGAGGTTTTCCTCCCACCTTATTGGCCTGCCTTCGTGGTGTAGTGGTCAGCACGCTAGGCGCGTATTCGGAAAGTCCGTGGTTGTAGTCCCGGCGAGGGCACTGCTCATTCTTCATCTCTCCTGCTTCTAAATGCCTAATGTCTCTATAGCGGCGCCCGAACAAAAAAGGTGGTGGACAATGATTCTCCACCACCAGAATTTGGCGATTGGTTCCCCTAATCTCCAGTCGCCCTTTAAAAGCGGGAGTACATAAGGCATTTCTCACACCTTATTGGCATGCCTTCGTGGTGTAGTGGTCAGCACGCTCGGCGCGTATTCGAGAGGTCTGTGGTCCGAGTCCCGGCCAGGGCATTGGTCATTTTTCATGTCTCCTGCTTCTAAATACCTAATGGCTCTGCAACTTCATTCCACAAAAATAACTTTTTAACAAATTAATTCACTGCACAAATTCTTCTCTTTTTGGAATATGATGCATTACATGTTAATTTAGCCGCCTGGAATTACTGAAAACTCAATTAAACATCCAACATTTATCTGATGATTTTAAAAAATTTTTAAGGACAAGACATTTTGAAAGAAGTATATAATCCTTTTCTCTTTTTTCGAAATAGAGATATTTATAGCCAGTTCTACTCTTAAAGGCTACAGTAGCAAAAATTTCTTTACTGAAATTTGCTTGGCCTTTTTTATACTTTTAAATTTCTTAACCATTAGCAATTCATTTCTACACAAACTGCCATCCGTTAATATCATATTGCAAAAAGCATCTTAATGTTTTGAAAGCAGTTTATATACAAGTACAGGTAGAAGTGGATGAAACACCAGAATTTCACAACTTGTCGTATAGTCAGTCTCACTAACTGTGCAGCTCCGCCGGATTTTAATAGTGAACACCCCGGGAACGGATCCGAGAGTTTGCCACTCCTATTCCTCAACCATCGAAGGGACTTTCGAGTCGCCGGTATTTTAAATATATCTGTGCCGCAAAGATATTATACGCTTGCAAACATCCATGCTTTCTCCGGAATTCGAACTTAGGCCCAACGACACAGCAGCCTGCTTCATTAACCGCTGAACCTATCAGAACGGCAGCAATTACGTGCATATTAATTCTAAAGAAGAGTTAAAGGTGTAATGCCAAGAGAGTCTGTAATATTGTGAAACTCTTTTATCACTGATCTGATTTTTACAAGTACATATTGATTTGAGGGCATAACTACATCAAAGAAAGTTCCCTGGACTGCACTTGATCTCTTCATAGATCATCGTAAGCGTTTTTGTTATAATCTAATTAAGTTAATTAAGGACTTTCTATTGGCAGTAAAACTTGTCGTGTTACTATGCTGGTCACTTATTTACAGTTAAACAATGATAAAAGAGTCTCTGTTATCTCATTTAAATTTTCCTTATTTTAATTAAAATCATGTCCAAAATAAAATTACCAAACACATATTTACTCTTTCTTAATTTTACACAGCTTTATCTCACAGTTAAGGTGATTTTCTTGCTTTTCATTTTGGTAGCATTTCTTTATAAAGTCTTTAATTCTGTCCTTCAGTTAAGAACTTATTAGTAATTCTAAATCTAGGAATATCGGTAACTAGCCTCAAAACAGAATTTGATATCAAAGATTAATAAGCAGCGACAGCTTCTATTAGATTAGTTCTAAATTTTGACTCATTCATCAAATTAGAAAATTTTCACTGTTTTATATCCAAGGATTTAAATTTACGGGATACTGTAGATATATAGTTAATCCTTGCTTCGTAAAGTGAAGCTTCTTTGAAATTTCATCTCTTGAGTCAAATTTTCTGTTTAAATGTTAAATAAATCATAAAACAAAATTTGTTACTTAATTTATTAAAAGCTATAATTTTTCTTCTAGATCTGAAGTAAGGAAAATGAAATTATGCTTCTCTCCGCCTTCTTTGCTGACATTCTTACTGGTGAGTAGTAACTCGTTTTGCATCTTAATTTGTTAAATTTGGATCAAAACTCAATAGTTTTCTGTTTGTGTGTAAATAATCATTGCATGATTAAAGTCAACCAAATTTCTTACTCTTTACTCTTATTTTAAAATTTTAAATGCTAGACTAAAGACAGTTTTAAATCACCTGTCGAAAAGGAATTGAATATAATACAAATTTGTTTTTCACTTGTGACATCTAATGCTCAGTCCAAGTGGAATTAAATCAAGCTATTAACATTTATAGCCAGAGAACATACTACGAATTAATTAAATTAATAAAAGTATTAAAAATAAATGATTATTTGCTTTATTAGCATGTTCTTACGTTTAAAGTGAATTTTTCTTTTTTTTAAAGCTTTAAAACAAACGTGAAGGGAAAGAAATTTAATAGCCAAGCTTAATTGATCGAAAAGCTGTGCATTTTTCTAACATTTTTGATAACTTCAATATGCGACATTTCAGCGAGTTTGCTCTGGTGAAGAGCTTGCACACGAAAACCTTTATCTACTTGAGGAATTCGTTTCTCCATAATTTAAGAAAGGATGATTTGTACTGCTAAAAATTAAAGTCGTTATAAGGTATTGTTTCTCTTGTTTCCGCATGGCTTCGTGGTGTAACTGGATGGACGCTCGACGCATATTATGGAGATCCGAGGTTCAAATCCTGGCAAGGGCACTGTACATTTTTTACGTCCCTGCCGTCGATATAACCTAATGCCTCTACAACGTTCTTCTTATAGGTAGTTGCTCGTATGTGCAACGGTTAGCATAAATGTCCGGCTCAGAGAAGATCCCAAGTTCGACTCCAATTGCGGGCGCAAATTTTTTTTAGTTGTAAATTACTCATGAGCTCCTCACATTTTCTATAATATACAGATTGGTAGAAGAAAAAGTAAAAGGACTCAAGGATAGGTTTTTATATTAATCTCAATCCCTCCTCTTTTCAATGTTTAAAATGCACAAGGTGCTTTTTCACTTCAGAGTTATAGGAAAGGAGTAGTTTTCGTAAATTAATATCGAATCGTTTTTCGTGTTCTGTCAAATGAAAGTAATATTAGGTATTACATACATCATCCTGTTAAACAGAAGTAAGTGTAAGCAGAAATTTCCAGTTATAAGATCGTTAAATCATAAAATATACTTAATCCAAAAAATGCCCTTACATACTGTAAAACATGCAATCTTCGTGTGTTTTAAACAAATGGCATTAATGTATTGTTTGAAATACGTTTTTTGCAAGTCATGCTGGCATTCTTTCTGACAGCTTAAGAGTATTGCCTAGAGCTAAGACGACAATAAACTATAACTCAGTTTGTTAACATGAAAACTAGAACGTCTATGATTAGCGTGGCTTATTCTTGCTGTTTCACTTTTGCCTTCCTTTTCTTCTCCCTGTTAGCTCCTCTTCAGTCCAAAACATCGTACAAACAGCATTCCCTTATACACGGCGTTTCGAAACACATGGGAAAAATTTAAGGGGTGATAAAGATGCGTATTAGAAATGCCTTCACAGTAAAGGTGCATTCATCAGTGAATAACACATGTGCACTGAAATCAGGCTGCGCTGCTGCAAAAACCAACATGCAAACTCGGCACGAGGCGCATAATCTGCAGGTAACAAGGCTTACCATTTCTGTATGTGGTAGAGGTGTAATCCTTCGTCCTTTAATACTCGCCAAACAATTGAGTGGGGCACACTTACGACATGAGAAACCTCTCGCGTGCTAATAACCGGATGATCTTCCACTCTTTGCAGAATGTCCTCTACAACTTGTGGCATCCGCACACTCCTGCCACGCCCTGTATCATGCATGCCTGTGACAAAGATCCCGTTTCACACAAACACCGATGCTATCGTTTGGACATTTTTCGGTTTGGCACGTGTCTTCTCGGAAAACGCTGCCTATACAGTCTTTCGGCTTCCAGAGCATTCCCATTCGCAGTACCATATATAAAATGCATGTCCGCCTTTTTCTGA
The DNA here is from genome assembly GCA_000611955.2 of Stegodyphus mimosarum. Lineage (NCBI taxonomy): Eukaryota > Metazoa > Arthropoda > Arachnida > Araneae > Eresidae > Stegodyphus > Stegodyphus mimosarum. The sequence goes on along the minus strand of KK114135.1, from coordinate 4,902 downwards.
TTACTATACGTCGACATGCCTTCTGAAATCCACGCTAGAGATGACGATGTGTAAGGAAACTCGCGTTTTTTGTTTCCCATTACAGCGCCGTCTACCGATTGGCCGCTTGCTCTCCGCCCATGCATTGTGTGCTGAAAATTGCTTATTCAGATATTTTCTATCACCCCTTAAATTTTCGCCCTTGAGTTTCGAAGCACCCTATATATGGCCGTCACATTTTTTTCTCTCCAAACATTCTTCCGCATTGCCTTTACTTAGATTTTCCTATCGTTTAATACCAAAGAACAAAAACTGACATTGCGACATCTTTTCTTTCAAAGAATATTCTACTTTCACTACTTCATTCCTTCTTCCTGAAGCGCAAATTACTTTTTTCCCCCTTGTTAATGTGTTGTATCGTAAATGCGTTTTAAAGGCTGGACGCAGCTCTGGACAAGTTAAATGCAAAGAAAAGAATTTTAAAACAATCCCTCCATTAGGTAGAAGAAAATTCTGTACTATACTATGTGGCACTGATATTTCGAATTATAAAGTATCCATTGTTAAAATTTCTCTATTCAAAGCTTCCTACAGTTCATTAGAAAAGTGTAAAACTTTGTGCTTGACATAATAAATAGACAGTAAAGACATTTAGCAAAAAAAAAAAATCAGTTTGCTTTAAAATATCGCCTCTAAAAAGCGCACCACTGTCAAACACCCATAGTTCACATGAAAATTACAAGAGATGGGACTTTTGATAAAATAATTTAACTAAGAATGCTCGATATCGCAAAATTAAGGTCATTGTGAGTGGCATCCACACTGAAAACAAGTTCTCTGTGAATGTTTGCAGATTTCATAACAGTTGCCATGTGGTGCTAAAAAAAAATTTCATGCGTGTTTTACAGAAATGCGCCCTCCAGTGGCGATATTTGTAGCTAACTTTTTTCTTTTTTCTTTTTTTTTTCCCTAAATGTTTTTCCTACCTCTTTATTACGACATATATAAATATACACACTGATCTGACGAAAGGCTATGGTTGTACGCAGCTCTGAATAAAGGAACTTTAAGTAAGGACATTCTGTACTATTAGCAGTAGATCTCTTCCTTCTAATCATTTCCATGGTTTTGGTTAAGTTATCATATAAAATATCAGTTTTCATCCAAATGGATGACTGGATATTTTAATAAACTGGAATTTCATTTCTTAAATTTCTATCGAAACTGCCAGTTTCTTAGCCATTTGTATGAGAAACGGCTTCATTCTAAGTTTCGCTGATGTATCTACTCTGACTCAAGTCGGTTATTGTACCGTGACTCAGGTTGGTTAAAGCCTGGCTCTTTCTTTTAATGCAATATCACAAGTTTTTCGAGAAGCATATTCAATAGATAATTCACGGAGAAGACAAAATATTATTAACAAAACATGCATTTTTAAGTAAATTTCGTCTTGTATGCATTAAAAATATGATCGAGGAGTAAGTCTTTCATTTATATCGTGTAGACTCCAGATTCTGGAAGCAATGATTTGGCTGGTAAATAATTGCATTTAAATTTTGCCTGTCAAATTCATTGCATACCACAATGCTTTCTTTTAAATCATGCTATCTAGTATGAAAATGCATTAAATGCTTTTTAGTGCCCGAAGCATTATGAAAATATAATACTTTCTTAATGTAAATTGGGACGGAGATAGAAATGTCACCTGATCAGTTTCGATTGACCTAACGAATCAAGCAAGCATCAAAGTTTTCTTTAGAAAAATTTTAGCCAGCTATCCCTCTATTTGGAACCACTTCTTTAGCACAGTTTTGCTCTAATTTCATCATTCATGCTCCCTTTATTTATTTCTTGAAGCCCGGAATCGACATAGCTATGATAACTCATGAAAAGACGTTTCTTTTGCTACCTTAGCAGTTGACTCCGGTTCTCGTTTGATTGATAAAATATTTTTGGTTCAGATGGTTGATTAAATTTTAGTCTTTCTATTATAAACTAGTATCAAACATCCTGAAACTGAGCAATTCATAATATAGATATTAAAATTATGCTGGCACTTCACACAAAAGAAAACTTTAAACAATAGTCGCAACCGAGACTTCCATGCAAATATATCTACAATATATCGCGCCAAACACCGTACTGACAAGCAAGGATCAAACATGCCTCCAGTATTATATATTGCAGAATAACAAAAATTCTAGTAACTTGACCCTTTCCTTTTGAAAATTTCCCTTTCATGGTGAGGGAAAAGTGATTGCCGCTTACAATAGTTTAGCTTTTAATTTTTCTAATTTTACTTTCTTCGGTTTTCTAAATTATTCTTATCTTTTTTATTTTTACAGTTCATCGCAAAACAGGTAATCCCCTAAGATAATCGAACGTTAATCTTACTAGTTGTTCCAAATTTGGCATACAATTTCTATATAAATATTTACACTAAAATATGAATTTTAAAGCATTACGCACAAAACTGCTTTACTGGAGGAAATGTATATGTAAAATGCTCTATGTTTTAATGCAATCAGATTTTAAATGCACCAAAAAATGAGTATTTCAGTATATATACCAGGTGTCCGACAAAGAGGGATATAGATTTAATTGCCATACGTTTTTATCCTATTTAAGAAATTTCTTGTAGTTATAAAGTTTCCTAAAATATGTTAGAGAATTTTACAAAAACAGTTTCAACATTGTGTGTAGAAGGGTTCCTTAAGAATAAAATCTAACTTTTAATACGTCCATGGAAAATAAAAATTCTCAGCAAATTTCTATCAGTCTTTCGTTTATTCAACACGAATTGTATCCTCAAAAAGCTATTTCCTAATAGTTTCTCTACCACTTTCTAATATTCGAAAGTGAGGATGAAAGATTTTTCATGCTTTCTTGAATTTTTTTTATCCTAAATACTAGATATTGCTTCAGATAATAAAGTTATAGGTTTTATATAGAAGCAACTATTTACAAAGTTTAAAATTACTTATATTTCACTTTCTGTGCTACTTACTTGTATCTAATAGAAAGATATATGATATAAAATTTCGATAGTTAACTATCTTAACCATGACTTTTTTATTTTCAACTAATTAATATGTTTAACAGTTCAGATATTAATGAGTTAAAGTTCAACCTACTATTGTTTGTATGCTTGGTTTAATCTATTATGACAAAGCGGGCTACCTGCGTAAAAAGAGCGACGCCTTCAAGGATGGCTTTCTAGAGGAAATATCTTGTATTCACTCTATACAAAGCTTATACCTAGCGAAGCAGAAAACTGATAGTTCGCTTTGAATTCGATCTGGTTGCTGAACAAACTGGCTGCGTGTTTATCATTTTTTTCCCTTACGTATAAGATAATTAGAAACCAGCATCCTATTCGATACTTCCATTACTGCTAGTATTTGTACATGAATAGGCATCATACAAGAGGTAGATAGTCCTTTTTGTATTAAACAAGTTGCCATATTATATTTACTTTCAGACTACAGCTAAGAGAAAAGTGTTTCATTAAAGTCTGGACAAGTTAAATGAATTTTCAGAATTTTTCTAGATGTATTGCGCTTAAAGAGCAGACATGTCTCGGTTTAAGCACAACTGATTGTATGAAGATATTAGAAAGAGGAAACGAACGATCCCTTTAAAATTCAGTAGTACAGCAGGCAACTGCAGGTGCAGATTTTGGAGATTAAATATTCTATAGATTCATGCGATTAATAATACTGCACAAATAAAACAGAATGCAAAACTCCTGACACCTATCTCCTGATCATACTGCGCACAGACATGACGACACCACGATCCCCTCAATTTGAATGTAGAATATTAAATTCACCTTATTGTTGAAATTGTGAAAAATAAATAACTAACTGCTGAAGAACTTAAAAGTTTTTCGATAATGCAATATTACAAATATACTCAGACTGAGAAATGAAGTTGACAAGTGGAGTTTCCTAGAAGAAAGGATATAGCTCAAAATAATTACAAAATTATCTGTATTATTCAGAGTATACTCCGAATATCATAGTTAATATTCCGGATGTGAGCAACTGTGCAAAAACACCATTAAAAATTTGTCTTTCTTTGGCAGAAAGAAACTGCGAGAATACTCAATTCATACGATGTCGTGTGTATATATCAAACGTCGCAAATAGTTATGCTTGTGCATTGTTAAGTGGAACATTACGTAGACTCGTATGATATATCCCCACTAAAAAACGCATTGACTCTGGAAGAATTTTAGATTTTTCGAAACCAGCAAACATGAAAAATCAATTGCGTTCTTGTCGAGATTCAAACTACGGATTTTCCAGTAGCTAGTTAAACAGGTTAACCTCTTAAACCGCAAAAGCGCACAGGTGAAAATGAGATAATTTCTTCATTCTTTTCTCACTTAAAGGCTTATGGGAAAAGGCTTGAGACCCATTTGACTAAATATAGCCGGTAATAATAAAATTCAAGAATAAAAACTTCTCTTTCATCACAAACAGAGATATAACACGCTATATTTATTTATTAAAAAACAGCATAACTTGCATCGAAGGTTCAGTATACCTCGGTTCACATCTCAAACTCCTCTCACTACTCATAAACAAAACAGAAGAAGCGCCCTCTATCGGCATTACAGTTAATGTTATAGGGAATTTATCAACACTCCCCACCTGATAATTTTGTAAAAATTATCACTATATCAGCATACAAAAAATATATAACAAATGTAAGAAAACTACTTACATATCAATATCAGATACATTACCTGATGCAAACATAAGCAGCAAAAAAAAGAAAGCTATAAAATCAACAAACAATTAATAGCATAAAAATTCAAAAGTTACTCAAAAAGTAAATATTAACTTGATGTACAAACAGTAAATTATTAGAATTAACTCAAGTGATTAACTAAAAATTATTTAGATAAACACAGAC
>KK114134.1:0-12497 GCA_000611955.2 Stegodyphus mimosarum | reverse complement strand
TGTGCATGTGTTTAGCGAACATGGTGAAGTACTTACTAGGGTCCTTAGCCTCAGGTCCTGAACTGGAACAGGGAGCTGAAAAAATGCGCTTTGTTCTGATGTAGATATTGTGCTGGAGAATAACTGCACTTGAAAGGGATTTAAAATCCTCTTTTATTAAATCACTATTATTTACACACTTCCCAACTCGGGAGAGATACAGAAAGTAAAAGACCACACTTGGGCTAACTTAACAAATCAAATAAATTTAAACTAAACCTAAATAGAAATTTAATTAAACTTTGCTCGCAGAGCAAATCGCGGGGTTTGGCCTCTAACTAAATGGTGCGTAGCAAGAAATACTAATACTAGCGCACTTCAGTTTATTTCAATAAGTAATCACGTAGTAAGCACTATGGCTTATAATTTTAACTGCTAGCTGGTCAGGCGAACGTCGAGCAGAATGACCGTGATCCGAGACTTAAAGCTCTCTCACACTAAGAGGTTTCTACCTCTGGTTTAAATAGTACTTGGCTGTACTTCAAATTAGCATAAGCTGAAAACGCGCGCTTCTTCTGACGGGAAGTTGAAACAGAGAAGAGATAGAAAGCTTTAAATTAAAATAAAACTTGGTTAGTTTAACTAAAACCTTACAAGACAAACCCTCGCAAACTGCATGCGAAAGTCACCCCGAACCTCACCCTTCTAACTGAAAACATTTAAGCCAGTCTAATATAATCCACTACCGGGGCTGAGCTATAAAGTCGCCGAACGCTAGAACTCTATCCCAGAACCCTTAATTTGCCCTGGGATAGAATCCCTGCGAAATGGCTGCCTGTATATTTGGTTTTCGAGTTTTTTCCTCATGTGTAGCATAAATACGAGCCAATTTAACTTAAAACGTCCTCCTCGAAGGCATTTCTCACCACAGGCAGATAGCCCACGAATTGCTTAATGAATCGGTATAGCCAGCGTAATACAAGAAACGAGCTGCAACAGCGAAGCAAACACGAACTCCCATTCAGTCTACAATTTCGTTCAGCTGCATATTCATCTTTTCTTAATTATTTATGGATTATTTGAGGCCTAAGGATTAGCAGGGACAACAGTAAAAACGACCGAGTTTCAAGTTACAAGGAAGTAGAAATGAAGATATCCTATTGTTAGATATTGCTATGTTTATATTACTAAGCATTCTTATAAGAATGTAGATTTCCTTTAAAGAAACAGTAGTATGATAGTTATCTATAGTTTATCTCTGAGTATTTTTCATACGGAGTAAAATACGCAAAGAAACACGGTAATAATATATTTATTATTATTATTACTGTATATTTATTTTTGTTTAATATTAATTTTTTATGATTATCGTAACCATCCCACGGTGCTCGCGGAATTCAAGCATTACTAAAATATGCCCTCCTAGTAAAAAGTCTACCAATCTCTACAATATATTATAAGAATTAAATGAACTTAAAGGAAATGAAGTCTGAGAATACTGGTAATATTTAGATCAGATGTAAAAGAAAGTGATGTTTTGAGTAATGTTTCAATTCCTTTAGACTGTGAGGTTATATTTTTTATTTATGGTATTTCACAAAAACTTGATAGGTCTTGATAAAACAAAATGATGTGAATAATTTTACGACAAAGATATAAAATTGTTTGTCAAATGAAAAAATGAAAATTTTGATTAGATATCAAATTTCGCATCAACTATATCCTGAATTATAAATTTTACCGAAAGCTTTTTGGAAACCAGATCCTCTCTAGTTGATGCTTCAATTAATTCTTTCAAAACTGTGTGGTTCGATCATTAATCTTGTTTTAAAATGGATCTAACGATTCTATTGCAAAGCAAGGAAGTGCCTCAGATTTTTTAATGCCTATTCCATCTTACGTTTCATTTGGAAATCAAGCTATTTTTGCTAAATTAAAACTAAATCAGAATTCTAAGCTAAATCAAAGCATGTATTCAGTATGCATAGTATTGCTATCAAAATCTGATACGTTATTAATACGAATGTACCATAATTATTAGATTTTTATGCTGACGTTGTGGTTTAATTCCATATCGAAGAAAGGCAAGAGCTTGTCTGATTTGGAATTCCTGTGCTGGAATAACTATTGCTTTTAAAAATAGAAGAATAACAGGCTGGCTTTCTGTGAACTTATGTGGTTTAATTCCATATCGAAGAAAGGCAAGAGCTTGTCTGATTTGGAATTCCTGTGCTGGAATAGCTATTGCTTTTAAAAATAGATAACAGGCTGGCTTTCTGTGAACTTGGCGGTGATTAAATGAAATAAATTAAATAAGAATCAACTAAATTTAGTTAAAACATTTATCAATTTAAGCCCTTAATCACGGAAAAAAACTATCCATTTTGTGAAAGCAACTGCGTTTTTAAATAAAACATTTGTAGGTGAAACTCATACTTAAAAGAAATTCAATGCATTAATATACCTCTAAAAACAGAAAAGAAAAATGCGCTGAAGTGAAGCATAAAAGTAGACAAAGGAACAAGCCTTTGTTTATCGTAGATTTCAAGATTCTATTTGATTGCGTCAAGATTCTGTTGATTTCGAAGGCAAACAGGCACAAGTCCCCTCTTCATTTGCAGCAAAAAAATCTACCAAAATTTGCCGCAGATTTCTTTGTTGCTGATGAAGAGAGACCTATACTTGTTTGGCCTCGAATTCGATAGTCTTAATTAAAAATCTACGCCAAAAGCAAGAATATCGCGTTGTCTAATTTTATGATTAAAATGCATTTTTAATCCTGAAAGCCTAAATTTTTTTTTTTTTTTTTTTTTTTTTGATCATTAGGTTATACTATCTTTGCAACAGCTTGTTCAACAGAATACTAATTCTTTAGAACTGCTTCTATGTAAGATTGAAAGTAATTTTTTTAATTGAATATTTTCGTCCCAATCTAAAAATAATCTAATAATTAGGGTACATTTCGCCATTCTGGAACATTTACTGAGTCATATATTTTTGTTTAGTTATTCGAGATACACTGGTCATCAAAATTAAAGGATAACGATAAAAAGTATGATTACTAAGTTAATGTTGCAACCAATGCCCAATGCTGTAATTTTATGTTAAATAAATACACTGAACTTAAAACTGGACTTGCGCGCATATGTTAACGCGCTAAATATGCAAATTCGGTGACTTACAACATGGCACGCAATTGACGCATGTTTGAATTCGGCTCTGTAGTGTTGTTTAAAGTGAATATCGTATTCAGAATATGGTTTCTGAGAGTGATAGGTATTCATTAGTTGTGGCTCAAAGGCATAATCTGAGTGAAGGTCAAAAGTGGCGAATAACTGGCAGAATTGAGAGAAGTTAAACACAAATGGAGGTCACCCAAGACTTGGATATTCCTCAAAGTGTCATATAAAAAGTTTGAAGCTGCTTTTTAAGCACTGGATCAGTTGATACCGCTGGTCAAGGGCGACCAAGAGCAGCAATTGCATCAGAAGTCGGCTTTCTGTCGTTGTGGACTCGAAGAAACCGCGAAGCGACTGTAAGATTTTAGACCTCCAGGCTGCCACAAGAACTCGAATTAGCCATTCTACTGCTTCATGAAGGCTTAAAGAGGTTAGACTGTATGCGAGAAAACCAATGATTTGTGTTCCACTCACTCCAGCTTCCAGAGGGACCCGTTTAAACTGATACCGTCGTCATGTTCCATGGAGCCAAGAAGAGCCTGGGTATTGTTTACTGACGAGCCCATATATAGTCTGCACAGAGATTCTAGATGTGTTTTGGTCTGGAGAGAAGCAGGGATATGCAAATGTCCGTGAAATATCTCATTTTCACTTTGTCCATCATCACTTTGTCCGTAAAATATCTCATTTCCGCGACCGCGGTTTAATGATTTGGGGAAGAATCATGACAAATGGGCAACACCTAGCCTCATATCTTCAAGGAAGTTCTGTAATCGCTCGGAGATATGGGAACAAGATATTGGAACCCCAAATTAGATTGTTTCGGGGTTCTGCTGTCTCAGAGTTTTTTTGCTAATAGATGACAACGCTCGGCGTCATCTAGCATATGTAGTGTCAGAGTATTTGCAAACAGAAGATATAACTCAAATGTATTGCCACCTTAATCACCCGACTCGAATCCGATAGAGTATGGATGGAGCTTAGGATGTCGAAATTCAGAGAGCCAAATTACTTCCCAGAGCCTCCAGGAGGTGAAATGTGCACTTTTAGAAGTGGCGTGCAATTACACAGGACTTTGATCAATACTTTGGTAAAGTCTACGAAGTTAAGACGCGATTTATGCATATCTGTCCGAGGTGACTATACACCATATTTAAGAAAACCTTTTTCCGGAAAGGACTTACTTTTTCCATCATTTTCCACTTTCTATAAATTAGGTTTAAATTTCAGTATTTTGCGAATAATCAACTACCAAACATTATAATTTATGTTAACTAATGCTTTTGTACAAATTTCTATTAATAATTTTGTGTTAAGTATGAGTTGTGTTTTATTTTTGTCATTATCCTTTAATTTTGATAACTAGTGTACATATTTACTTTTAAGTTGCCTATTACTCCTTAATGAATTTATAATTCTATGTGGCGTTCTATTTTTCATTTTGTTCGAATCTGATACATCCCTCGCATTGAAAAAGTAATGTTTAATTTAAGACGCCGAAATATTATTCTGGTGTTTCATTCTTCTAGCGTTCTGAAGATGATGAAGAGTTCATGGTAATCAGAGATGGTGATTATGCGTATGATAAGACTGTCGATTTAGTAGAAACGTGGAAGGTAAGTTTTATTACTTCTGTAGTGACATCTAGTTGAGACCACAAACAACCAAATATTTCAGACACCTTTAAAAAATAATTTTCATTCGTGTTCTTTTCAATTTTTATATTCTTTAAGTACTTGGTGATAATTAAAATGAATTTTTTCTGAAAGCTTTCAAATTTCTCGTATCTTATTTTTTCACTTTACATAATTATTTTCCTAAGTGAATGGCGCTATGATCGTTTTTAGCATTGGTGCGCTCGTTGATTTCGACATTAATTGGTTGTTGCTGCCACCCCTTAGCATTTTTTACTTTTCGTCTATGGCTAAAAGCTTGATCGAAAATTCTTCGAAACATTTTTTTTTTACAAATCTGCGTCAATCTAAGGTTGATTTTGCATATCTAAGGTTGTTATAATTTCGCGGAGCAACATCTGCTGACTGTAAAATGTTAGCATCCACTGCTGTAATTAAGCTTTTGGAAAACTGAGGTTCATTTTTCAATATAATATGGCAAAAAATATTTGAGTAACTAATCTGAAATATTCAATGTTCAAAAATGTTGTTAGATCGAAGTAAGTGTAGAAATAGAGGATTGTTTCAAGCGTTAACAAAGATAAACATTATATATTAAATTCTAAATTCTGTTCAGAAAATTAAGATAAGTCAAAAACTTGTTTATTGTAATATTTCATAAAAGAAGCTCTGAAATGTTCCGCTGTGGGCCGCCAGGAGCTCATAATACAGGACTCTAGTACCACTAAATTTGTAACAAACGTACAATATTTTAAAGTTATTGCTTAGTTTGAAGTGGAGGGAAACTTTTTTTTCCAAAGTTTTACGTTAAAACGTTCAATAAGTTTCTTTGTCAATGTTCGAAATATTCGAATGACGAAAAAGGCTCGAAGATCAAGCTTTCGAATTTCAAATCTTGCACAAGATTCAAGTGATTCGAGTAATCGAAAGTCTCATCCCTGTTTTTCGCATTGCGAAGCACGGTTCAAGAAATGCAGGGAACATGTTTTCAATGGCATATGACTATATATCATGCTAAACTTATTCTTTGTTTCCTTTCTAGGCGATGGAGAAACTGGTGGATAAAGGCTTGGTAAGATCAATAGGCATTTCAAACTTTAACAGTAAACAAATTCAAAGAGTATATGATTCAGCTAGAATCAAACCAGCCGTTCTACAGGTATGTGTTAGCTTTTAGTGTTAAAAATATAATAAATGTAAAAAGAGAAAAATCTTTTCATTCAAATGATGCAAATTAAAATTTTAAATTCAAATGCAGTACTTTTCATTGTCTTATGTCCTATTCTTTTGTGAAAGAATATATGTCTAAGTAAAAGAACTCTGCGTATCAGTGTTTTTTTGTATCATTAAAGAACATGTTGTAAAACTATAATAGTGTTTTAAGTAGAAGTGGTAGTAGTAGCCTGGTCTCGGATTAAAAAACTGAAAAATAGAAGAATAAAATCTGTTTTGGAGTGCTCTTCTTTCTAACCTTTTGGACATCGTAGATGCCTCTGATACAAATTACAACAGATCTCGCATGAAATGCATTTTAGGTAAATCATTCTGTAAAATAAATTTTTAATTTAATAATTTTGAAATAAATTTATATAAAAATTTACATTAAACATTTCATAAGTTTTGTTTTCACAATTTCAGTGTATTATATGTTGCATAAAATATAAATTTACCACACACCATAAAATATAAATTTACCCTTCAAATCACAATTTTGTCCCCCCCCCCAGAAAATAAAAAGATGTTCTCATTGAGTTCTCAATTTAAGTTCTCATAGATTTTACTACAAAATTTAAGTTGACTAAAATGTGGAGTCAAAATAATATTCTGTAATGAGTTATGCCAGTGGTTCTCAACCGGTGGTACGCAAGAGAAAAAGAAGTAGTACGCAAAGTATTTTTAACTCTTAAATTTAAAAATTAAATAATCCAAAATTCTGTTACAAGTGTTTTTGTATAACACTTGTAAATTTATGTGATCTGAGCTTTGTTCAATGACTTTAGCAAAATATTTTCACAAATATTCTTTTAGCCATAGATAAAACAAAATTTGTTATAAATGATGTTTTTAAAGGGAGTAATAGAAATGGATGTTTTTAATAGGAAATAAAAATAAGTTCCTATAAAAAGATAATAGTATCTCATTAATTCTTTTAGAGTTCATCAATTTATTAGAATGTCTACACTTTTTTCGCTACCATTTCCGGGCTCATATTGCTCTATTTTAAATTAGGTTAGGTTATTCAATTATGGCGAAGCACACGAGGGCTATCTGCCTAAGGGGAGGGATGCCTTCGTTGAGGACTTCCTAAGGGAAACTGGCTCGTATACACGTTACACATGGGGAAAACCACGAAAACGCCCATGCAGCCAGCCCGTTCGCGGGATTCGAACCTCGGACCGAACTACCAGTGTTCAGCGTCTTTACCGCTCGGCCGCTGGTGGGCCTATTTTAAATTAGAAGCACTTTCTTACGTCGATTTGCTGTCTCTAACAGCAATTATCCAGTATTATTTATGTATGAAACCGTAGTTTCTTAAAAGACGTTTGGAATCTGTTGTTGCTCATGCTCACTTGTCTGACAGAGTCAGCCCAACTCCACGAGAATTCTCGTGTCAAGGAGCGCTAGATTACGCCTGTCGTTGGCAACAGACACCTAACAGTGACAGTACGATTTGGCTCAGTTCCACCCCCAATTTTCATGGAGAGCACCCCGGGGGGACAGGACCGAGGGTCTCCCACCCCTCTCCTCTTCCACCAAATCACATGAGAGGACTTTCGGCTCGCCGCATATTTAAAGTGCCGCCATGCCGCACCGACACTATACATTTACAAGCATCCATGCCTTCTCCTGGATTCGAAACCGAACCCTTCGGCACAGCAGTCAGCGACGCTAACCACTATACCGGATGGGCGGCCGTTTGGAATGTTGGAATGTAAACATGCCGATTTAAAGGATAAATCTAAAGAATATTTTAAGAGGAAATTATCGGAGTTCAGAAATAGTAAAAAAGTAATGAAAGGTTTTATTATTTCAAGTGAAAAAGCTTTGGAAGCTAGTTAGCTAATAAACCTAAAAATTACCAAAACTGGGCAAGCTCACACTATTGGAGGAAACCTTAGTTACCAGAAGCTAAAGATATCGTTTTAATATCATTTAATGAAAAATTGGCTAATGAACTTAATAATAATCTGTTATCAAATGATCCAGTAAGTCGACGAATTCATGTAATAACAAATTCCATAAAAGAAACGCTTATTCAAAAATTAAAACACAGTGAGTATTTCACATTGCATTTGGATGAAAATACCGATGTAACGAACTTTGTTCAATTATTAGTTTACATACCTTTCGAAGAAGACAAACGAATTGCCGAAGAGTATTTATTTTGTGAATCTCTTCATGATAGAGGAACTGCAAATTAAATTTTCAGAGTAATTGGTAATTTTATGTCTGAGAATAGTATTTCTTGGAATAAGCGCATTGCTGTATGTAGTGATGGAGCTCGGTCTTTAACAGGGAAACATTCAGGTGTTATTTCTCAAACAAAAAAAGTAGGACCTGAAACTAAATTTACTCACTGCTCCATTCATCGTGAAGCTTTAGTAGTCAAAACAATAATTGGAAACATGAAAATTGTTTTGAATCAAACTGTGAAAATTGTTAATTTTATTAAAAGCCGAACTTCAAGAATATTTACGATTTCAGGCTAAGAGATGGGCAGTGAAGATGAAATGCTTTTGTTACCTTTCAAATTAAGAGACAAAATTTTAAATCGTCTTTTTGAACTTCTATCAGATATTCAAATTTTCCTCCGTGATTAAATATTCGAATTGCAAAAATGTTTAGTTAGGGAATTATGGTCGGCGCATTTAGAAGTTTTTTTTTCCCTTATTACGTACTGCGCCCTTAGGCGCTACACGGAAAGGAAGGAATACCCCGTGGAGGTAGTTTTGAGGGAAACTGGCTTGTATCCACGTTACATATGGGAAAAACCGCGAAAACGCCCATGCAGCCAGCCCATTCGCCGATACTCGAACCCCGTACAGAACTACCAGTGTTTAGTGGCTTTTACCGCTCGGCGGGCGAGTTTAGCATATTTAGCTGATATTTATGGAAAGTTAAATTAAATAAATTTAAGATTACAAGGGAAAAGCATTAGTTTATTTACCATTAGAAATGAAATAAACGCAGTTATTAGAGGAGATAAAAATACCTCGAGCTAATGAGCAGAGAATTGGATAATAATATTTTAAACTTCTCATCACTTTCAGAAAGTTTCTAACAGAAAATGATTTGGAAATAAAATAAGAATTAGCATCTGACATTAAAAATTATTGTTTTCATCGATAAATAATTTCAGCATGTATTTGTCCGCGGATCATGAAAGGAAAACTGGATTAGAAATCCAATTTGTTCAAATGTACCTGGAATTTTATCTCGTGAAGAAAAAGAATAATTGATGGAAATATCTTGTAATCAAACTCTAACTGAAGATTTGAAATAAAACATACTTGTGAACTTTTGGCTGAACCGAAAAAAAGGCATTTCAAATAAAGCTATTAAATTTTTATTGCTTTTTCCACAGCCTATTTGTGTGAACAAGGATTTTCTTCCATGTCATATTTGAAAAATAAATACAGATAAAAATTAAAAGTGGATCGTAATTTACGGTTAAAACTAAGTGAAATAAAACCAGACATAAAGAAAGTGGTTTCTCTTAAACAGGCTCAAATAAAACACTAAATTTTAGAATTAAAGTATTGTAACTTAAATTTTGGTGATAAAAATGGTAATCAATTTTTAATCTAATGTGCTTTTTTATATGTGCATTTTAATACAAATAGCCAATAGGTTGTGCAAATGGTAATATATATATTTTTTAATATTTCTATTGAGAAATTGAAAAATTATCATTGTAAAATGTGTAAGGTTTTAGGTTAAACTAACAAAGTTTTATGTTAATTTCTCTTTCCTATGAGCTGTTATTTCAACTTCCCGTTAGAATGAGCGCGCGTTTCAGCTTTATGCTAATTTGAAGTGGAGCCAAGTTTTGTATTTAAAAGGTTGGCAAGGAACTTCTCGGTGTAAGAGAGCTTTTAGTCTCAGATCCCTACGGCTCTGTTCGATGTCCACCTGACCAGCTAGTATTTAAATTCTAAGCCATAGCGCTGTTACTCTAATACTTATTGAAATAATCTAAGTGCGTTAGTATTAGCTAAGTCTTGCTACGCACCATTGGTAGTTTAGCATAGAGGCCAACCTCGCGTTTATAGCTCTGTGAGCAACGACTACTTAATTTCTACTCACTTTATTTTAAATTATTTGATTGTTCAGTTTAGAACCAAGTGCGGTCGTTATTTTTTGTTATCCCTTCCGAGTTCGGAAGTGGCTGTAAATAGTAGTTTAATAAAAGAGTCATTTTAAAACCCTCCTTGCGTGCAGTTATTCTACCACTTCCACTGAACATAGCTGCATTCAGCTCCCTGTTCAAGATCAGGACTTTAACAACTTCACGAATATGTTCGCCAAAAGTATGCACAGAACACTCAATCCTGACCCTGGCGCCCAAAGAAGAAAAATGAGAGGATGGCCTGAAAGACAAGAAGATGAACCTGAGATACCCGCAGTACCTGTGCAGAACCCTGAGATATCACCTCCTGCCCTAGAAGGATTTGGTTACATTGTACAAACCATGCGGGCAGCCATGAAGCTAACGGCAAGTTTTGACGGCAAGTCAGCCGTGATTAATTTCCTGGAAAAATTGAACTCACACTTTATGTTGTATCCAGTTCACGAATTTTAGAAAGTCACTCTTGCCACCAGCGCTGTGAATGGCCGAGCGCTAAATTGGTTCAAGTGTATTGCAAAGAATCTTTTGGGGGAATCGGGAAGCCCCACATACACTTATGAAAATTTTAAAAATTCTTTGGTCAAAGCATTTCCTGTTGTACGAGATCGAGCCAGACTGGAGGCGGACTTTTTAGCCGATACCAAGAAAAGATAGAAGATTTGTCAAATTTTATCTTGAGAAAAATCCAAGAGCTTTCGTATGGAAGTCGCCCGGATCCAGAAGTCATTCAAATTATACTTTCTAGGCTAGTGCCCCAAGTTCAAGATTTTATCGAGCTTCGAAACCCAACGACTTCGGATAAATTATTCGAGCTCGCCGTACAATTTGAAAATCGAAGAATTGCAGACAATGAACGACGTCGCCAATTTGAGCGAAGAAGTCAAGGGAACACGCCAAGACCGCAGCAAAAGCAACAACAGAATTACGGGAACAAGGCGAAGCAATGGCCGAAGAAAGATGGGTCTCCTAAGTCGACCGGCGAACGACGAGATTTTAATCGAAAAACGGGCAAAGATGCAGAAGGTGGGCAGAATAAGAAGAAGGATTTAAACTAAGATGGATTTCTTCAAGGAAGGTGAAGAAGTCCGAAGTCTCGCAAAATCCTTCCACAATTAGTTTAAACACCGAGGTCGTTAAAAATTAAAGTTTACCGAAGATTGAAGTCTTAATTAACAATAAGAGCTTTCGTATGGAAGTCGCCCGGATCCAGAAGTCATTCAAATTATACTTTCTAGGCTAGTGCCCCAAGTTCAAGATTTTATCGAGCTTCGAAACCCAACGACTTCGGATAAATTATTCGAGCTCGCCGTACAATTTGAAAATCGAAGAATTGCAGACAATGAACGACGTCGCCAATTTGAGCGAAGAAGTCAAGGGAACACGCCAAGACCGCAGCAAAAGCAACAGCAGAATTACGGGAACAAGGCGAAGCAATGGCCGAAGAAAGATGGGTCTCCTAAGTCGACCGGCGAACGATGAGATTTTAATCGAAAAACGGGCAAAGATGCAGAAGGTGGGCAGAATAAGAAGAAGGATTTAAACTAAGATGGATTTCTTCAAGGAAGGTGAAGAAGTCCGAAGTCTCGCAAAATCCTTCCACAATTAGTTTAAACACCGAGGTCGTTAAAAATTAAAGTTTACCGAAGATTGAAGTCTTAATTAACAACATACCGGCGACGGCTCTTTTGAATACAGGAGCGCAAAGCAACTTTATTTCTGAAAAATTTTTCAAGAAACACTTTCGCCGTTATAGAATTTTTAGTGCAAGAGACACGAATGTCATAGCGACCCAAGGAGAGAAGTGTAGATGCCTAGGAAAAGTTTCACTTTTTGTGCGTATCAACGACGAGCAAGTAAAAATTTTATTTTATATTGTGGGAAACCTGCAAACGTGTATTATTCGGGGTGTGGATTTTTTTAGATTGGCAGAAGCGAAGATAGATTTTCAGGGAGGCAATTTGACGTTATCGATGCAGCCAGTGGACAAAAGTAATGATAAGCCCCCGCAGCACTTACCGGGAACTACAGCACTTACCGGCAGAAGAGAAAGAAAAGCTGCAGGCGCTGGTAAGTGAGTTTTCAAATTTATTTAGCGATGTACCGTGTCTCACGCAGGTAACAAATCATGAAATCCAAACAAGGGATGCCCAACCAGTAAGGCAAAAGCCATACCGTTACGATAAGGTGAAAGAAGAAATTATTGAATATAATATTAAGGAAATGTTGAAAAATAAAATAATTACCCCGATTTCTAGCAGTTATGCTAGCCCAGTAGTTTTATGCAAGAAAATGATGATTATCCGATTACGCACCCGAAGCGGTGGCGTTTTGCTATAGATTACAGAAGGCTAAATG
>KK114133.1:366445-381864 GCA_000611955.2 Stegodyphus mimosarum | reverse complement strand
AGATAGAAAAGATTTAAATTAAAATAAACTTGGTTAGTTTAACTAAAACCTTACAAAGGCTTGCAGCGATCTACGAGGGGGAGGCGTTGGCAGACGGCGAGAAGGCAAATTATACTCAAGGTGTCACGAGACCAGAAAACTGTCGCTTCGTCCCGAGTAGCTGTCTGCGTTATCAGAGAACGATGTCGGAAGAAATGGAGGAGAGAAAGCACCTATGGAGGGCGACGAGAATGCCTACCTAAATTTCGATAACTAACCTTTTTTTTCTTCTTATAGAAAGCAAATGGCTAACCAAGAATTTTTTGTTTAAATTAAATATATGATTTATTGGAGATAAACTGATTTAGTACAAAATTTTACATGGGTGATGGTGGTGGTGTTCAAAAATAAAATAAAATTTTTCATACCGTTTTTTGACAATGTTAAGGGTACATGAAGATACGTGGATAGACAATCAAGGCAGTAGATGACAACAAAAAAATTTTCTTGGTTGGCCATTTGCTTTCTATAAGGAAAAAAAAGGTTAGTTATCGAAATTTAGGTAGGCATTCTCGTCGCCCTCCATAGGCGCTTTCTCTCCTCCATTTCTTCGGCTCAGGCAAACTTGTTCGTCTGCAGCAGGTACCCGCGCATAAGCGCTACCCTAGGATAATTGTAGCCGATTTTCTATTATGTGTTTTTTCTTAAGTTTTTGTTCGTTGAGGCATAATTTTGGCCAGGGCCAGTTGATAAGCATAATGGCAATAGTAAGGCATAAACCATAAAAGAGCCAAACGACGCAAGTCAGCTACCACCGTGGCTGCCACCCCAAGAAGGCAAATTTGCAGAGCACAGTAAGGTGAGAGTATACTATTGTCAGAAAATGCCAGTTGCCAGATGATATAACATTTACAATTAGGTCAGTTAAGTATTAAAGACTATGGATGTGACTAAATTAGTACATTAATGTTACTAAAGATGAAGAAATTTACTAAGGTAGAGAAGCAGCAAAAGGGACTTTTAGATAGACAAAAAATTTGGTAATGCATATTGATAGTGCAGGTGCGGAGAAGGTATAACATAACATATATAATACATAGATCAAAGAACATATAAATACATAATACATTGATACAAAATTATTACATAAATACATAGGTGAATATTTGTAGCATGAGTCATTTAATAAGTTACATACGGAACAAGATATATCAGTGAGGCATAAATTTATGCATACTTTTTTTTCTTTTTTTTTATTTATTACATATTTTTCTTAAAGATGTTTTCACACAGCACGTGGCCTCTTTCTATTTTCATAGGAGGTTTTTTTTTTATTACATATTTTTCTTAAAGATGTTTTAACACAGCACGTGGCCTCTTTCTATTTTCATAGGAGGTAAAGTCATAAGTCAGTACAGGTACTGTTGGATTTTGTAGCCTGGGTATTCTGTCTAGAAATTTCTTAGCTAGTATGGCCATATAATTGGCAATTTCAGGTATATCAAACTCACGGTGAATTGCTGTGTTGCGAACAAACCAGTCAACCTCCTCCGACATGTCTACCGAAACTTCGGAGAGCATTGCTTTTTGAGTGGTGTAATATTCCCGAAGATCAGATCGATAATTTGATACTCAGCATGCATAGGCGTTTTACGGGCTGTATTGCATCGTCTGGGAGACATACAATGTATTAACAATCATACCAACCATGTAATATTGGTTTTTTGTAAATAGGTTTTTTTTTGTAATTTGCTCCAGGGAGAAAAAATCACTAATTTTTTTAATTATGGAATGGGAGTATCATACATAAGGACTTGAAGATTTGGATCTATATTCTTCTTCAGTCTCGTAAAGAGTACAGCATCAGATTTTTCCACATTGATGCGGATTTTCCAGGCCAGAAGCCAGGACTCCAGTGTTTGTATGTGGTTTTGTAGTGCTTGTATAACTAGGCCGTGAGATGCATTTTGGGTGAGAATTGCCGTGTCGTCTGCATACATGGCTAGTGTAGTGTCTGGTGAGTGTGGTATGTCGTTCGTATAAAGGTTGAAAAATAGGGGGCCAAGGAGGGACCCCTGTGGTACCCCGGCCATAATCTGGCGGGGGGTGGATATTGTGTTTTTAACACGAACGACAAAGTGTCGACCTGTAAGGTAAGAATGTGTGATGTGTGTGATGTAGTCTGGGAAGCCCAGATTTATGATTTTGTGCATGAGGCCCTCCAGCCAAACTCTGTCAAAGGCCTTTGCAACATCCAAAAAGATGGCACCTGTGATAGATCTATTCATCAATCCATGGGATATGTGCTCGGTGACTCTGTAAAGTTGGTGAACTGTGGAATGCTTTTTCCTGAAGCCATGTTGTTCGTTGATGAAGATGTTATTTTCATCAATGTGTTGCATGATTCTCTGCTGGATGAAGTGCTCAGCGACTTTGCTGATGGTGGATAGGAGGCTAATTGGCCTGTATGATGCAGGATCATCTGCAGGTTTACCCGGCTTCAGGATTGGTGCAATCACAGCTGTCTTCCATGGAGTTGGGAAATGATGGAGCCTGAACATGTCGTTTATGATCTTGGTGAGTTTGAGTATCATTAGGACACCCATGCTCCTGAGCATCTTGTTGCTTATCCCATCGAGTCCAGGACTCTTCTTGATCTTGAGCTTTGATATATAATCATAGACCTCTGACGGCTTGACTGAAGGAATGTTGTTTGTGTGTGGTCTTGTGTGTAGTCTTGTGAGTGATTGTTCAACAAGGTGTTTGTTTGTGGGTGGGATATGTTGTTTGTGCGAAACTGAGAGGCATAGTTATCGGCTAGCGACTCAGCCTTCTCAGCTTCAGTGTAGGCAATTCTTTGCTGGCCATTTAGGGGCGGAATATTTGTGTAGCATCTCAATAGTTTGTTTGTTGCTTTCCAGATATTATCCTCGTCAGCTGACAGGGATGATAGATAAACGGCCCAGTTGTGATCTGCTTGTTTTCGTGTAAGGGCCCTGACTTGGCTATTGAGTCGATTTAAGTGCACTCTATCAGGAGGGTACCTTGATCGCTGCCATTGCCTCCTTGCCTGGTTTCTTTCATAAATTAGTCTTTTAACTTCAGCAGTGCATTTTCGTATCTTATCATCTCTTACAGGTTTGCTGTTATTCTGCAGGGCTTTCTGCAGTTCAAGAGTGAAGTTGTTGACAATAGCATCTAACTCATCACCCGAACTTGCTGTTGGAAGTTAGTAGTGAAGTGTTGTTCAAGGCTTTGGTGAATCCAGACCAATTGGTGATAAAGGCCTTTTTGTGTGGTGTATTACGAACGGAAAGATCCATATCCATCAGGACTGGATTGTGGTCGGAAGACAGTTCGTTAAGACTTTCCACCATTTTAAAGGTGCAGCCTTTGAGGAGGAAAAAGTCCAAGACATTGGCTGATCTCTCGTCGTAACGTGTTGGAGTTTGTGGAGTTGCAATTGTGATACCAGCCGCTTGGGTAAATCGGTAAATCACGTTTCCAAGGAAAGAGTTATTGCTGCAGTTCCACTCTCTGTGGTGTGCGTTAAAGTCTCCACCTATAACTATGTTATTGTTGAGTTTGGCTAACGCTTCAAAGTCATGCGTAATATTTAGCTGTGATCTTTTGGTGGATGGAACATAGGCAGAGACAAACATCCGACATCGTTCTCTGATAACGCAGACAGCTACTTGGGACGAAGCGACAGTTTTCTGGTCTCGTGACACCTTCAGTATAATTTGCCTTCCCGCCGTCTGCCAACGTCTCCCCCTCGTAGATCGCTGCAAGCCTCTTTCTTCTTTCCGCCAAATACTCGTTTGGCGATCCGAGATGGTACAAAACAAGCCAAGGCACTGCAACCCCAGGGGATAGAATGCATACAGGAAGGTGAAGCAAGGTAGTTCGAACGCCGGATGTTGGTGAATAATCGCCGATCCTCCAAGGTCATCAACCGGTCAGTAGGAGCTAGCCTCGTCTAAGGGTCCCAACCCAGCATGGTGAAAGCCTGCAAGTAAGCGAATCACCCCGACCCCTCAACCTTGGCGCAGCGTAGTTGTATACAAAAAATAAGGATCCAGCAGGGTGCAGAAATCTCACTTGATGACAGATATTTCCCAGACCACTGTCTGGCGGGGGGAACAAATGTCACAACAAAGTCATAAATCTTGATTTCCCAAAGGGCAACGTAAAAAGTTTTCGAAAAGAATTAAGGATTGGTTTTTAAATACTAATTAATACAAGACCGAAGAAAAGTACTTCAATTAATAATAATCACATAGAAAAATTTCTTAGGTTTTCTACAACACCAAACACGACCACCATAGTCAGAAAATCAAAATTACTTCAACTAAAATATAATAGTCACATAGGAAAAATTTTATGTTTTCCACAACACCAAACACGACCACCATAGTCAGAAAATATGGATCCCAAATTTAGCAGAAAAGGGGGCACATTAACAAAGCTTAATTAAAACTTTAAACACCAACTTGTGTAAGCAAACACTTTAAAAAAGCTTTAAAAATTGACCTTAAGGGTCAACTTAACAAGAGATTAAACATTAAGCAACCAAGTTAAGAATAAGTATTAACTAAACAAAAATAGAAATTTAAATAGTTAACCAAACTACCAAAAGGAAAAGAAAAATTAAAATCTCAAGCAACTTAAAATCAGAGTTAACCAAAACTGTCACAAAAAATTAAATGACAACAATTACTTTTCAACAAGGCAAAGAAACTTAAGATCAACTACAAAATAAAAACAAATTCATAACCTTTAAGTCTGAAAACAGAATTAAGTTAAATCATTACAATTAAGACATTTTAATTCAACAACAGAAATAGCTAAGTATGTAATACATAACACAGTTGTTCTTTTGTAATTTCTTAAAGTTTTCCTTTCGTTATTTTCTATACATATTTTAAGACATACTATAGCATATCCCATTAAACCACAGCAAATTATTTCCTTTGCCCCAAGAGCAATTATTTCTAATACAAAACGATAAGGAACCGCTGAACACTAGTAGCTAGGTCTGAGGTTCGAATCCCGCAAAACGACTGGGTACATTGGCATTTTCATGTTTTCCTCCATGTGTAACGTGTATACGAGCCAGTTTCCCTTAGAAATTCCTCTACGAAGGCATACCTCCCATTAAGCAGTTAACCCTCGAAGCTTTGATGTGTCACTTAAACCAAACCAAACCAAAACTACAACGGTGTCTAATAGGATTCTTTTTGGAAGACAGTATGGTTAACGCCGTCTTTTAAGGTTATGCCTCATATATTGTACAGTTGAGTAGTGCTTTTTCCCCATTTAACTTACGGCCCTCAAGAACTCCAATGTGAAGCATTAAAGATTGTGATTAACAAACGAAATTTCAAGTAACGAATCATGACGGCCGAGAACAAATTTGTGCATTTGATACGTTTATGTATCGATTATGCTTTGTGCGGACGAATCATGCTGACTCAAAATTATAAATAGGAATATTAAAAAAAAAACTGAATACTCTCAGATTTTATATTAAGCTTAAAAGGGCATTTTATTTTTCATTTACGCACACATACAAGTTTCGACAGCATTTCGGCTAACACCACTTTCGTTAAAATATTGAAAAGCATCATATCTTTAGAATTTCTGACAGACAGTCTCGCGCACTGGAAGTAAATATATTTTATTCGGCATAGTGTGTTGCCACTTCTCGCTTTGAAATCGTTGAGTTTTTTAATCAAAAATTCGTTAAAGTTTTACAAAATATGAAATAGATAACAAAACAAATTCAAAAATTCAAAATTCGGACTTCAGGTGCCCATGTTTGGGTGGAAGATTAAGTAATTCAAAATTTGATGGCTTTAGACACCGTTGTTTTTTCACAGACAAGAAACATTCATACATTCATGTATATTCTTTATTATTTAATTCCTTTAAATATAGTGCAGGGTGATAATATTAGGTGGCAATAATTTAAAAAAAGAAAAAACGTATGAGTATTAATCGCTCAGCTTGGGGCTTTACGTCAGCTGCACGGGAAAATGTGTTCTTAAGAGCATTCCTGAAAACAGTCCAATTAGTAGATGGATCTTCATTATTATCGAACCACTGACGAGCGGTTCCGGAGAGGTAAAAAATGACGATGACGATTCGATCAAAGTTCTTCAACCATCTATTAGTATCATCTTGGCTGTCCCCGGTGAATACACGGGCTTCTGTGTAGTTCGTACGTCAGGATCGGTATTGGTGCCATATTACTCGAAGCGGAACTAGCTTCTGCTGGAGGATTCTGCTCGGTTGCTTTTTTATCAACCATCTTTCTCGGTCTTATACGCGAATCCTGTTAAGAGCCCAAACTGAGGAGAAAGTCCTCGAATCCGAAGTCTTTGGCGTAACTCTGCCGTAGTAACTGAATGGTACCCGGCGTCTCCACCGAACTATCGCGTAGATGAAGGGATCGTACAAATGAACAGGCAAGTACTCAAGTTTAAACTCAAGATTTTATTATTTCGAACTGAATGAAGAACTACTTATATACTACTGCTGATGAGCACGCTGGAACATTCCAGCCTCGGAATGTTCTGCAACATAAAGAAAATAGGTAGGAAATTTACAAAAATCGATTATGAGGCATCTTGCCTTTGATGGGTTTCGAAGCCGGGCCTTCGTCTCTCGAGTCCTGCTTCTCCTTCACTAAGCTATGAGGAGCTCAGTCGAAAGGAGCAATTTTCGCTACAATATCATGGACTAAATGCAATTTTATTCATTTAGATTAAAAACTAAATAAAAATTATATTAATAAGAATTGCATATTTCCCTAAGCAAAAACAAATATACTAAATTTGAAAGATAATTATCTAGCATTTTGCCGAATGGTAACAGACTCAAACGAAAAGTGAAACAACGCATTTTCAGTGAAAGGTATTTAAAGTGAATCAACGCAAAACTGTATTTTGAGTCTAATAACCCTTTAGGTGGGTGTAGTAAAAATATAAAATGCTTTAAAATCATTCTATGGCAGTTGCATAATATATGGCATTAGAAACATTTTTTATTCATTACAAGTTTCAGATGTTCATAAAATTAGATTTGCATTATAAACTAAGAGCATTTTAGCTGAGATCAATAAGATGCACTATGAAAGAAAACCTCGAATGAATATTTAAATTATTAAAAATGAAGTTTATTCTTTCGAATCTCTCCATTTGTTAATCTATAACAGCATAATTAATTTGAAAGATTAATTTAAAACTGTATGCTTCAGCGAATAGCAGCATTCTAATAATCCTATACGCCCAAGATGGCGTCGAAGAAAGTCGTCTTCTGTTTTCCTCAGAGTAGCAACACTTACCAAGCTTTGCTTGAGACTTGCTTCCCTTGTTCCCATTCATCGTGTTTCGCTAGGGCAGAAGTTTTGTAAAATAAGTGTTAACCGCCCTCTTCGATATGTCAGAATGTGTCATTTTGGAGCCAGTCATACTATCATACTCTAAAGTTTTCTCATAAACCAAAACACAAAGCACGACGTAGTCGTTTTCCTACACGATAGGCCCTGTAATCTCCCACTACCAAATCTCCGACATCTCATCGCACCATGATCACTCTCATCAGCTTTACTTATTGTATAATATACCCATTATCTTTTAAGTTTGGAAGTTAAGACAATATCTTGCATATTTAATTTCAGTTTATATGGTCTGTGCATTTATCACATTCACATTCCTTTCACTTCAGGTTCAAAAATTCATTTGTACAATTTCATTCGTGTGTTTTTCGTCTTAATTTGAAGGGAATTCATAGACTTAAGTAAAGCCGGGAAACATTTCCAGTTACATTCGCAGAAATTCCCGTGTAAATAAAGAGGCATATCTAAAAATAGCATTGAATAGATTTAGAAAGCGTCTACAGTAAAAAGTTTATATTCCGTAAAAGACTGACTACCAGCACTTCCAGCCTAGATTATCATCATCAAAATAACCATTTCTGTTCATTCGTTCATTTTTATTAAGTAATATCTAAGGAATGTAAGTAATTATAATACATAATTTGAAAGCATTCCACAGACACATTCTATTCAAATAGTGAACTCTTTTCAAACGACCTTGTTACCATTGACAAATATCAAAATATTACTAAGAGGCACACCGATTCAAATTGCTGCATTGATAAATATTATGCGTGATATACTACACATTGTTGGAATCGCTTATTTGGTTAGAAATACAAGCAGGTATAAACTCAAAAAAAATATTGCCGCTGCTGACTCATCATCATAATGTGAGTCCAAGTGGGACGTTTTTGCAAATAAATTTTCTGAAACGTCCCGTTTGGAGAAACCTGTAGAAGGTGAAGGGGGGAGTGGCCTTTCTCAAATAAAACATTATCTTGTTACGCAGTATTGTCGCATGACCTTCAGTTTAAAAGAAAATAGTGGATGACTGTTAGAAGGTTAGTTAAGGTGTATATAGGTTGGACCTCATTTTATCTACTTATTTGAGTTGCTAATCCTACCAAAATGCACTAAATGCTTTGTGGAACACGTAAACTAGTACAAAACTAGAAGACAGATAGCTAATATGCCATTATTAATTGGACCATTGGCCAATTTAATTGCGCACTGCACTGCTGAAAACCTCCAGTCGAACATATTTATCACAAACACTTGAAAGATATTACTGTGAGACAGTGACAATCATCAGAATTGTGTATAATACAGATGGTGGATGCAGTTTGTCTCCAAACGAACAGTTCAAAAGCAAGCACAGGTACGGTTGTACTCTGACACTCTTCATCGGGAGATGTTGAGACGTGTCAGGGATGTCTTCCCGCATCACCACAAGCACTGCATCCGGTCAGTCGTGCATCCAGTTAGTAGCACAACATTGTGTTTAAGGTTTACTACTGTCTGTATTACTCGTATTATGCACTGAAATAAATGCCTAAACGTATATTGTTATTTTACAATCACATAAAGTGACTACAAACACTGACGGTCTTTCTGATATTATTTAAGGTAGACCCAGTAAACATCATCCCATATATTTTAAAAGAAACATATGGTAAGAAATATCTAATGACCTAAACGCATTTCTTTGACTTGATTGTAATATTATACAATGCCATGATTGATACAAATCAAGAAAAGTTTCAGATCACTCAAGTTCAGGAACATATATTTTTTTCCTCATTCTCGCTACTGGCCCAGCACTTCTCGACCAAGCATTCCCCGAGAAAAGACCACATCTACAAGACATTACATTATCTCTACACGGAAAATTTTTCTTAGGTAGCATCGCAAAGATGGCCTCCTGTTGTTGAGGCATTAAAATTATTGAGGCAGTTCCAGAAACGACCAAGGCTTATTGGAGATTTGTTTAACGCCTATTAATTTAGAAGTTGGCTCCCTTGACTACCATGCAGAGAAAGTTATAATGCTTGTGAGTAAGACAATGATTTTTACTTAAAATCAAATTTATCATTCGATCAAATTTAGCCTTCATTATTCTAATTGTCTAATATAATGCATTTTAATTTCCTATGAATTCATGTTCCATATTTCCGAAGCAAAAGAACATAAGAGTAAGGAAACGGTCTGTGTAGTACATGAGCTTTACAAATTTTGAAATATTTTATACATTAAATTTATCCAAAAAATGCAAAACTGTATTTCGAAAAAAAATTAGCTTCATTAAACCATTTATAACTAGCGAATTTATAGTAATTACAAATACGCGTAATTGTAGTTCCAAAGGCTTTTCCATTAATTATAACTCCGCATTAGCCCTAAAAAAATTGCGTAAGTGCTATAAAAAGATAAAGTATTGTTCCTTTTTTAAAATTTATCGCTCTTTGGATACGAAGTTTAATTAAAAAATAAATCAGCTTAAGTTAAACCTGTAATATAAGACTCCTTAAATGCATTATTTGAGGAATTAATGAGTGTAAAATGCAAGAAAAGACGGAGAAATCTTTAAAAGATAATGGGACTAAATAACACAAAGATATCATTAACTCCTTTCTCTGCTTTTTTCTCATCATTAAAAAATGCCTCTCGGTAAGGGTATAAAAAAGTATTAATTAAAAATTTATTCTGCCTCTGGATTTACCAAATAAACAGGTAAAACAAAAATCAAGCACAAAAACTATCTAGTTTCCGGATGAATGCTTTAGGTTTACTTCTGAATTTTTGTATTTCACTTCTGTTGCTTTAGAAATGTTTTTAACTTTTCCACATTTTTTATTTGATTTTTTTTTCCTTTCACATAAAAGAAAATTTATTTGCAACAGATGAGAGTTCACTTTTTGGAAATCATTTTTTGCAAGTCCTGAAATTTCTTTGTATCTAGCAATTAATAATAACATATAGGATTTCCCTTTCTTTTTCAGTCATCAAAAAAAAAAAAAAAATTCCAAATGCGGGGATATTTACTTTTACTGCATTTTGCGCATAATGATAATCCTATATAATATAATAAATATAAGGCTTGTAGCCCTTACTTAGTAGACAAGTACAAGACTTACTTCAGTCGCCACGATTCTATCAACTGCGTATTATCGCTTCGTATCCTTTTATCCTACTCTAGTAATTATCTTAGCACTTCAAAGGTTTTTGTTAGAAACATATTGATAATGAGCCTAACAACTGTAAGATGACTTCTGAGGATTAAGCAGGTGGTGCGGTATTTCTGATTTTTTCTAATTTTGTCTAGTTTTTAGACTACCCCTCTCATAAATTTCTCTTTCCACAAAGGTGTTTCTACAAATTTCATACTTCTAATTCGTAATTCTATAGAGGTAGTAGATTTAGCTTTTCCCAGGCTGCCCGCAACTTATAACCTGAGGCCTCAACCGTATCTTCGCGGGGAATCGATTAGGTGAGTTTACTTGTTTATGGAAATGAAAAAGAGAGCTATCTTGACTGCGGGAAGGATGCTTTCATGAAGAACTTTGCAGGGGAAGCTGACATGCATTCACGTTACACAAGGGAAACGCCATAAAACCAATCATGCAATCCCCTTCGCCTGGGTTCGAATTCAGGCTTAATTACTAATATTTAGCGATCTTTAACCACTCGATTACTGGTGAAGCTCGCGAGAAATCGTGGGATCTTCAAACTGCTAGTTGGATTTATTGACCATTGTACCACAAGAGCACATATAAGGTACTCTTTACAGATTGTTTTTCCTCTAAGGCTTTCAAGCGTTTTCTTAGGTGTAAAATTATGAAATAGTTCGTAGTTTGCATTCTGCACAGATGGTTACCGCATAAGATGATTTCTCAATGCTTACGGTATGCCTTCATAGTGTAACAGTTAGTGCACTCGGCATGCATTCAAGAGATTCAGGTTCGAGTCCCAACGAGGGCATTGCTCATGTTTTATCTCTCCTGCTTCAAAATAACTTGACAACGGTTACTGAAGCAAAGTAGAAGGGTTAATAATTCTATAATTGATTCAACAGGAAAAAAGAAATAACGCATGTTTTTTGTAATTCAAAAAGTAGAAATGACTAACATTAGAATGTTGTGAGACGGAATCTGGAAGTTCAACTATAGCACAATCGTTGCAGGGGCATCATAAAATGTTAAGCGATTTTGTGCAAAAAACTTGCAGTTACCTCTAAGTCATAGTGATCAGAGTTTTTGCTTTCATCTTAGTTTATTTCTGGATTTAATTTATCACAGAAGCATTCTTTGGTATTACTTTTTGTGCCAAAAATATTCAGTTAATTCATTAAGAATAAGCACTCATACCAGAATTTCGCAGTTTGTAATTATGAAAAAATACATAAAATATTAGGTACATCATAAATACGTGAAACATGTTGCTACTAGTCTAGCTTAATACGTACTATTATAAAACACTCAGAAATCATTTATAAATATTTTTGTCTTTTATGGCCAATGTTTACAATAAGTGCATGATATCTACAGCATCTCAAACTAAACTAAATTCAGTGGTGCAACAGCCCTAGTTGGCCATGGCTTACAGTGCCCCGATATCTGGTTTCCTGTCCGTGAGCATATGCCCTGAACAAATGGTCAGCTTATCCCAGGAACCTCCGGTCTTTAGTCAACAGGCGAACTTGGTTCTCATTTTATCGACGCACTCAAGGCATGAAGGGCTGAGTCAACCCTGCCCAGCCCGGGGATCGCATCTGTGGTGCTGTTGCGCGATGCGCTAACCACTGCGCGACCGGGCCTCAGCTGTACCACTGGGCCACCGGGCTACACTACCTTATGTTATGGGTCATAAATCAGGTCTTGAAAACAGAGAAACGCAAATATCAGTGAATGTATTTTTTTCCCTTTTGTGTTGTCTTTACAAACTCTTTTTTAATCCAAAGAGGCTTTGTCGCTAAGGGACTATTGTTTTCGTTTTGCAACTTTGCGTTGAATGACTGTGAATGTTCGTTTCACGTTTCAAATTGTTGCCATCAAATATTATCGCTCTGTATTATATTTGAAGAAATTAAATAATGAAGAATCTACATAAATGTATATATGTTTCTCACATTGTGATAAAACAACGCTACCTAGAGACATCCAATTTTGAATGACGTAATCCTACTGCGAATATGGGCATCTGGAAGCCCAAATTTGAAATTTGGAATTTGTTTTATTATTTATTTCATATTTTGTAAAATTTAAAGAATTTGTGATTAACAAACTCATGGATTTCAAAGCGAGCAATGGCAACGTTTTTTTTTCTACCGAAAAAACATTTTTATCTCCAGCGCGTAAGACTGTACCGTAAATTCTAAAAATATCTTCAATTTAATTTTTAAAATTATTTTGCGATATTGCTCTTGAGCTGAATTTCTGATTCAAGGGCGAAGAACATGATATTTAATAAATAAATGTAACACACAAAATGTTATAAAAACGCCTCTTTGGATGTAAATTAAAATCTGAAACGTTTCAGATTTTTTTTTCTTCATTACTTAGGCTTATTACACCAACTCAGTTGCTAATGCATATGATAAAAAAGCAAACTATACGGATATCGACTGTGCATGTTATCGATAAGGAATTCAGCTAACAATGGATTATCTTTTTCGAGAGAAAAATATAGCCGAATTTTAATAGTTAAGGAATAAGCCTTTCCTTACCTTGCGCTGCCACCATTTCTGCTCTCTCATAGTTTCTAGCAAATTTGGCTTCACATTAATATGACTTAATTATTTATATAACAAGGCTGAATCAAGACATGAAGCATCGCTGAAATAATTGCAAAGCTATGTTTTGCAGGCTGCATACAAGCATTTTGATTCGCTGTTTTATATAAATAAAAGTTTTTTCCTCTTCCAATTCGAAAGGATCCGATATTTCACATCTTAAATACACAGTATTATTAGTTAAAGACGGAAATTAGTTTCTTCTGGATGAACTTTCCATTTGAATTAGACTATACACTGAAAGGAATTTTTCACCCAGTGCGCACTGAGGGTCATTTTATTTTTTTCACAAATTTTAGTTTTTTGATTCTTATTTTCCGACGAAATAAAATTGCAATTTGCAAGTAAAGCTTAATAATAAGTGCTTCTTATCTTAATTTTTTTATTTTATCCATAGTTATAGCTATAATATAAATACCACCATTTATCTTCAGGCACTGGCTGAAGTAAGCCACTGCGACTCCTTCCACCATGTCTGAAGGGAACCAGTACCTGAAGTAAACACGATCAGATTAGCCATAAAAGAATGCTTGACTTTCCAGCTTATAGCATTGCCGGTATAATCTTATTTAATGTTACGTTTCTTTTAATTCATGGCACGAGGTCATTTTCAGTTTTAAATTGGTTATGTTAGTTTACTAATTTTTGTTACTTAAACGGGTCATAATAAATAATGGTTCAGTTGTTAGCAGATTCTCTTTGATTTAACACATCTTCTGATTAAATGAAGTCATGTGGAGGGAAGTTGTTTCTTACAAACCCGTGATTTAATAGAGAGAAAAATCAATGAAAGTAAATAATAAAATATTATATAATTCATTAATAAGAATAAAGATCTACTCAGGTCATAAGGAAAATAAAGCTTATATGTGTGGGTGTGTTGTTCGATGTAATGAAGAAAGAACAAATTTAAAATTTGACTGTTGAATATCAAAGGACTCCTTTTCTAAATAAATATTAGATCAATATTACATTAAATTTACTTAGCATACTAGGAATTTCAGATTATCTTAGGAACAGTAAAACAGCCAAATATTACAGACCAGAGCTTTTAAATATTTTTTTCAATCGTGTCCCTTTTTTATCAATGAGATTTTCTTCGTGACCCCAGATATTAAATATAAAATAAAGATATAAAAATGAATATCTTCCCTAAATAATTTATTTCTTTGGTAAACAATATACATGTTGTAATGAAGTTTTAAATAACACTCACCAATTTGAACGAACAACCAAACTTTATTTTTCAAATCTTCAGAGCAACTCACTAAACATTTTTGTAATCATTTTTAAAAGAGTGGCGCGCGCATAACTAGATGAAGATTGCATTAGATCGTTGATGCGATATTCTTTACAGATAAATACGTTGGTAGCGTAGCAACCGCACACAATGTTATAACAATATCTAATATTCAGCGCTTTAAATACGTTACAATGTAAAAAGAAGTAATTTAGGATTTATTTTAAGCAAACAAAAATTAAAGAAAATTCTAATGAGACAGATGTACTTGTTTTCTGCTCCATAACAAATTAAATGTTTGTGCAATACTTGATACTGCTAGACATAAAGCATCTTCAATATGTTTCAACGTTGAACGACATCTGATTTTAATTAGCGTTAAAGCTAAAAAAGCAGTTTTATAAAAATGTGTGGTACTGAATGAGAGAAGAAAATTTAATGCCATTTCAGAAATAGTGAAAAATCTATTTCTAACTCTAGAATCCAGCATTCATCAAGGATATTCGTGAAAACTCAAGTTTTAAAGAATCGCTAGATAGCTTGACAAATTACTTTCCACTTTATATAACAGGTAACTAATCCCATTAATAACAATTAATTTAATGGCTTTAAAAGTCTAATCTCATTAATACCAATTAATGTAATTTCTTTAAAAGACTTATGATTGCGGTTTCTTTAAATTTAATTACGAAAGGAATTTTCAATACGCCAAAATTTCGATTTGCGACCCCTTTTGTGGTCGCGACCCATAATTTAAGAAACCCTGCTATTGACAATAAACAATTTACACAATATTTGTATGAAGGTAAAACATTTTTAAAATGGAGAAATTATCAAGCTATTGAATTCTGACTTTGCAGTTCAAGAGAAATATGAACACAATATCTTTCTATAATACGGAATAGTAAGCATTACAACTCAACGCTAGAGGTCCATTATTTTATACTTCTACTTGGTAAAATCTATAGAACCCAAGACAATACGAGCCTATATTCATTTTATGATTGCTTCTTGTCCTCAGAAAGGTA
>KK114133.1:342666-365811 GCA_000611955.2 Stegodyphus mimosarum | reverse complement strand
ACATGCCGCTTTAAAAAAATTTATTTTAATCTTTTAGAACTTTTTTTGCAAAAATACTTCACAAAAAATGTAATTATAAAATGTCGTTATGATGATTTTTTGCAAAAACTGCAGTACGGATATTAAAATTGCAATAAAATTGAAGAAATGTTGTTTTTCATTTATCGTGTTTCTTTGAACAAACATTATACATTTATAGAAAGAAGCATTTGTTTTTTCAAAAACTATCAAAGGCATCTTATTAGATAAAATAAACCATTTAAAATGTTTGTTTATTTGCTTAAATACCAAATTCATTTTTTTAACTGAAATAAAACAACAAAATTTATTTTTACTTTAATATTTTATTTACGTAGATTATAAACGAAATAAATAATCTTGTTTCATTCTTGATATTGGCAATATAAGAAATTATTTCTTTTTAGCGTAAATACAGAGCAATAATGTATAGGTATTCAATTAAAATTAAATTACTTTAACGACATAAAATAATAACATTAATAATGGAATACCTAGGTTTTTATAAAATATCTATTTTATTAGCTTTCACGTTAATTAAAGGAAAACAATGCAGGGCTAAATTAATAAGCGGCTTAATATTGCACAGTTTATTAAAGTTAATTAAAGTTTATTAAAATAATTGCAGTAATCCTGCATCAAAAAGACAAAAAACTGATATACATATAATTAAATAAGCTTCTAACTAACCGAATCCATTACTTTGAATAATTACATTTTTACACAATTATATCCTCCGTCAATTTACTACTAATTATTGTTCCTTATTCACTATCGGATATTTATTAGATTATACTAAAATGGAATTAACTCTTCAATAAACCTTTACGCCTCTACTAAAATAAACTAACTTTTGACTTCAATACGTTTCCTTTTCAAAGGAAATGAATCAACATTTTTAATTAGTTACATAATCTACTGCACTAATTTCGAAATTTTCTGTTATGTAAATGCAATGTCAATCGTTAAGTTTGTCTTCATCTTCCTTGTTCCCGAAACAACTAGTGAAAAAATATGCATATTTATTCACTGCAAAAGTATATGCAACAAAATTGGAAATTTAACTCAAATTACTGCTGGGCGCCTGCTTTAAGTGCATAGCGATTTAATGGAGGAAATTTAATTACCAGCAAGAGCTGATGAAAGGAACCGCCTAATATCAGCTCGTCAGTAAGTGAAGTTTAAATCAGTCTTCTTAGATCTTAGAATTTCTAGTCTGAGTTTAAATTAGCGTTTTCTTGCCTTTAGGCTAAATCTCTTCACATTTTGTTGCCAGTCTTGTAATAGTTAAATTGTATCTAAGTTTACGTTAGTGTCAGTCGTAGAAGATTTTAAGCTGCTGTTAAGGTTTAAGAAATTCATAGTTACTAGTGTTAATATTAGCTATTGTTTTTATCTATATATTTGTTTATATATTCTTACGTGCGTACGGGTTCGTAATATATTGAATGCACAAGTCGTAAAAAGTTAACAAAAATTTATTCTTTCCACAATAAATAAATTAAAATGCTGAAATATTTCTTCACAAATCTTCGCACAATATCACAATATCTCAAACGTTTAGCAAAAACTCAGTTCAAAACAGATAAAATAGTTCTATCTCACAGCGAAATCACTACAATCAATACAGCATTAAGTAAACAAACAGCAGTTCGCTTTTTACAGCTACAAGTATAACAGCAACAACAACAACTAACTCACTAACTGAGATGAGGTGTTTCACCTCGGCTTTTATAAGCTTTTTAATTATCAGTAGAACAATCACGATGTTTCTAGATTTTTCTGGATGGCAACAGTAATTACGAGATATTTATTTATTAAGCATTAAATGCACGCGCTCT
Organism: Stegodyphus mimosarum; assembly: GCA_000611955.2. Lineage (NCBI taxonomy): Eukaryota > Metazoa > Arthropoda > Arachnida > Araneae > Eresidae > Stegodyphus > Stegodyphus mimosarum. The sequence continues at coordinate 363,952 of KK114133.1, read as the reverse complement.
TTTATTTTTATTGTTTTTTTTTTTTGGCGTAGCTTTCTCTTCAAAAATCGTCTGCGTTGCTAAGGCAACATGAAGCAAATCTAATTACAATTCTAAATAAATAGCCAAATAAATGTGAAATTCGTAACATTGCCCCCTTCCCAAGGACTGCACGTCCCGGGCAGTACAATCCCTGGACAGGAAGCCAAACTTACAACTAAAGCCTCAGTGCTATAATAAACATTACTTTATAATAACAAAATAAACAATAATTCCAATAAGTTACTTTCAGCAAATTAAATTCTATCCAACGCTAAATACAATTCAAATACTATCAAATACTAAGTACAAATACTATCAAATACAAATGCTGTTAAATACAGATACTTATCAAATACTAATACTTAACAAATACAGATACTTATCAAATACTAATACTTAACAAATACAAATACTTATCAAATACTAATACTTAACAAATACAAATCAAATACTAAATACAAATAGGACCATGGTCTTATACTATGTACATTACTATTTACAATTATATACACTACGTACTATGGCCATAGTAATGAACTAACCTGTCATAATGAACGACTTTAGGTTTAGAGTTCGATGACTTACGGATCCGAACCACGACGTCGTTCAGCCTGTTTAGGACTGTGTAAGGACCATCCCAAGGTGATTGTAGTTTCGGAGAAAGTCCTTTTCGACGAGTCGGATTCCATAACCACACCTTGTCTCCTTCGTTGAAACGATGTCCAGTAGCTCTCGTGTCGTAGCGGGTCTTCATCTTCTCCGTCGCCAAGTTGACTCGCTCTCGTGCAAAGTTGTGCATCACTTCAAACCGGGCCTGGAGGTCTTGAATGTATTCCTCAGGCGATGAAGGCGCATCCGGAGGGCGACCAAACAAAAGATCACATGGCAGACGAAGGTCACGACCGAAGAGCATCTGAGATGGGGAATAGCCGGTAGTCTCGTGGACAGCACTGCGGTAAGCCAGTAAAAATAGTGGCAACTTCTTGTCCCAGTCCTGTTGGTTTCTGGAAACCACTAATGAGAGGTTATTGAGGATGGTTCGATTAAACCTCTCTACCATACCGTCCGACTGGGGATGTAAAGGCGTCGTTTGGGTTTTGTCAATGCCGAGTAGCTTGCAGAGTTCCTTGACTACAGCCGAGGTAAAATTCCTTCCCTGATCGGAATGTAACTGAAGAGGCACTCCGAATCTGGAAATCCAGTGCTGTATCATCATCTCTGCTACTGTGACAGCCTCTTGATCAGGAATAGGATACGCTTCAGGCCACTTGGTGAAGTAATCAATGGCAACGAGGATGTATTTGTTGCCATCAGCAGTTCGTGGCAGAGGTCCTAAGATGTCAAAGGCGATACGTTCAAAAGGTGCTCCTACATTGTAACGTTGCAGCTTCCCCCGGCTGCGTTTCTTCGGTCCTTTCCGACTTGCACAGGCATCGCAAGTTCGGCACCACTTTTGCACGTCATCCTTTGCATTATTCCAGTAGAAACGCTCCCGAACTCTCTGCAAGGTCTTCATTATTCCGAAGTGACCTCCTGCAGGGCTGCTATGTAGTTCTTTAAGGACGTCCGGGATTCGGGATCTTGGGAGTACCAGCTGCCATCGGAATGTTTTTCCATCATCCGATTCGAATTTTCGGTACAAGACGCCGTTTCGAATATGGAGTGAGTCCCAGAGAGCCCAATATTGTTTTGTCGTGGGACTATAGCTCGAAATATCCTGCCAGGTAGGTTTTCTGTTTGAGGTCTCCATTAACTCAATTATGGGTTTAATATCACGGTCTTCCAGCTGGTCTTTCCTGATTTCCTTGTCACTCCATGGGTCTGGATCAGCCGATGTTGATGCTGTAATTTGCCGTGCGACTGGATTAACCAGTTGGTATTTAGCTTCGACCCTGGAACAATATCGGCAGTTTTCTGGGCAAGGTCTTCTAGACAAGGCGTCAGCGTTTCCGTGCGACTGTCCCTTGCGATGACGGATAGTGATGTCATATTCCTGGAGTCTCTGTATCCACCTGGCTATCTGACCCTCAGGATTCTTGAAATTTAAAAGCCAGGCCAATGATGCATGATCTGTGCGGAGCAGGAATTTTCTGCCGTATAGATAATGATGGAAATGTTCTACGGCTTTGACTATGGCGAGCAACTCTTTCCTGGTGACACAGTAATTCCTCTCCGGTTTAGATAGGCACTTGCTCCAGTAAGCCACTACACGTTCTTGGCCCTCTATTTCTTGGGACAGAACAGCGCCGACACTTTCATTACTCGCATCCGTGTCGAGAATAAATGGTCTGTCGAGCTGAGGATACGTCAGGATTGGAGCAGATGTTAAGGCTTCCTTCAGATTCTTAAATGCATCCTCACATTCTTTTGTCCACACGAACTTTTGCTTGCTCTCTGTCAGCTTGTGAAGGGGTCTCGCAATGGATGAAAAATCCTTCACGAATCTCCTATAGTAGGTGCAAAGCCCTAGAAAGCTTCTCAGCTGGTGGACATTTTCGGGACGTCTCCAGTCTTTAACTGCTGACACTTTTTCAGGATCCGTGCGCACACCTTCAGCAGAGATGACATGTCCGAGGTAAGTCACTTCCTGTCTGAATAATTTGCATTTAGCGGGACTCAACTTCAGATTGGCTTCTTTCAGTTTCTGAAGCACCTTTCTAAGATTTTCCAAATGTTCTTCGAAACTCTTCCCGACGATGATGATGTCATCCAGGTATATCAGACAGGCTTCGTATGAAAGACCTTTTAAAACAGTCTCCATTAGACGTTCGAATGTAGCCGGCGCATTACATAGTCCAAACGGCATCACCTTGAACTGCCAAAGTCCTTGTCCTGTAGTAAATGCCGTCTTTTCTCGGTCATCAGGATGTATTTCTACCTGCCAATATCCACTCTTTAAATCAAGTGTCGAGAACCACTTGCTTCCAGAAAGAGTATCCAGAATGTCGTCAATTCTAGGAAGAGGGTAACTGTCTTTCTTCGTAACCTCATTCAACCGGCGATAATCAACGCAAAATCTAGTTGACCCGTCTTTCTTCTTCACCAGGACGATGGGAGATGCCCAGGGACTTGCTGAAGGCTCGATGACATTGCTTTCTTGCATGTCCGTTAAAAGTGTTCGCACCTCTTCCTGTTTCGAAATCGGCAGACGTCTTGGATGTTGCTTGATTGGTGGATGATCACCAGTATCGATTCTATGCTGAGTTAAACTGGTTCGACCCACGTCAGAAGACGAGCGGGAGAAAACATCTTGAAGATCTTTAATGACACGCTCGGCAACATTCTTTTCCTCATCGTTTAATTGCGCATTCTGCAATAACTCCGATATAATGTTGTCTGAAGACACGGTTTTTGAGATGTTACTTTTTCTTTCAACGCTGGTTACTGGAGTACATTCTGCAACCACTTCACCTTTCTTAATAACTCTCGCCTTATCAGTTACATTGGCAACTCTCACCGGGATAACGGTCCCCGATAGGTCGACGAGTGCTGAGGCTATTAATACTCCTTTAGGGCTATTACAATTCTTGGGATATTCCATGACGCCGTAGCGGAAATTTCTATTTTCGGCTATGGATCCAGGAAGTAAAATTTCTGTTCTTGCCGGTATTGTGATATCGTCTTGAGCTATGATTTTGTGGATAGATTTCACTCCTTCATCATTAATCCCGAATAAAGTTATGTCCTCAGAGGCAGAATGCAGTTCGTTATTTTTAAAGTCCAAGGAAAAATTGTATTTCCTTAAAAAGTCCAATCCGAGTATGCAAGGGTCTGTAATTTCTGCTACATATGCCGTGTGATGGTAAGCGGCACTTCCAAAGGTGATGTTAACGTTTAATTTCCCTTCTATATTGATCTTCTCGCCGGACACAGTCTGGAGGGTAACGCAGGGCGGCGTCCAGATAAGTTTACCTTCGAGTTGTTGAGCCAAATCTTTTCGAATGATGGTAACATTGGCTCCCGTGTCGATCGTCATGTTACAAGGAATTCCATTGATTTGTCCCATGATGAAAATTCCGTTATTGCCGCCACTCACTGCAGAAATCTGAAGCGCTTTAAACTGGGGCTTTTCATTATCTGGCAACCTCCGCCCCGCGAGATGGCCACGAATTAGTTTCCCTCCTTCTTGAGAGGCGCGGTCTTAACATCCGTGCCCTGGGGTGTTCTGCAGTTTCTTCGAATGTGCCCTTCAGCTCCGCAGTTCCAGCACTTTACGAACGGTTTCTTGTCACCAGTATTCCGTGTCAAAGCATTCACCTTTCTGGTTAAATCGTCTAGGCGAGCAGTCATTGGATCCACTGGTTCTTGTATGTGAGCAGCTCTGATTGGGTGGCGGTCTCTACGAGTGGCTTGCTGTGCTGCCTCGAATTTCATGGCATACACCAGAGCACTTTTTAAGTCCTTCACATCAGCCATTCGCAGTGCTTTCTGTATTTCAGGATCCCGGATGCCGTCGATGAAGTATTGCAGGGACAGGATTTCTCTTGTTTCTGTCGGGCACTCCGAAAAGGCGAGGTGGGACAGCCTTTCAACATCCGTGGCGAGCTCCTGAAGTGTTTCCGTAGGCTTCTGTTGACGGGATTTTAACTGCAGCCTGCTGTAATCTTTTAAACACTTCTCTCCAAAACGCAGCTCTAAAGCACCGGACAGAGCTTCGAAATCTAGCCTTTTGTTTTCGGGAAGAGTTTGAAGGATGTCCGCTGCGTCTGCTCTCAGAGAAGCCGCAAGGTGACAGGCCTTAGCTTGGGAATCCCATCCATTTGCTTCCGCAACTATAGAAAATTGTGTCTTATACACTTGCCAGGAGGTCTTCCCATCATATGTCGATAGCTTCAGAGAAGGACGAGCACTCATGGGTAGAAATTTAAAACTATCCGAATTGCTTCCTGCCGTCGCTACGAATTTCTTTAAAGTATCAACTTCTTTCGCAACTGCAGAAACTTTGTCCTCAATTTGTTGTTCGATTTGGTGTTGAACGGCAGAAACTCTTTCTTCAATTTCTCCAACTCTGTTTTCAACCGTGTCAATTCTGTTTTCTATACCTTCAAATTTGTTTTCTATTATGCAGGTGATTTCCCTTTTTATTTCCTCTTGACCAACTTTCATTTCTTCTTTAACAGCCTTCATTTCATCTTTTACAGATTCTTGAACAGCCTTCATTTCGTCTTTAACAGATTCTTGACCAGCTTTCATCTCTTCTTGACAAGCTTCCATCTTTTCTTTAACGGATTTCATCTCTTCTTTAACAGAATCTTTCATCTCATCTTTAAATGCAGCAAAGGCTGCCATAAATTGCCTTAATTGTTCTTCCATTGCTCTAGTTAATGGCATTCAAAAAATCCCACTTCTGACACCAAAAATTGTTACGTGCGTACGGGTTCGTTATATATTGAATGCACAAGTCGTTAAAAAGTTAACAAAAATTTATTCTTTCCACAAGAAATAAATTAAAATGCTGAAATATTTCTTCACAGATCTTCGCACAATATCACAATATCTCAAACGTTTAGCAAAAACTCAGTTCAAAACAGATAAAATAGTTCTATCTCACAGCGAAATCGCTACAATCAATACAGCATTAAGTAAACAAACAGCAGTTCGCTTTTTACAGCTACAAGTATAACAGCAACAACAACAACTAACTCAGGAACTGAGATGAGGTGTTTCACCTCGGCTTTTATAAGCTTTTTAATTATCAGTAGAACAATCACGATGTTTCTAGATTTTTCTGGATGGCAACAGTAATTACGAGATATTTATTTATTAAGCATTAAATGCACGCGCTCTTTTATTTTTATTGCTATTTTTTTTTTTTGGCGTAGCTTTCTCTTCAAAAATCGTCTGCGTTGCTAAGGCAACATGAAGCAAATCTAATTACAATTCTAAATAAATAGCCAAATAAATGTGAAATTCGTAACAATATTAATTCAAGTTTTGAAGCGGATATAACGCCCATAATGGTTTAGAACTAGCCAGACAATTTAGAATATTCAGAGTTTTATGAACCTGCCAGGAAAGAAAATTTAAAAAATGAAATGAATCCTCGTAAAAGATGATTATTCTTGTTCAGACACAAGTATTACGGGTTTTGGGAAATTTCTCAGTTTTTACATATTTGCGGACATTGTATGCTGAATTTATTAAACAAAACCCTGAGCTGCTCTAAGTGCAAGATAAATAAAGATAAATTTATTCATTTTTTTAGCCTGTGATTGATTATTTGAAACTCTATCTTTTCAAATTTCCCAAGTTTGGTCCTCGCTTTGAAATTTAACGATTTCGCAGCCTATGGTTTTCTGTAACTTCTAATCACGTTTAAATGATACGGATTCAGTAATCATAATTTCATATGGCAAAGCACATTAAGGAGCTTAGGTAAATGGATGCTTTTGTGGAAGTTTTTTTAAGTTAAACTGGTTCATATTCACGTTATACATGGAAACGCCAAGAAAACCAACCATGATCCAACCAGTTCGTCTGGGATAGAATCAGGGTTGAACTTCGAGTACTCATTAATCTTAACCACCGTATTTCTAGAGGTTTGACGGTACTGGGTTTATCTGAATAGTTGGGTTCATATTCAAATCAAGGCCCACCAGCGGCCGAGGGGTAAAATCGCTGAATACTGGTAGTTTCGACGTGATTTCGAATCCAGGCAAACGGGCTAGATGCATGGATGTTTTCGTGGTTTTCCCCATGTGTAACGTATATACGAGCCAGTTTTTTTAAATGTCTTTTACAAAGGCATCCCTTTCCTTAGCCAGATATCCCTAGTGTGCTTTGGCATATTCTATTAAATCAACCAACCGTATTCAAGTCAAAGGCCTCAAAGTAATTTCTCTCTCTGATGCGCTGCTGTATATATGGGAAAGGGTAAATCACCTTCCCAATTTTGATCTGAACTGTAATCGAGTAATACAGGATCTAAATACTGTTAATCAATACTTTGTTAACTATAATAAAATTTTATTCAATTCAAAGATAAATCGGTTAAATATTGTCACTAAATATTTTAACAGTTAAAAATTCATTTAGAACAAAACAATGGCATTTGTTACTGTCTCTTACAGTAACGCGACATATTGTCTCTTACATGATATTTACGACTGATTACACTACAACTGGTTTAAGATTGATTTATATTTTTGCATTGTTTGTGCAAATTAAAAAGCTTTAAATAATGTGACTCAGTTACCCTGTGGTTTATTAAAAAATTTAACTTACATTGAAGATTTCCCCCAGAGGGAAGTTAATGTAGCTGAAATGTCTTCTAGATGAAAACAAAACAAAAATATTGGCTTCAGAGACCTGTGAAATTTTGAAGGTTTATATTTTCAGGGTATACTTCCTAGGAGTTCGGAACCTTGTCGTGGTCTGGGGGCTATGTCTTCCATGGAAGACAGTCCAACACCGAATTTCGCTAAAGTATCTGATAAACTTTAACAAAGTCTAGACAGAATATGTTATCGAAAGTAATGAAATGGTTAAACAATGTTTGCATAGTTATAAACTGGATAGAAACTGTAGTACGTAAGCCCACAAGGATTAGTGTGATTCTGAAGAAAAAAACTATTACATGTACATGAGTTGAGTTTTGAATTAATTGTATCAGAATCATTGGAAAATAGTCTGCTGATTGGCAAATTCGAAGAGAAAAAGGAACATTTAAAGTTTCGTCTAAAAAACATCGTACCTACTGGTATTCTAGAATAAGAAAATATAGAGAAAAAGACTTTTCAAAAGCGAGACAAAATAAAAAATAAAGAAAAAAGCATCTTGCTGATTTATCTGGAGAAGTGTGGCAGATCTTCCGAAGAGATAAAATCTCAAACAGTGGAAGTGGTAGATTCCGAAGAACTTAAAACTGGTATCTGAAATGTACCAAAAGTTGCTAATTGAGGCATTATTGCAAAATGTTTAAATAAGTGCATTGATAGATTGGATGAAGAAATAAAAATGAATCCATTATCGGAAGATCATCTGCAGATCAAACCACCTGTGAAGATGTAGACAGTGAGATGTCTGTATGATGTTGGCCGTGAGATGAAATTAGATCAGCTTTACAGAAGCCTTTGAGATAAACTGATTCATAACTATAAGGATTGCTTTAAAGACTCAGACTTTACTTAGACTGCCTTTATTACAAGAATGCAAAGTTGTGGTATATGTTTTAAATTGAAATTAACCATTTTAGTTTGTATTCCAAGTGTGTATGTTTAAAGCGGTAACTGGAAGTGTTAATTTTTAGAACTGATTATGATTAATAAATTACATGTATATTGAAAAATTCCAACGTCGTTCCGAGTTCAAGCAAACTTTGTACGTGAACTTTAATTAAAATTTTGCAGTTTCAGTAGGTCAAATAACGTAATATAACGTACAGTTTGTATGAAAATGAAAAGATAAAATTATAAGCAATAAGTAATTCAAGGATTTGTATTCTATTGAACTGTATATAATTAATTATGCTTAACGAAGCATGATTATGTAATCTAGATGTCCTAGCATGATAATGTGAATTAGATGTTCTGAACAATGTGTTATCATATGTTGTGCATTGTGCTACTTTTGATTGCTCTGTATAACAATTTAAGCATTATTTGTTTGTATGTCAAGTTGTACATTTTATTTCGAATTTTCTTATTAATAAATATATTTATTGGTGGCCCTAAGGAGTTTCCCAGTTGCTTAAGGAGATATGGGGGTTGCACTTTAATTTTAAATTAAATAACAGTAGTTTCAGTAAGCCCTACATATGGCTTGTAGGCCAGGCAAGGTGAAATACAATCCTACGTTGCAGATTTATACGGTTACGCTCTTATTTTAAACTACTGGAAAAGTAACCATAAGAGATTGCTCAACGTCATTTTATAAGGTATTTCTCCCTCTTTCTTCGCATGCCTTCGTGGTGTAATGGTCAGCACACTGAGCCAGTATTCAGAGGTCCGCGGTTTGATTCCCGGCGAAGGAATTGCATATTTTTCATGTCTCCTGCTACTAAATAACCTAATGTCTCTACAGTGGCGCCCGAACTAAAAGGGTTGTGGATGATGACTCTCCACACCCAGGATTTGGCGACTAGGTCCCCTAAAACCCTAGTCGCCCTTTAAAAAGGGGAGTATATAAGGTATATCTCCCGCTTTCGTAGCGTGCCTTCGTGGTGTAATGGTCAGCACACTGAGCCGGAAATTCAGAGGTCCGCGGTTCGATCCCCGGCGAAGGCAATGCATATTTTTCATGGTTCCTGCTTCCAAAAATGCCTAATGTCTCTACAATTTTACCCAGTATGACCTCTTATTTTGAATGATCATAACCAATTCCAGAAATAAAGCAATTAAACTCTTTTGCCACCAAGCTTATTTGCAAGAGCAGAAAATCTAAATTCAACTAGCTTCCAGTCTAGGCTATCAATGCAATCTGACAAATATCAAAATTAGACTCTTTTTTGTATTTTAAATTAATCTGAATTTTGGTGGAAGTTGACGAAAGTAGAAATTATAGGACAATAATAAAATAACTAAATAATTAAAAATAAAATCTTCTGCAAACTCACGCTATGAAATTCATTGATTTTTTAAATGTAATTAGTGCATAATTTTTTCCGTTTTTTGCTAATTGTGCATTACCGACAAACTGCTTTCAAAGATGAATAGCAGAAATTTTCTGTTGGGAGATACATGTATATATTTATTTACTAATACATTTTTATAAAACGAAAGTTTAATTTAGTTGATAGTTTTAACTGGAAATTTAAATTAATTTCTCTTCTGAAATATAAGATCATACATTTAAATAAAAGGAATGAAACTGGTTCAAATGTGCAATTTAATTAGTTAAGGAAGTTAATATTTGCGATTTAAAAACTCATTACTTTCTTTACAATTCTTTAAATAGATTTAATATAAAGACTTTTATATTTTTAAGAGCAGGAAACGGGAAAATACAACCTTTTCTTTTCTAGAATCTGTATTTAGCTTTCAAATGCTATACTCTGTTACTTTAAAATAAACACTACAGATTCATTCATTCTCCTCAAACCATGGCTCATAACCCAGGCAAAGGCTACTGCGGAAAAAAGGTCGAATCGTATAATTTGTTACAATTCCCAAACTCCTCTGTGCTATTATGACGACACACGTTAGGGTCGTAAATGAGAAAAGTTTCGCCACGACCTTGAAGTCCTACTTTTTAAGTGACAGATTATAGCTAGGAGTGTTAGCAATTTACACGACAAAAATCAGGCTCCGATAAATGCAATAATTCCTTGTAAACTGACTCTGGTATTTTAGACTCTAACTAACAAATATACCCAAGCGCTATAGAAAAATCACAGAAATGATATTATAAATTCTTTTTCCCTTGACATCTCTTAACAATAGCTGAAAATAAAAATCCATTCATGGTCCACGAAAGACTTTTAATAAAGCTCTCCATACAGGAACTTTTAATGCATTTTTGAAATATCTTAAACCAAAATCATTCCCAAATGCATTTTACAAAAAGATAAAAATAGAAAATGCTAAAATATGTATAAAAAGGTGTAGTTTACTTATAAGGAAAGAAGAGATTTTGCGACTTTGAAGGTTTTGAAAAAGATCGTTCAAATGTCAAAATTCAGAATCATTTCCTATCTTTTGAAGATTTCCCTCTGGTGGAATTCATTACTTTCCTTCACTGGTTAAGTTTACTTTAAATAACACTTTTATGAGCATTAAACTGCGGCGCGGCGTATAAATATTTAATTTTAACAACATTTCTTGTTTTATTTATGTTTCTCTGATGTACTGCAACATACATTAAGAGATTACTTCGAAAAAGTTTCTTACTTATAAATTCTATTCATGACATCCAATGGACTTCTTTGTGGAAAAATTTCACTGCTTTTCCTATTCTCGTCATTTTTATCTCACAGCGCATTCTATTTCCTATTCTCCTAAACACTGGCTCGGAATCAAAATAGATTGAAAAAAAAGTAACTCTCAGAGCATTGCAATGTTTTAAATTAAAGCTTCGTAAAAAATGTACTTCTCTTTACGACATGTGAAATATTCGAACTGAATTTGCTGAATTCTTTTATTATGTTACTTTCAACATATGGGAAATCAAGCGGTCCCGTTTTTCTTCATCGCATCTCCACGCAGAAACACGCGTAAATAGTTTTGTCTGCAAATAAAAATAAAAGAGGAAAAAAGAAGAGATAAGTTTTATGACCAAAACTTCATTGCGGAAAATGATTTGGAGCGTAACAAGACATAGGAATGTGTTTTTACGACTTCGCTTCCTTTATTTCTGTAACTTTTATGACAGTCTGTTCATTGGAAGGCGCATAAAGAGGGAGAATTTATATTATTTCTACCTCTTCTTACCATTTTTTTCGCTTTTCGACCTTATTTTTCCTTTCATCCTCTAGGCCGAATCTCTGCTTTTACCATCACGCCGTTCAAGAGGTGTAGAAACCGCTAATGGCCATTATGTCGACAGCAGCAGTATCCTCGACATCTGGCGATAACGTTTTTGCACACACGCCTTGAATCATGTACGAGAAAAGAGAAGATGAAGAAAAATATTCCCTCCTTAAATGCATGTGTGAACTACTTCAAGGAAAAGAATTGAGTTCAAAGAATGAAGGAAGACGTCAACTTAAGTGTATACTCAAAGAATTTAACTCTTCTGCCCATTCTTTGGTTTAAAAGGAAAGATTTAAAAACGCTTGAATATGCACTCGAAGCTTTTTTAGAGTGTTTTTAAAATTTCAGCAATCTTATACCTTTTTTAAATTAATGAAAATGGGAATTTTTTTCAGTGAACTGTATGGAAGGAAAATATTTTAGGTATAGAACAATGCTTCTAAAATTCTAAACTTTTTAATCTAAGCAATGTATTTACTTAAAATTGCACAAAAAATGCAATTTTCCTCGTAATACATAATATAAATCAGTAGCTTAGGTTATTTATCGGGAAATTAAAGGCAATTATGCAAACTTAACGAACTTAATAAAAACATGTTTTATGAACAAAGTATCAGTCGCTTACACGGGACTAACTACCTAAGGAGAGGGATGCCTTCGTGGAGGACATTCGAACTTTCTAAGAGAAACTGGCTCGTATACACGTTACCTTCCCACAGCCCTAAAGCAAAGGCCATTGCTGCTTTCAAAAGGGCTCCAGGAAAGGGCTTTGCAGCACATTCGCACTGCATTGTTATGTTTAAACAGCATTCCCTGATGTCTTCGTTTCCACACGAGAACCACGGGTATGAATGCCGGACAGTTTTCATTCTATCCTGTCCGGCTGAATAGAGTATCTGTCGAAATTATCACGGAAGAAAATGTAGCAAAGAAAACGACGCAAATAAAAAATTCGTTATCAAAGCATCATGAGAGAATAAAGGGCTAATGAGAAAGCAACACAGTTCTGAATCAAAGATGTACGAAATAAAGTGTACGTTTATAACGATATTTTAAAACTGCAGAAAACTCCTCAGTTTTAAAACATCGTCGTACAAAATAACATGTTAAAAGGTAAAGCACCTGTAAATCATCGCATAATGATAATATCGAAAGCATGAGTTTTCTGACTACAAACATTTTTAAGTGAATTTTATTAGGCAAAATACGTCTAATACCAATGAGCCATAAAATTTAAATACCATATGTATTCGCGCATTCGTAAAAGTAATTGTAACTACCAGCAATTATCACATCATTATTTATTTAAAATGAAATACATTCCAGTAACAGCACATAGTAATATTATCACTACCAGTATCTAATAAAATACTTTCATTCTCACCTGCTGTATCTTAAATCTCTCTACCTGTTACTGTTGTTCATTGCTCCTCTCTAGGTCTCAAATCATTTAATGCTACTGGAACTGCTGTTTGTATCGTCTATTACAGCTTTCAAGTCATCGGCATCGCCTTCGTCACCATTCAGCAATGATCTTCAGGACTTCATAAAATACCCCCGTTTATGAATCATATCTCCATTTTCTCGAAACTCTTCAATGCTAATTTTTCAGACATTTAACAGTAACCCACAGACTGAAATCCGTGCAACTGTACGGGTACCCGTAGGCCAAATCCCCGTAAAAACCCATAGAAAGAATTCCGTACACCAATACGGGTACCTGTAGGCCAAATCTCCATAAAAACCCATAGACAGAAACCTGCAGAACTGTATGGGTACTAATAAAAAAAATCTTTGTAAAACCCCATAGCCAGAAACCAGAACTTTATATGTGTATCCATAGGCCAAGTCTCCATAAAAAACATAGCAGTATACTGATCCATACATAGAAGTGTATCGGTATAGCCATATGGTTCCTTCCGTAGGCTAAATCCAATAGAATTATATTGGAGTGTCTACACATAGAATCGTACATAGAACGGGTATCCATTCACAAAATCCCTATAAAAACCAATTCAAAAAAACTAGAACTGTAGATCAAATTTCCATAAAAACTATTTTTAACTGCCGAATTTAAAATTTTGCAATGCTCTCTTTTAAAACGATACTTGTAAATTATATATTAATGCAAAGTTTTATCTTAGGTTATAAGGTATTTCTCCCGCCTTCTTCGGATGCCTTCGTGGTGTAGTGGTCTGCATGCTCGACACGTAACCGAGAGGTCCGTGGTTCGATTCCCGGCGAAGGCGTTGCTTATTTTTCACCTCTCCTGCTTCGTAATAACCTAATGTCTCTACGAGGTATTAAAATTTATTCGGTCTAAATGATAGCGGGTATAAGAAGCAGAATCATACGTAATGGAATCAAATTATAAGGTATTTCTACCGCATTCTTAGCATGCCTTCGTGGTGTAATGGCTAGTACACTCGTAGCGTATTCTAGAGCTTCGAGTCACGGCAAGGACATTGCACATTTTTCACTTTTCCATCTTCAAAATACCTAATGTCTCTATAAACTAATAGAGCTAATAGTGACATCATAGAAACTTTTTTTATCTTTTGGCTTCAGTGGTTTGAAATAACAATTGTTAAAACCCATTTTTGAAAATTCCATGTCAACTACTTAATATAATGATCAACTTGCAGTTTTATAATCCCAAAGATAACTCAGAAATATTATGCTTCGTCTTAATGTGAAAAACATCTTACACCGAGAATAGAATTTTGTCAGAGTTAAAAATAATAAACAACTTCATGTATATCCTTCGAGGTATTGAATGACACAAACTCTTTAAAATGAAAAAAGGTATTAATAGTTCTGAAATATAATTATAAAAAATAAACATTATCATTTATCCTACGACCGAAATTAAAAAAAAGTCATATTCACATTCTTCAATTAAAACATTGTACTTCCTTTCAAAGAAATCTTCATACAAGATTAGCAATGCAAACTGGTATATTTGTTACGATGTATAAGCGAAGCTTAACACGTTAACTCTCTCGCTAGTAATTATAGTAAAAATCATAAATCATTTATTCGTAATATGCATGTAATTACTCGATCTGTGCCTGCGTGTCACTACCTACAGGCAATATTACGCTAGCAAACATTTCTAGTTTACAATACTGCCAGTCCATAATATCCAGACATGAGATTTGCATGATACGTCATCAACAATTTTTCCATAATTAATTAGTTACTTTGATGCACCTAACTGAAATTATATTAATCATATACGTTTATAGACGTAAACAGGCAAGTCATCTTGTTAGTTAAAAGAATTAATTTTCTCTCAAGTGAAGAATGCCATTGTTGTAAAGGGGAGACAGATGCACTCAGCAAAATAAAATTGATAAGAATAAAACATAATTAAAAAGCGAACAACAATAAATGAATAAGAATGTTAGAAAGCCATGAAATAATGGAAAAACCTATCGCGTTAAATATTTGAAATTTACACTGAATAAGTTATAAAAGTATTCTTGAGGGAAGGGTTTGGAACAGATTTTAAATTTGATCTTAGGATACATATTCGTATGTAGTTATAAAGATTTGCAGTCGGAAAATTTCAAGTTACACTCAAGTAAATGAAGAAAAAAATTATTATTAAAAATTTAAAATAAAACAGTATAAAAAATTTAAGTATCGATTAGATAAATTGTAATTTTACACTCAGATCTTCTTCCCTATAAAAACATGAAATCATTTTAAGCAAAACACCTAAGACAGACTTACTAGTTTAAGAATTAGCCTTCAAACTTCAAAATACAGAGAGCATTATTGCAAAATATATTTACAAGGAGCTTTGCAAATTAAGAATGCTAACTAGTGAAGTTTGTGTGAGATTGTTCCATCATAAATTAGCATAACGTGGAGAATTTGCCTTTAGTTAACAAACACGACTTAATTTATAAAGATATAGTTTCGCACTTTTTTTTCAAAAGATCGTTTTACATGAGGATCAACAAATGTTTCTGACAAGTGAAATTTTAGCAATCTGTATTATGTTAGTATGAAAAATTTGCATAGCGGGGAAAAAAACATTTTCAAGATGTTAATACACGGTTAAATCACTATATAGACATTTTAAAACAGACACGGCTTCTTATTTTATTTATAGGACCCTATTGCCTTATTTGAAGTAATAGTATATAAACCCCCAACCCCCAAAAAATTTTATCTCTGCATAACAAATGAGACAAAAATACAACTGCAATCTGTGTCGATGTACTAACTATACAGAACGGCTGAGTAAGCCCATGAGATAGGGTCTGCTTTATGATTTCATTTACCTTAGTACCTATTAATAGTCTACTTTCTGCTTACTTTATTTTAACTTTCCCTTATTTCATTATCACTCAGCTTACAGTTACCAATTTTCTCACCGCCCAACCAGTATAGCGATTGGCTTCGCTGACTGGCGTTGGTTATCGTCGCAAGTGAGCATAAATAACAACAATATTTTCTAAATATAATACGACGCACCATTCTGTACAATTCTTTCCCGCTCCCGCCAGTCCAGAGGTATTTTTTTCTAACTCCTTACTTTCAGCCCTATCAGAAACTTACTTTTCTTGACGTCAACTACGGCTTCTTACACTCTTCCTCAGCATTGTTGTTGTTACTTATGCTCATTTGTCTGACCGTAGCATCAGCCCAAGCCCACAAAATTCCTCCTGCAAGGAGCGCAACATACGTTGCGTCAACTGACGCTAACAACAGCCTTGAGCACTTTACAGGTGACAGTGCGATTTAGCGCAGTTCTGCCTCCAATTCTGATGGGGAGCACCCCAATGGGACGAGTCCGATGGTCTCTCCCCTTCCATCAAACCACACAAGAGGGTGTGCTACCTACCAGTGGTTCGGGCTGCCCGTCGCAGAGAGCCATTACCCAGCGTACCCGGGCGTCACTCCCGAGCTGCTAGAACCGTTCCACTCTAAGATTTGCCGGAACCCGGGCCGGCCAATAAGTGACCTTTCCGGAGTCCCCAGAACCACTACGTTCGTAATTTGTATACTCTCGTGGTCGAGACTGCTTGGTACAGATCCTAGGCAGCAGCTTCGCAGAGTTCTCTACGTCGATCCCCGGGGTGGAGGTCCATCGTCAAGTAGGAAGACCAAATGCAAACTGAAGATTTTATTGCAATTAAGATAGCGAGCTTTTATCTGTCATACACTGAACATTCTAAAATAAGAGTATACAAACATGTTTTACAACTAAACAATAAGAGTATACAAACATGTTTTTATAAACTTGTCTCTAAAATTCTTTAATTGCATTGTTGCTTTGCCTAGCGTTAGGGTGCTTTGTATTGTTTTATTTATTTATTTGTTTAATTTTTGCATTTAGGGTAGTAGTTTTAAAGAGCCTATTTGGGTGTTTTTAAATTTTTTGCAAAATATGGATTACAGCCCTCCAAGCCTTAACGAAAAGATGTGTCACCAAGTTGGCAAAATTGAAGATTTTTCTCCAACTTGGTGACTTTCTGGAAGTTTGCGAATAAAGCATGTTTCAAGCTAAAGGATCTATTTTCCTCGAAGATTCCAGAATCCTTTGCAACACTATATAAATTCAGTTACGATAGTCAGGATGAATCAGGTCTGAAAGACTGCGATGAAATCAGACTTAACTGAATTGCGTTTTAGAATTTACTCTGCGAGTGATATTGGGGATTTATGATATTTTTTATGTGTTTAGGAGGTATTTTCTAACATCTGTAGTCTCCTTCAATTGTTTGCAACTATTTGTTTTGTATTAGGATTTTACTACTTCCTGTAAATTGTGAATTTCTCCTTGCTCTTCTGGAGTGATTAATTTATGACATAGACAACCAATTAATTTTGAAATTAAAAAAAATGCACTAATTTCTAAAATGTTATAAATATTTAATTGATGCTATGCAAAGTTAATATAATGGAATTGCAACAGTATACTCCCTAATTTCTCTAGCTTTCGGAATTTAAACTATTTATTTAAAGCATTTTCCTAAATTAAAATATTCTGCTTCAAAGAAAACGAGAAAGATATTAAGACGTGTTGGTTAATCTATTGCTAGATTTTCCAAAAAAAATTAAACTAGTGCAAATATAAGAGAGATAAATAAGTATAAAAATTTATGCAAAAATATTATGGTTTTATTCATCTGACGAAATTTTTTCTTTTACGGAAAACATTTTTAATCTCAGAATATGTCAGAATGATTATTAAACATTTTAATGCAGAAAAATATTATTCTAATGATAATATGTAAAAGAAAAATACATTTGAAATGTTTCATTTACGAATGCACCTCTGTTATTAAAAAATGCGCAAAAAATCGTTGCTGAAACCACATTTATTAATGAAATAACTCAACCGTTAATAATCTTGACGCCAGAAAGGAAAAAAAATGAATTTTTTTGGCTCGAAATAAAAACAGATTCTTGACTTCCATAAAAAGTTAATAAATGTGTATTCATTAATACTCGTGGAGATCAGAGGGACTAAAATATTTTGTATTTGCATTTGAATTATTTTAGAAATAAACATTTATCTAAGAGTCACTAAATTTGACTCTGTTAAAATGACTTCATGCAAAATAATTTTATTGGCAACAATAATGTGCATGTTCCAATTTTAATTAAGATTTATTTTATTAAGACATATATTAAAAAATAAAAATGAAAATACACTTTTGTTCTTGGCAAAGAATTACAAAATGCCAAAGAAAGGGCTTATATTAGTTACCAAGCATATACGGCAAGTACATCATGTTTTTCGTTAAAAAACAAAAGCACAATTAGTTTCTAAAACTGTAAAACCCTGAACCTAGGAAATAGAGAAAACGCGTTCAGCATTGCCAGCATGCCAGAATTAATTGCCAAACTTCATCTATTTTTTCGGTACAGTAGACGAAGCAAATGGTTCTATACGATGAAAAAGCAGTTTGCTTGATAAAAAAAATAGGTACAGTTCTGCATCTCCCGTTCTACTAAGCCGGTTTACGAATTTGTTTCCATATTTCGATTCTACGACTGAAATTATGGTTAGATATTAAATTTTAAAGTCATAACAGTGGGAAACCCACCAAAATAGTCTTTGAACTTCAAATAATCCCACAGGGAAAATTCACAAAGAATTAGATCCGGGCTTTGAGGCGGTCATACAAATGGGAAAAAGTGACTTATGAACTTTCTTCTGTGACTTGATATCGTATCAGCCGATGTCTATGTGGTATTGCTCCAACCTGCATAAAAATTACCTCATACAACAAATGCCTTTGCTGAAGTTGTGGAATAAGGAAACTAATCAGCATATCATGATTCCATTGCTGAAATGGTACAAGTGTGTGATTCTGTTAGAATAATGTTGTCAGAAAAGGATACTCCACTGATGAAATCTGCTGCGAAACCCCACCAAACAGTGACTTTTAGTGAATGCAGTGGAATTTCCTGAACTGCGTGGAATTGTCTCATAACAATTCCATTCAGATGAAAATTAGCCTCACCTTCCCACAGACATCTCCGCTGAAAAGTATCTTCGACCTCCATCCTAGCAAGAATTGTCAAAGTAATTGCCACCAGTTAACCATAATCGTTCCAGCACGCGGCTTATATTATATGGGTTGAAGTGAAGAGGTTTTTGAAAAATCTGCCTTACCGTTAAGAGATTTAAACCCAATTGTCGCTCTATTCCCCGAGCTCCATCAACGGTTGTAATCGTGACATCAATAACTGTCTGTTTTGCTCGCTCTACTCCCCGAGCTCCGTCAACGGTTGTAATCGTGACATCAGTAATTGTCTGTTTTGCTACCGATTTTCGCCCGCTGTCAAACCGAACTGCTGAGGATCCTGCTTTATCAAATTTCTGAACCATTTTTTTCAATGCATTAAATGACAGGGAGTCTTTATATAGGTTGTTATGATTTCTAAATGCACAGAAAGCGGCGGTTGCGTTCGGTTGATGAACATAAAACATTCACAAGTAACGGGCGCTGGGATAAACTCAGATGCATACTGAATACAGCTAACATATGGAATGCTCTTCGTATCTTTTCCTTTTCTTTATAGACTAAATTACTGACGCTTCTGTCGTTTATGTAACAGAGCAATTTCATTTTCATATTTTATCTGCATTTCAGTCAAATTACAGTTGTGAAGACAAGAACAACGCCACATTTTGTTCTATCGGAAACTTTCAGAACTAAATTTTTTTATGGAATCTTTTATACCTTGTCGTCTTTAGTTCTCCTACCAAATTTAATTGCATCTCAGCCTATATATCGAACTGCGGATGGCTCTGAGTAGCGTCAGTTAAAAAAATACGCTGTACGTAAAAGCCAGCCAACGTTGTCCTTTTGTCGCCATTCTGGAGGTTTTATTAAATAAAAGGTAGCTTACAACCAACAACTACCCATCTAACTGAGTAGTGGAAAATGATTCGGCTTTTTACATATTTCTCACCCATATTTTACATTCTGTAAGAATTACGAATAGCAAAATTATGTGAAGCTAATAAGCGGTAAAAAAATAATGAAATGGAAATTTAGAATAGGATCATTCGGATTATATGGGCTAGTACGAAATTATTCGGATCATTCGGATTATAAGGGCTCAAAGGATATATGACTAAAGAAAAAATGCCTTTGTGGAGAGCTTTCTGATGAAACTGGCTTGTTTCCATGTGACACAGGGAGAAAACAACGAAAACTCGTACATCCAGTCAGAATTTCAAGACGAGGCGAATTGAGTCGGAATTTCACGGAATTGAGTCAGACGAAGCGTCGGAATTTCAAGACGAGGCGAATTAATTACCACCTTTTAGAGATTTTGTCACTCAGCACCTGATGGGTTGGTATTTAAAAAAGTAATATCGTATTTTTGAAACAATGTACCTTTAAAGTGCATTTTCAAAGTTATATTCTGGTAAAATTAAACCCGGTTTAGAATATCCATGGAAGATTCAATTCCCTTTTTGAAGACTTGATCTAATTTACGTTGGGTTAATTGTAGAAGCTTTGAGGTAATAGAGTTATCATGGGATGTCATGGCATTCTCGTGATTGTGGACATTTCTAAGAACTGTTTCCCATTTGGATTCAAGGCTAAAAAGTAAACAAACCGTAAACAGTAGATCCTAAAGAAGAAGAATGAGAATTTCAAATTTCCAGATTTTTTTATTAAACTATCCGTTACGACTACGAAAGCCTTTCAAATAGTCTTAGTGTTGTAAATATTTTTGCTTTAGTTCAAATCGTAATTCAGAATCAAGATAAACGTATTTGAGTTCTCCCGTTTATCCGTTACACATCTGTCTGCTTTTTATGTCCGTCGTTGGCCTCTTTATGGATAGCTGTTTATTCCATAATGTTTATTTATAGGCCATGCTTTACCTCGCAGTGCATGTCAGTTAATACTCTAAAACCTGAATAGAGAATTAATGAAGACGAATATTAACACCAATAACTAAAATTAATTAATTTCTGGATTTTTTTTAACTTTGAGGCAGAAAATTTCACTTTCATCTTAATACGCTTAAAAGAATTTTGAGGATAAAACTTAAAAATATGATTCCTTTTAACAAACTCAATTAAACAGTTAACTGGCGTGCTTACGATTTACAGGCTTCACAACGATATTAAATATTTCTTTATAGTTACACATTTTATGCATAATTATTTATGGATATGTACTTAAACACAATTTCCGGCTTCTTTACTAGATATACTGGCTGCGTGCTTGAAGCTATTTTTTATAAATTGCATTTTCTTGTTTATGGAACTAAAGAACCTGAAGTCTTGAAAAATTATTTTGTATACTTAGGGGGATAGGGGGGAAATGCTTAAAGAGTTTAATGCAAAAATCTAAAAATTATTC
>KK114133.1:284245-342537 GCA_000611955.2 Stegodyphus mimosarum | reverse complement strand
ATATATATATAGATGTATGTGTATATAAATGTTACAATAATTATTGCTATACGACGCCTCTTAATAATTGAACGTCATACGGTCTCTGATTTAAGACCGTGTATAACAAAAAACTGAGAAAGAGAATACTATTTTCCATTAATTATCTCTCTTTACAGTTGTAATTTTTATAAACGCATTTTGTTTCCCTTCACTCTTGAAAAAGAAAAGAAAGAAAAGAAGCGTTGTTTTTCTTTACATGGAAGCCATTGGGTTGGCAGAAAAGTAATTTTGGTTAGTAAATAGGTTTGTGTTCGTTTTGTTATCCTTCTGCCAATCTTATATTTTTTTTTCTTTTGAGATTTGGCAGCGGACACTTTTAGGTTGCTATGGAAACCAATTGCGAGTATTTTAGTTTACCACTATTAGTTTACGGTCGATTTTAACATAGGATGCAAAAATAAACATTTAAGGCATACTTTATTTTTTTCATTTTTATAAAGGCAAGAAAGCGGCTGAAGCTCACAATAAGATATGTGATGTTTATGGTATTGATTGCTTAACAGAACGTATGTGTCAGAATTGGTTTAAAAATTTTTGCCCTGAAAATTTTTCACTTGAAGATGACCAACGTTCTGGCCGACCTTTTGAAATTGATGATTGCAAAATGAAACCCATAATTGATCCGAATCGTCATCACTGTCCAAGAAATTGCAAATAAGTTAAATGTATCACACGCAATAATTGGAAAACCACATAAGTTGTCTTGGATTCGTTACGAAGCTCGATATTTGGTGTTCACGTGAAACACAACGAATCAATATTTGGGATACGCATTTCATATGTAATGCAATCGATCCTTTTTTGTAAAGAATTATTACTGGCAATGGAAAATGGATCGTCTACAATAATATTAATGGAAAAAGATCATGATTCAAGCATGATAAACAGCACAAATCATAATGAAAGCTAAAAAGATAATGCTATCAATTTGTCGGGACTACAAAGGCACTGTGTATTTTTGAGCTGCTTCCAAGCAACGAAAAGATCAACTCGGATGCTTACTGTCAGCTTACTTACCAAATAAGAGGAGTCAATCAAAGAGGAAAGACCAGAATTGGTAAATCGCAAAGGAATCGTGCTTCCCCACAACAATGCGAGGCTTCACACATCTTTAGCAACATGTGCGAAATTATTGAAGCTTGGCTGGGAACTGATGTCACATCCCACTTATAGCTCCGACCTTCCATCAGCGGATTATCGTTTATTCAGAAGTTTACTAAACTTCTTAAATTCTAAAGAAATCAGTAATAACGATGACCTCAAATCGCATTTGGTTAAGTGTTTGGATGATAAAGATTAGAAGTTCTATGAGTGCGGAATCACGAAGTTATCAGAAAGAGACAAAATACAGGAACAGAATGGAAATTATTTTGACTGAATAAAATTAAATTTTTTGTATAGAAAAAATGTTTTTTATTTTACATTAAAAAACCGAAATTACTTTTTGAGAACCCGATAATAGCATCGATATCAACATGTATTGCATGTGAATGTTTGATTGCAAGCAGGGAAACACAGATGGGATGCCAAATAAGAGGTTCTAACGGTTAATAAAACTGAAATGTAAAAACTGCGCTAACGATTACTTAAAAGTAACTTATCGTTCGAGTGAAAGCAGTGAAGAGAACGCTTGTCTGGCATTTCACATCAATACTCCATGTATTCGTTACACAATTACATACAATTATGTAGACTATAAGTGGTTTCAGTAAACAACCGAAGCTGAATTATTACGAATAGCGCTTCTAGTGAACTTCATTACAGACACAATTTCTTTCTCACTGCTTCCAGTTTCCCAGTAATGAAAACGAAAATAGGCGCAGATATTTAAAAAATATAAGATATTCGGTTAACATAAATAAAAATCTAATCACTTTAAGACTGTTATCATAATTATCTTTATAATCTTTAGTCCTTTAGTCTATGAGTTATTGAAAGTGTACAAGTTATAATTATATGAGAAAATTTTACATGTATGTGGAAGCATCCCTTTAAACTATACTGAACAGAACCCCACAGAAAAACGGATCTAAGCTAAAAGATCTCACATTTACGAATCAAAATCACGTCATTGAAAAATGTATAAATACATAACCCCAGATTAACTAGAGTAATATCGGCAACTCAGGATCAAAGTTAATTCAACGCAGTTAAAGAAAGATGAATAAAACATTAAATCTGAAGAATAATTAATTTCATCAGGTACATTAAATCAGTATTCAAAATAAAAAGAGTCCATTGGAAATAATGAAGGAATAAATATTACTGTATTTTCTTGTTCCTTTTTTCTCCATATTTAACTAATTTTACTGTCCCAAAATACAGAGATTAGCGTCCAAATTATGCTACCAATTTAATTTCCCATGAAATTGTTAAGTTATAGGACGGTAAATGAAAAGGAGTCGTGGATAAACTAGAGAAAACTGCCCCAATATTCTTTTTTAAATGACACCTACTTTCCAATAAAATACATTAGCATTACAATCGGAAGGATATTGAGCTGATATTTGATGATGATTGAGCCAGACACGTCCCTCTGGACGCGACGTGTCCATCTGAGTTATCTTGTAGAGCCCAGAGGCATCTCACAGGATTGAGACTTCCCTAAAGAATTATCGTATGGAGAACGGGTAAATAAAAAAATCTGGATTTTGAAACATTGAAGATAGATAAGGCTGCGATGAATTGGAACATAAATAATAGAAGTAAGGTGAAATCACACGTTTAAAAAGTTTTCTTAAGTGGTAGAACATATGTTATGTCCGGGTACCTTAATGAAGGATCTAAAGGAAACGTATTCCAAATAATAATGCAAGGGAAAGTAAAATAATTGAAATGTTTAATACAAAGATGAAATAGAAACTGAATAAAGATAAAAATAACCAAGGTTATATAACTTTCACAAATAAACAAGCTTCTGAGGGAAACGTTTACGTACAATAGACGGAGGAGAAAATCATGCGAATGTTTTTAAAATTTTCCAAATTAATTATTTTAATTATTTCAAAGTCTAGTACTAAAATACTAGGGAGAAAAAACGAGAACAGGTACGGTATTAGGAAGACGCCCTTTTCAGTATACTGCTTATCTCTCCTCGTTGCTATATTGCTGGTATGTGGTTCGAATATTGAAAAAGACTTGGTTGTTTGTAAGTGGACAGTGTTTTTGCCGCATGAAGGTTTCAAAGCACTGACAAGCCGAAATTCCTTTCAAAAGCTTTAATGGTAGGGGTAGAGGAATGGGAGATCCTTGGATCCGGGCACGAGAGTGCTGACTATCAAAACTAGGATCGAATATCCCTGTTTCCTTGGGTGTAAAATTGGTCGCCTTGATTGTGCAGCTTGGACAAAATCTTGGTAATGAGTAAATGGCCGATAGGTACTGGACCATTCCGCATGAAAGCATTAAGTTGCACGTGATCGGTATTTGTAAGAACAATAGTATTAATAGTAATGAATGTATAAATCGTGTCAGAGAATAATATTTATGAAAGAACTTGAATAATGTCTTTGTGTTCAAATTTAGGTGAAACAAAATTGGACTGAACTCTTTGTTTTTTTTATAATGTCATATTTATACATTTAGGATACGTACAAACAAAATATGTATTTGTTACATTTTCTCCATACTGGGATATAATCTGTTAAAGTGCATTTTTCTTTCTTTCATGTAGGAGTTTTGTTTTATTCTAACGGTTTCATATACCAATTTTTCCATCATTTGGCAATAAATAAATTTAACTATTTTTTTGATAGGCCTGATTAAACTTTTCTAGATAAACTGAAAATTTAAAATATGCGCATAATTGAATATATAGTTTATATAAAGCTTAAATATATTTCTGCATTAGTACGTAAAGCCAGTCGACCATACATGACATAATAATGTGCGTAAATATGAATGACTTAAAATTGTATTTTGAATGGTTTTGATTATTGGCATAGGGTTTCCTTCTTTTGTTATTACTGGAATCTTTAAAAACCGCGTCTCCTTAACATTGCAAAAAAGTTCTTCCATGAAGACCGATGACGTTAGTAATATTTGGCATATCATTCTCCCTTCCATTAATAATATAATTGTTTCTTTTCTCCACAGTTTCAAATTTTAAATTATTTTCCCTTTTATAATGTAACTGAGTATTCAGCAACTTATGACTACTCTACATCAACTTTTAATTTTTGAATTTTTAAGTGCTTTATTGTCATTCTTGCGTTTAATCTTGAACTCGATTTAAAATTCTGCACCCAAAACTGAGAAAGAAATAAATATTTTCATCAAATGGCCGATAGCTACTGGCCTAGGTCTTAGTAATGACATAAATTTTTTATCAGGGAAGGAATTCTAAAAATCATTTGTATTGCTACAATTATGTAAAGGAGTATTTCTATTAAGAAATCAGATTTGTTTGAATAATTGCACATTCGCGAAAATATATCAGCTTTAGTCAATGATTTTAGTTACACGAAGGGAGACTCCTATCTAGAATCCAAATCTAAAACAAAATCATGAAAAGATCTGGAGTTTTTCGAATCTTGACTCTCCGAAATTCTTTATATAATGATATGCAAGAGAAGCAAGAAAGGAAAAGAAGAGGAAAAAATAAAAGATAAACTTATGATATAAAGACTTCTAGTTCTTAAAAGTTCTTTTTAAGAATATTTTTTTTAAATACGTCTGTATTTATTAGGAAGACTGCAATGATATTTAGTAAAGGAAGCACATAACTTGTAACTCTTAAATTTTCCCTTTATTTTCTCAATATAACTCGAAAACATATGTTTGGGTAATAATCCAAATATTTTATATTTTCCCAATATCTTTCAGAATCAAAGCAAGCGTAGAGGGAGAAAGATTATTTCAAAACTTAACACAGACAAACTTTCAACATGAAATTCTAAACTCCTTTCAGATAATTAGATGAGTGACACTCACTAACATAGTGAAATAATACTGGAGTTTTAGGTCAATTGAAATTGCTATAATCAAGTTCTTTTATTAATGAATACTTTAATTAGTCATCACTAAAACTTATTTTTCCAGAGCTTTGAGTTGAAATATTTAACCGGATTTTAGTTAGAAATCGAAAGATTTGAATGGCAAAAGAAATGCAACGTGTTTTCTAATATTGAATCTCTTTAAACATTCAAAGGACTCGAGGATTCAGATATCCATTTCCTGAATTTAATTTCACCTTCAAATTTTCCCCAATTAGCTTAAAAGCGTATTTCATAGTTTTTGATATTTCCATTTATGTTTATAGATGTCACTAGAATCGTTGCTTTCATTATTAGTCCAAAGAGGCTTTGTCCCTGAAGGACTATTGTTTTCGTTTTGTGATTTCGCGTCGAAAGCATTAAATGTCGGTTCACTTTTCAAACTGTTGTCATCAAATATTGCAGCCCTGTACTATATTTAAAGAAATTAAATAATGAAGGAATGTACATAAATGTATATATGTTTCTCGCATTGTAATAAAATGACAGTACCTAATAGCCATCGAATTTTGAATGACGTAATCCTGCTGCGAATATGGGCATCTGGAAGCCCAAATTTGAAATTTGGAGTTTGTTTTATTATCGATTTCATATTTTGTACAGCTTTAAGGAAGTTTTGATTAACAAACTAATGATTTCAAAGAGAGCAATGGCAACGTTATACAGGAGAAACATTTTTTATCTCCAGCGCGTGAGGCTGGGCACAGGAAATTCTAAAGATATGCTTAGTTTAAAATTGTTTTGCGATATTGTTCTTTAACTTCATTTTATGGTTTAAGTGCGAAGAACCTAATATTTAATAAATAAAGCTAACACACAAAATGTTAAAAAAACGCCCCTTTAGACATAATTTAAAATCTGAAACCTCTCAGATTTTTTTTAATATTTTTATTACATATATTTGTTTCCTTCTGTCTAATTGGTTACACGCGAAAACATTGCGGACACAAACGTGTCGGAGAAAACAATACAAGGCGAACACGTCGTCGTGCGAAACATCGCGGAGAAAAGAAACGAAACGATAAAACATACCAGTTCTAAAACGTCGAAGTACAAAGTACAGTCTTAGAAATTAAATCGGCTAAAAACTTTCCCATTTAAAAACATCGTCAACGAAAATACAGTGCTAAAAATAAAACACAAACCATCCCATAATGCTGACATACGTTTTTCACACATTAGCAGTTGCGGATGTATGTTTGCAAAATGATTTGTGAAAAGGCAGTTTGTTGAGAAGGGATGAGGAATATTTTTACTTTTATATCTTTGAATAAATTGATAAATGTTACTGAAAAATTAAGAAGAAACTTAAGCATTCAAAAACCGAAAATGAGCAGAAAATTAATGTTACTTATAGCAGTTAATAAACTTTTACAAATTTATAATTAATTAAGCAGTTTTAATAGAGGCACCCACATGCAGTTATTTATTTTCATTTTTCTAAATTTTAGCCTAAATTTTTATTAAAAATTACCAGTAATACTTTATAAAAGGAATTAATTAATTATTAACCTTTATTATTTAACTACAATATATAAGTCTCAAACTGTTCTAACTGTTATACCTAGCATTTACTCATTCTCGGTTCTTTAATGCTTAAATTTCTTACTTATATTTTTCAAAAATTTATTATTTATTTTAAAAGTATAAAATGGAAAGATCAAAATATTTCTGATTCCTGCTTGCGTTCTCAAATCATTATGGGAAAATGAGAATATTTTTATAACCTGAAAACTCATGTCTGCGATGTAATCATCATCCGATAAATAAGAGTCGTATATTTTTACCGCGATATTTTCGAAGGCGATATTGTTAAACTGTGAAGTTTTTGAGCCACTTTATTTTCAATGACAATTTTTGTACAACGACGTTTTAGAACTGAGATGCTTTCCGTTTGCTTTCTTTTCTCTCTCGATGTTTTGTACGACGATGTTTTGTCTTGTTTTATTTCCTGGGCGACGTTTTCGTCCACGTTGTATTTTTAGTGATGTTTTCAGTGGACACCTTCAGTTAATCAGTTAATTTTCAGTTCAGGGCACGTATCTCAGGCAAATACCACAGAATACTTTTTTTCCTTTTGAATGAAAAGGGCCGACTGCCAATGTCCCTCGGAATTTATAGAGATTTATGTGAAACTGCTGTCAACTTAAAGTAAAATTTTCCGTAACATTACTACCTTGAAATGCAAAAGAAAATATCTTGCTATTTTTGTGAAAGGATAGCATAAATTAGCATTATCCAAAACATCATTTAAATGCTTGATTCCATTTTTAGCGGCCTTCAGAAAAAAATTTGGAACTCAATTTTACTTAAGTTATTTTATTTTAAAGAATAAGATGTGCTATAATAAGTTCCATGGGGAGTGTTTTTCGAAAGGCTCAACGATGTGACTCTGACATTTTGAGGGATTTGTTTCGGGAACCGATGTGGATGAAGAGCTGCCAGGAACATATCCGAACGGGTGATGGGACGAGGGTTTACAGTTTATGGCACAGAGAAGGAAACTCAAAATCGTCTCAATGGACTTCTAAATCCCTTCCTAGGTAGAGAAAAAAGAGATAAATCTATATCGATCGAAACTAAATGGTTTATTTAATGATTTTTTTAAGAGAGCAGAGCATTACAAGAGAATTTTAAGAACACAGGGAGAGGAAGAATTGAACCCTTTTAAGGAATGTAAGGTACCTGTGTTTCTCCATAAAAGTATAAATTTTCTTCTCCTATCAATTGGCATTATGCACAGTTTTTCTAATCGGTTTGTAAGAACAGGACTCGTGTGAATTTTTCTGTTGGTGATTTTACTGTAATGTTATCTTCCGCGGCATCTTTTCACAAAGTTTAAGTATTTTTAGTAGTAAAACGAGTATTTATACGCTTCGGTTTCTTAAAGTGTGAGTGATATTACTTAGCATAAATACTTCAAGGTTATAGGATTCAAAGGTTTTTAATTATACGTATATATAAATAAATATCGGCTGACTAAAATTTTAATTCGTAAATTTTTGCATTCATATTCACTAAAACAAGTTTTGCGTTTCGTAAGTATATGTGTTATAAGAGTTATATAAGAATCGTATGATAATAATTAACTTTGAAATGACAAAATTCCCAGAGAGAGTAATTATAAGCTTGTTACTGTTTTATAGTAGAAAGGAGGGGCACAAAGGGCTATTTCAAACTAAACCCAGGACTTAATTTGGCATATTATTTATTTTACAGATATACATAGATATGTGTGTCAGATAAAAATTATGGAATCAAATTTCTGATTTTAATTTGCAATCGTCCGTTTTACTCTTCATTTTAATTTTTGTATTTCCCCTTCTATCCTTAAAAATGGTAACTGTTTATAATATTTCAATCTAAACTGCTTCATTTCGAAATTAATAAGTATCAAAACGATCTTACAGAACACTGCAAAGCAGATACTTTTTAACTAGTCACTGAATAAAATTTCAACTGAAATTAAAACCTTTTGACTTTATTCCAAGAGTTTTCCTCTGAATGCGATACACTTTTCCCCTTTTGCTTGCTTCGAACTAACACGCGTGACTAGCTTCTCTGCATCCTCCCTTGTCTAAACATGAGTTAAGCTTCCCAAATTGTGAAGTTCATATTGCGCCCATAACGATATATGAATCAGAATATGCGTTACAAGAATTATCTTGTCCAGGAAAAACATATGCTGTATCTAAGGCTACGTTTGTCAGCAGGTTATATCCTTCTACTACGTGATTTCGCCAGGACAATCTACAACCATCTACCTTGATTAAAAAGTGATTTGTATTCTCTCTCCGGGTTCCTAAATAAATTTCTTTACAAAAGAGCCATTTTATACTTCTGTACATGGCATTTTTATTGATGGAATGCTGCATATAAATCCATACATATTGTCAGTCACTTTCATAAAAATGTAACAATTTAGGAATCCAGAAAGTGAACACAAATTACCTTTTAGCAATGGCCAGTGGCTGTAGATGGTTCTGGCGTAACTATGTAGTAGACGGACGAAACTTGCAGACAGCATAGCCGTACATACAAAATAATTTTATATCTGGACAAGATAATTCTTGTAACGCGTATTCTAATTCACATATCATTATAGGCGCAATATGCATACCATAATTTTCACATCTTCAGGCAATGGATAATACAACGATGCAAGCCGTGCGTGTTAGTTCAAAGCAAGCGAGAGGCAAAAGTGTGTTGCATTCAGAGCAAAAGTCCGGCAGAGACTGAAAAGATTTTGATTTCAATTGAAATCTTACTCAGTTATTGGCTAGAAGGTATCTGCATTACAGTAAGATTGCATGACACGGAGAAATGTAGCAGTTTAGATTGATAAACTGGTAGAAGATCGCCGCGTAGATCTAGGGTATAGCTGTTAAATGATGAGATATTATCTGCGTCGTAATTACTTTAAAAAACCCCAGTGTGTAGTAGTAATTACAAAGTTTTATAATTACGATAGTTTAAACTTCATTTTTCAAGAGACTCATTTTTAATAAGTTGTGTAATTATAATAGTTTATATTCTTCATTTCTAAGGGATAATCTCCAACAATTTAATTTAATTTAATTATTTTTATTTACATATATATAATAATTTAATGAGTAGTCGAGATGGCAGAGTGGCAAGCCTGGAGGTAGATTTTGACACGAAACGGAGTTCAGCCAATGACCATCGTTATTTCCAGGCACAATAGCAATTCTTCGTAGACAAATTTTTTAATCATATACAATTACGATCTATTATTTTTTAATCATAAACAATTACGATAATTTCTTATATACACAGTTTAAAGGCGGCGACATCATTTTAAACGAACAGGTAGAGCATAAAAGCAGTGGCGGAAGCTATGGAAAGGAATGAAATGGACGTAATTACCTCCCAAATCAGTATTTACACTGAAGTAGATACAACTGTAGAGAATAGCTATGATTGGTTAATTTTGAGTTTATTACATAACATGGAAAGATCTCGAATTTGGGAGAACAGACTAATTTAGGGGGAGAACACCAAATCTAGAATAGTTAATTTTGAGGTCCCCAATTATTCTTAAAGCAGCCATCGTATTTTGTTATATCTTACATATTCATAGTTTTTTCTCTTCTCATCTTCTGGGCTAGGGGGACGTATACAACAAATTTTTAACGGGAAAACTTCGGGAAGAAGGAAAGGCAGGATAGGAAAGAAGCCAGACTGGGAAAGGTCAAAATCGGGAAAAATAATTTGTCATAATTAGGTATTAAAATTTTGATCAGGTTTTAAAATGTCATAATCAAGAAAAAAATATTTTTAATACAGATTTTGGGAAAACTAAAATAAATTAATTTTGTACAGAAACAGGACTTCTACTATTTCTAACAGTTAATTTAAATTCTCTAGCTAAATTAAAAGGTCTGACTGTGGTTGAATGAACAATTTCTTATTTCTTTTTAGCAAGAGGATGAGGCTTATCTATTTCAAAAGTAACTTCAGAATATTGTTTTAAAATTTGTAAGAGCCTGAAAAAGAGGAGAAATTCCTGAAAAGGAGGGTATTAGGATCACCTCTTTTAAAACCACCTATTTTAAAATTACTGGGTTTATAACGAGCATCATATCTTTCTTTATTTACATTATGGTAATCATCAGACCTTTTTTTTAACAATTTTTCTAGCTTCTTCGATTGGTAGTTATACTTCTTGATTTTCAAGTAAGGAATCATAAGCTAATTTTCCGTACATTAAATAGGATGGTGGGAATTTGTTACAGAATGAGTTGTATTATTATATTCTTCAGCTATCTGAGGTAATAATTTTGTCCATGCTCTGTTACTATGATGAGAATTTAATTTATATTTTAGTGTAGTTATAATTGTTTGATTAACCCATTCAACTTTGCCATTAGTTTGAGGTCTACTGGCAGTACTTAGTAGTTGTTTTACATTATAATCCCTTAAAAAGTACTTAAATTTTGAAGAAACAGCATTTCTATCACTTAAAGATTTCTTTGGTAGTTGAATGTGAAAAATCTGTCTTAAAAAATTTATATCAGTAGTTACACTTTTAGAAGCAAACGTCTATATATACTGAGTTGCATGATCAATAATAATGGGAATATACCTCTTAGTAGAATTATAATAAATTAAACTGCCAACAGTATCAATAGACAATATTTCAAAAGGTTCATTAGCAGATGGTAAATTTCGCACTACCCTAAATTTCTTTTGTTTATTCTTTTTGTTAATTTGACATACTTCACAATACTTAGAATAATTTCTGACATCTTGGAATATTCCTGGTCAATAATATTGAGGAGATAATAAACCTAGCATTGAGGACATACCAATATGTTCAAAATTAAGATGAGCTTTTTCAAGTAATTTAGTACCAAGAGATTGGGTATTACAATTTTATATAATACTTGTTTGTTAATCAGATGGCCAATATTACGCAGTTTGCGAATTTTATGCAGGTGACAAGTGACGGAGAACGGGGGCAACTGGCATCTACCACGGGCAAGCAGGTGCACGCCCCTCGTCTTCCACTATCCACTGAAGAATTTAAGAAATTAGGTGAGAAACATGGCCTTACAGTTGCTAGGTGACAGTACATTGGTTACAGATTTGGGAAAGAGGTTGCAAGAAACATATTGCAATACCAGGAACATAAAGCATAAAAGTAATACAATAAATAAGTAGTGCAATATAAAAGTACATAAGTAGTAAAATAAAATAAATAACTGGCGCAATGAAATTTTTGTTTTGTCTATTAGTGGCCAAGTGATTAAGAGCTCTGAATACATAGTTCTGTCTGGATTCGAATCCAGGTGAACGGTCTGGCTGCATGTTCTTTCCCTTTTCTTTGCGTGTGTGTGTGTCTGAATGCATATGTTCCACGTGTAGTGCAAAGACAAGGAATTTTCTGTAGAAAGTCCTCCGTAAAGGTATCCCTCCCCTTAAATAGATAGCCTCATGCACTTTGCCGTATAAAATAACTGAATCTTGTATTCTTACTTTTAAATTAAAACTAACGAGAAACTATCAGCTTAAGTATGAAAGTAAAATAATTTGTTTGAAAATAAAAAGTAATTTAAAGCTATTGCCTAATTATATGGCAGTAATTTTTTCTAAAGGATTCGGTAAATCCTGAATTAATGACAAGTTTAAAATAAATTACCTTTATTTGTTACGACTAAATTTAGAAGTGTCTATAAATTTAACTGAATAAAGAAACAAACAATGAAACAGTTTTATCATAAACCCCACTGTGTTAAGAAAACGTACTCTGCTTCTTCGTAATGTATGTGTAGACAAAAGGATACTTAGTTTGTTGCCAGAATCCCAGTGAATAATTAACTCTCGTCTAAATGTTCGAACAAAACGTTTCCATTCAATGGCTGCCTATTCGTTTCTGGAAGAAAAAAGAAATCCATTTATTTTAACGGCTGAAAAGGTGTTACGGATAATGGTTTTTGTATTTTTTCTCCTGTTCTCTCCTTTGAAAGCGAGGAATTTTTTTTTCTGTTTTCCCCACCCTCTAGTCTTTAGCCTTTTTTGTTTTTGTTTTCTGTTTTACTATTGTTCAATATTAAAAGATTTTTGACAAAAACTGCCCTTAAAGGATAATAGAAGATCTGGGGTATAAATTCATTCATATTATTTTCTTTGTTTGTAATTAATGTACATTAGTAGCGTTTTGTTGCAATGTGCATCCTTATTTCTTTTTGCAGAGCAATATTGTAGTTGATTGCTTCGTATTACTGATTGAACGAATGAATTCTTCAACATTTTATATATATGTTGCCATCCACTTAATCTTTAAATCATGTAATGACATATCATATTCATTCGCGCAATTCTCCCCTCACAGATTTTCTCCTTTAGTTTTTCAACATAAGATTAAAATATTTTTTTTTTTCAGAATTCATGTAATTTTGCCCATCCCCAAGGAGTTCAGAAAGCGAGATTCATTGAATTTTAAAATGGGTTCGTTCATGTAGTGGTTTTTCTTATTACTACATGATTTGCTCGTGAATTTAAGGTGCATGAACTGTCATTGTTGTTACTTTATGCTCACTTGTCTGACAGCAATATCAGCCCGAGCCACAAAAGGCAAGGAGCGCTCAAGATACGTCTCTCGCTGGCAAGAGCCTTGAGCAGCTTAGTGTGATCTTGCGCCGTTCCGCCCCCCATTTTGATGGAAAGCATTCCGGGGGGACGGGTCCAAGGGTCTACTCTTCTACTAAACCACACGAGAGGACTTTCGGCTAGCCGCATATTTAGATTGCCGCTATGCTGCACCGACATTATACATTTACAAACATCCATGCCTTCTCCGGGATTCTAACCCGGGCCCTTCGTCACGACAGTCAGCGATGCTAACCGCTTTAGCGATTGGGCTGCGAACTGTTATTGATGAAGCAATAGTAACGAACCGCTTCAAGAAACTTCCAGATATCTAATGCTCACAGATAACAATTCGACTCAGACAGCGGTTTCAACAGTGTTCAATGGTCTGAGATCTAGAAAGTAGCAACAAACAAGAATAAGATGGGGCGAGATTTAGAATACAGGGAAGTAGAAATGAAGATATTATAGTAGGATGGTAATATTACTATGTATTCTTATGAAAATGTTGGCATTTTTTAAATAAATAATATTGTGATACGTTTCGGTAGTATAAACACGAATACTTTTCATTTGTTATGTTCTTACAAAATTCTAGTTCTTCGGAAATTAAGTTATGCACATAATTTTCTCGTATCGATTTTCATACGAAAAAGTCAGTAAAAAAAAGGGGTATACACTATGTGACTGAATACAATATATGTATGGACTGATATGGTAAAGTCCGCATCAAATGTTTTGTGTTCTGATAACAGTAGACAGTATGGTATGATAACAGTAGATATGATGGCTCTGAATAACAGTAGCTAGGGCTAAATCTACGAACTTATAAATAATATTACAGTTTTTGCACGCATTTTGAACGCGTAATCTATTATTCATAGTAATTAATTACGTTACAACAGACAAATTTCAATAATAATGACAGAAATAACTGCATAATAGATTAATAATTGCGTTATAAGATAATCTCTGCATTTTCATTGTTAATAATAGAGACTGGAAAATGTGAATGATATTTCCAAATAAATAAAATCATTTGTGAAACTCGATGTTGAAACCCTTGAAACTCATATTATAAAAGGAATTATTAATATTTCGAATAATTAAAATCAAACTAATCTGAAAAATTATCACCTTAATTTAACTGGCTTCGTCCAAAAATTATTAACATCATCTTAAATATTTAACAGAATCACCTATAGTGGTATAGTCTCATAATAACTGAAAAGTCACCTTAAAGTGTACAGTAAGTTCTACTTTTAATGCAAATTTTGATATTTAATGCTGAAATTTATATTAAATTTCGATATTTAGTTTGAGATTTGTATTTATGAACTGTTTGCATCTATAAAAAAACGGATACATAAACATGACATCCCAAACCAACTTTAGTGGATAAGTCACAATAATGAACTATTTCCCTCTAATTAGTTATCTATGCGTTGCACAAATTTAAACAGACGAAATTAAATTTGTCAAGACATACACGAACGTAATTAATGGTAATATGTTTGGGAATAAAGTCATTAACATAAAGTTTCCTATGCCTTTTCGAATGAAATATTTCATTGGATCATGCTTTATTTTAAAACAATTAGTATAAAATGGTAACCCGAATTCTCGGTACACTTTGAAAGAAAGAACTTTCATATGTCTATGTCCCTAATTGCATTGTGAAATAAATGAATAGGGAATGGTATGTAACAACGAAAGTTTACAACAAATTGGTTGACTTAAAAATATATATATATATCCGTATAGACATACGTTGATATGGAAATTCTGCTTTTCACCTGTGCGCATATATCACAGTTTTTTTTTTTTTTTCAAGTTCTCCATAAGATGATTAATTAGAGTTCTTAGCAGTAAATTCGACTCTTTCACCAATGCGATTTTAAAGGTATGAAGAAATCTTAGAGAAGCATTTTGTCGTGTAATAGAATACTATGGGAATGAAAGAAAGCAAATTTGCTGATCAGGTATATTCGCGCATTGCGGGAAATTCATTAGCTATATGTGTTCGATGTGGAGATGATAGACTAATGTTACTGATACGTAATTTACGGAAGCATTGGAACATCTTCGTCTTGATACCTCTGAATAGATAGAAATGTGCCATTTTAACAGTTGCAAAAGAGGTCGTCCATTAGTCATTAATCTTTCGCACACTATGACATCTGATTTGCCATATTAGACGTACCCGTTTATGTCTGCGAAAATATTTTGTGCCCTGGATATTTTTAAAACAAGCGTTCTTAAATGTAACATAGTGGCATCGAGAAACGCAGTCTGTATGTAGTTTGCTGCCTTCAATTCAATTGAATCAATTCAAGAGAATTCTCTTTTGTTCAGAGGGTCAGTGAAATGCAAATTATTGCATGAGTTATGCTGCAATGGTTTAAAGAACATGCTAATGAATTTCAAAGACCATTCTCGCCCTATAACATGCCGGATATTAATCTTATGTAACATATGTAGGATCTCAAGGAAAGCTACTTCAGATTTCAGTTAACTCCTCTTAATTTACAAAATCTGCTTCATCTTCGCATACAAACTTCGTACGATCCTCCTCCGGCTCTCTAACAGGGATTTAATACATTTGATGACGGGTTGCAGCTATTTTTATTCTAAAAATTAGTTTTTTTTCGTTAAGAGGATAGTCTTAATGTTTTGGCGTATCAGTGCAAATAATGAAAAAGATATAATTTGTTCGAATCCTGAATGAATATTGCTTTGTCTAATTTCAATATAATGAAAATGGAACAGTTAGAAACGTTGTGCAAATGACCAAAATATGGAGCAAAGCCATCCAGCGATCAAATGAAATTGCCAAAAGGAAGCTTTTCCATTAACTTATTTGTGTTTGGATCATTTTAGCTGCAATTTTCGTGTGCACGTCCTTATTACGGGCAATAGAAAAAAAAACTAAAAATGACAGAATAGAGTCGCTAAAACACTGTCTTAATGAAACTTTGCTATTTTATCAAAATTCTTCCATTCGCATAGTTTAATTATGCTCATGGAAAGAAAATTACGTAACCTCAATACATTTTTCAAATCCTCGCGAGCAACCAATATGCTCTCCGTAATTTCAAACATTTTTTTTAGTTTTCCGTAACTATTTTAGGGAAATTTTGATTGCAATAATTAGCTTTAAAATCTTAAAACTGAATTAAAAAATAAATTATTAAATACTCAGCAAAAGTTAGATATATCACATTTATGACAGTGCAAAAATACTCTTTATCTGTGCAAATCACCAAGTGATAGAGCAGAAATACTATAAATTATTTATTAACAGGCTATAAATAAGTAACACAATCCTTTCATCTGAAAAAAAGCACAAAATCTATGAAGCGGAAGAAACAGAGACATTTCGCACAAGGAATCAACCGCTAACCTATTAAAGATAAAATTCTATTTTTAAATTACCACTTGGAGTTATTGATTCGCATTGAGAGGTATTAAAAAAACAATAATTTTAGGGCTCTATTTTTCTGCTCACATCCATAGAATTAATTATATTTTTCCTTTCCAAACTCTGAACCGAGCATTAATCTTCTAGTAAAAACACATTCTTATGTTTTTCTTCGCTTTAGTTTGCGCGATGCATTACGAATGGTAGCTGCACATTGTAAAAATGAACGAAATTTTTACTTCCTAACATCCTATTGTGTTATATTTGAAGATACCAAGAAACAAGTAGTACAAAAAATATCTTGTTTTTAGAAGCTCAGACTGGAAAAATCAATATAAGCGAGAAATTCCATTAACAGTTTGAATTTTTTCCTCGTTGCAAGTATACATAGGAATAATATTTTGAAAAAAATTATTCTACAGACGGTAACTTGCAACTCGAAATGTATCAATAATGCAGTTTTGCCTGCTTTTTTAATCAGAAAAATGCGACTGTTTGAACCATCTTTTTATACATTAGTTTCTTTCTTTTTGTGCAGATTGAAGCAGGATGTTATTTTGTTCCACACAAAAGAAGAAAGGATAAAAAAGCAAATATCCTTTCCCCCCCCTTATATTTATTTATTTGGGGGATGTCTTTTTCGAAAACTTAGCTTTCTGAAAATTGTATTATGAAATAAA
Source organism: Stegodyphus mimosarum (assembly GCA_000611955.2). Lineage (NCBI taxonomy): Eukaryota > Metazoa > Arthropoda > Arachnida > Araneae > Eresidae > Stegodyphus > Stegodyphus mimosarum. The sequence continues at coordinate 325,288 of KK114133.1, read as the reverse complement.
CAATCTTCTTTCGCAACATAGCAACAAATTGCAAGAGTAATAAAAAACGTCACTTTAATGAGACATGAGCTGGTCTTTCTGATTACGTCTCGGACGCCATTTCTGCCCAATAGTTACTTTCGTCATAAGACATTGTATTTTTATTTCAGAAATATCTCTCATGTTAGATATTAGATGACATAACTAGCCAATTCTTGTTATTTACCTATTTCTAACGACGTGTAGATAGGAAAGCTGCCGCACATTACGTGCTCCCGTAACCATTGAATCGGTAATCGTGCTTTCACATATCCGTGTGAGTCTTGAAACGTATTACCGCAAATGCCAATCCATACTGATAGCAAGATTTTGTTTCGCAAAAGGAAATAAAACAATTAAAGATTTGTTCTTAGTGTTAAGACTTAGTGTTATCCTACCGATAAAAACTAAGTAAATATGTGTTTCATAGATATACATAGGGTATTACAAGTGATTCATCGGGATTCAAAAGAGGTCGTCCATTAGTCATCAATCTTTCGCACACTATGACATCTGATTTGCCATATTAGACGTACCCGTTTATGTCTGCGAAAATATTTTGTGCCCTGGATATTTTTAAAACAAGCGTTCTTAAATGTAACATAGTGGCATCGAGAAACGCAGTCTGTATGTAGTTTGCTGCCTTCAATTCAATTGAATCAAATAATGTTTTGTAAATTATTGCAAAAAAATGTGTATTATACTAAATGAAATAAAGATCTTTTAAATTTCAGTCATAATACTGTAAACATTCTATGTATGCTGCTTTTTTACAAGACAGTTGTTGAAGCGGCACTCGAATTCTGCTCACTCGTATTGTAATATTTCTCCTTAAGGGTCACCAAACTAATTGAAAGGAGGTTTTGTAGCTTCTGGTATTTTGCTACCAGAGGGGATACATAAACGTTCTCTTTGATACACGCTCAAAGAGATAAAATCAATGTGGTTATAGTAGGGAGGCTTTGAGTGTTATTATCTGAACATCTTCTCTATATAGACTAACCAAACGATGCTGAAACACATAGTTCATGATGTACATCAATTTTCAAATAGGGTAGATTCTCTTCTTTTGCCTTTATGAAATTTCTGAGTCTATTTTCATTTGAAAAAATAATATGACTACAACATGCCAAAGCGTCGCAATGTTCTTGAGGGAAAAATAAAGTTCATACACCTTTGTGAAATTGTGCAGAAGACTTTTAGTTTTAGTGAATCTCGTATCTGTTAATCAAGAGCGTAACTATTTTCCCAAACCATATATGAATTTTATGACGTTTTATTATTCTACACAAATAAAACTTCACTTCGTTGTTGCAAATTTGATAAGGTGGAAAACCGTCACCTTGCAGAGTTTTGTGTCTGCAATTGCAAAATTCATATCGCTTTATGTAATCATCTGGCTCTGTGTACTGCAACATCGGCAAATGATGTGGTTGCAATGTCGTCTAACGGTATGGTTTTAGTAAAACTCTCAGTTGCAAAATCTTCCAAATGTTTTTCTATGGAATACCAGTTTTACAGTTGGCGTAATTCGTTGATTGGTTTAGGATCTAATGAAGCTTTATCACTGTTTCATCAGAAAACCATTTGAAATTAATCTGACCATTTGAAACTAATGCATTTATGCACATGTCAATGTTCTGAGCTGTCAATACCATTGCAAAATGAGCTGATGACTTGGTGAGTGTGTATCTTACTGCCTTCAAAACACACGTTGCACTGAAACAATCCATACACATTTTGAAAATTCTAATATTGCTTCAAAAGGGCTTTCTTTCCTAAACTCTGAATTTCGAAAATGAAATTCATTACTTTGTGATGTATCACAAGAAATTTTGCTAGTGCGAATTTTAAACTTTAAAATATTTTTTTCACGATGTCTTCTCAGTACTCAGCATGAATATCAAAGAAATTACGATCTGTAAATTGGAAACTATACTGCTTCAAAATTCGATGAATCATGTATAAAAAATATACTCATTTCTAGTACAGAGAAAATCTGAATCATTGCAAAGAACATCAAGTATTATAAAGAATATTTTTAGTTTCTGAAAAGTATTAATTATAAACATTTATTTTAACTTTAAATATAATAAAAGTATAATAATTCTATGTTTCGCTTCATCCGATAGCTCAGCACCTGTCATAACAGGTGTTATTTGAATTCGATGACTCGCATCTTTTTGTTATTTTCAGTCTGTCCTTTGCTTGAAACATTGCATTTATATGTCGTTTGTTTTCATTATCTTTATTTATTTAAAATATTCACAAAACATAATCAAGCTTTTCATAAAGGAATAAAACATAAAAACGTGATTAACAATTTGTTCAAAGTTGGATATTTTTAGTCGACTTTAAAATGGTGATAATAGAAATATTATAATAGAGGAATATGATAATGAATTTTCTACTCATATCGATAAGAAAAGTCAGGAGGTAATATTATAAAATTTCATAGGTCTGTCACTTTTAAAATTATCATACTCGGTAAACATTTAAATATGTAAATTTATCCAAATATGTGGTGTATAAATGATTCAGAGAATAACAAATTATGCAGGTAAGGTTTATATCAGAATAAAAACTAATTTCAACAGGAAATTTATGCAGAGTTTAATTTAATAATGAATAAATTTATGCAAAGTTTAATTTTTAGAAGGGTTCTAAGAGATAACTGGTTGTTTTCAGGTAATGATAAGAGATAACTGGTTGTTTTCAGGTAATAAAAATGAAAACGAAATTTACGTTCGAAATGAGCGGGCAATAATGAAGATTTCAAAGCAAGAAAAGGTATAAGAAAAATTAAACTCTGCATACATTTATTTATTAATAATTAAGACTCATTAAATATGTCTGCGTAACCGTGTGCAGTTTTCCATTCCTCATTGGATTCAATCAATAAAAAAAGAGTTTTACAATTTTAGTTTCATAATCTGACATTTGATAGTTTGGTATCGAGTAATTATCCTAAACGAAATTGCTGTGCTTGATTTCAGAAGTGTATGCCTTAAATAGATTTAATTTAGGCGTGTCTGTATTTAGCAGATATGTAATGCAACAATGCCTCAAATCGTAAATTATTGCAAATAAAAATATCAGTATCTCAAACCGTAAGAAAATTCACCAGAAAGCTTTCATAAGTTTTAGTGAGAGGTTAGAGAACCTCACATTATTAGTAGCATTCTGAGTGCTCATTTTATATCATTTTTCTTCATTAAAGGAAATTCTGAGCATGAAGAACAAAAAAAAAAGCATAAATCAAAATATTTAAAACGGTTCTGAGGAGGCGAACCATATTACTTTCCAATGGAATTGCTCATTTGCTAACTTTCCACATTTCGCTGAATAGAAAATTTTTATTTTTTACTGTACGTTTTACAACAAAAAAAGTTAAAATGTAAAAGTAGATAAAATCATATTTTTCATTTCTTTTGATACCATTTCTCAAAGAATTTTTCTTAAAGACTATGTGGAAAAGCGTGACGTCAATCTTGCTCTTGCCTAAGCCCCCTTCACGTATTTTAAATATGTATACTGGTAAGGAACTGGAATTTTTCTTCCAGTGAAAGAGAAAAACGAAAAGCAAGGAAAGTCCTGCATGTTCAAAAAAAGCACATTTGAATTTTAAATGTAATTTTTATCTTTTCTTTTCTCTAAAACCGTCGTTTTTTGGAAACAGCTCTTCGCATTCGAGGAAGAACTTGAATTAGAGAAGACGATGGACTCAACCGAGTTTTAGGCATTCCAAATGAGAATTGGAAGAACGTAAACTTTTCAATTTTCTGCTTGTGATTTATTCTGCATATATAATCTTGGAATGGAGTGCGAGTCCCTCAAACAAACTAGCTCTAAAATTTCAGCCATTGTTTACATGCAAAATACAAGTTCATACATACTTTCATACTTCATACATAAACTTTATTTATCAAAACGACAGTAAGGCAGAGAAGCGGCTTCGTCTGCAAGACAAATATAAACGAGGCTCCTCAGAGAACTTTTCCATTGCTAAGAAAACAAGTGCGTCTAATTGCATCATAACATAGCGAAACCACTTGGCTTAATTTTCGCTCTCTTTTGATTACGCATATGAAATATGATTTAAAATTATTCGTTAAAATAGACGAGAGTTTTGTCATTTAGTAAGGTATAATACAAAGGCAGACTGAACGTATGAATCAAAAGGTGGTTTTTTTCCTCGCAATCACATATGAAAAATCCCTCTCAAAGTTTCTATGAAAATTTCTTGAAACGCATGTAAATGCTGATATGTGATCCGAAACCACCAAATATACGCATAATTGAAACGTCGACATTCTATTGATTCAATCGATTTTTGCTTTAATATTTCTCACACTTTTTTTGATATTGATCTCATTTGTATAGAAGACCATATTAAGGTTAAACTTAAGTTAGTTAAATTGAAAAATTATATGTTTCTTCAAAGTCCAACCTTTATACTCTTGATTTAATATTTTGCCATTTCTACTACTACTTTCCCTTAAGTTTACGCACGTAACACTCAAAGTTTCTATGTTGTGTAGTCTAGAAATTCATTTAAGTTGAAAAATTACGATACATAAAGTAATATCGGGAAAATGTACCTTTTTGCATTCAATCAGTTATCATTCTCCACAGTCTCAAACTCTCAGTAGTTCTGTCACACATGTATGATTCACATTGCCTTCTAGTAAAATACAAAGTGTTAAAATGATTCATCAAATGCTAAAAATGAGATCTATTCCGATGACCTGAGAGATCACGTAACTTACGTATAGCTACTGTAAATAAGCAATGTAGATGGCTTCAAAGATCACATGACTTATGTATAGCTAATGTAAACAGAGAAGGTAATTCTTCGTTTTCTTCTCTAGCAGAATTTATCTCATTTACGATGATTTACTTTCGCTTTCCAGTTATATATCAGTTACAAAACAGCAAAACAGCAATACTAACTTAGACAAATTCAAAAATTGCTTGCGATGAGTAACAGCTACAACTAAAACTAAGCTTTTCATAGTTGCTCCATAATAATACCTAATGAATTCAGATTCTCCTAGAATGTAACAAAATTAATTCTTCAGGGATCATCAGTTATAACCCTAATTGATTGATCTCACCAAACATGCTATCGAATAGATAATTAACCACTTGGTACTTCAAAGTTTCCTTTAGAGCAACTAAATAGGAAACAAGGACAGACAAAAGGCAAGAAAAATAAAGTCGGCTCTCAAACAATCAGACAAATCTTCTGAATAACAATTAAAATCATCTTTTACATACCTGCCTTCAGACTGTTCCCCCCCCTGATTATTTTTCCCTTGACCCCCACGACAGCCCGATGCAAGAGCCTTGAGCACCATACAGGTGACAGTGCGGGTTTGCTGAGTTTCGCCCCCAATTTTGAAGAAAAAGCACCCCAGGGGGCACGAGTCCGAGAGTCTCCCTCACCTTTTTCCCTAACACCAACATCTCGAGAGGACATTCGGCTCGCCGCATGTTTAGAACACCCCTATGTCATATAAAAACTATGCGTTTACAAACATCCATGCTTTCTCCGGAATTCGAAATCGGGTCCTTCATTACGGCAGTCAGAGCCACTAACGACTATCCCGTTTGGGCGGCTCATAATCGTGGAGTGAATACTGAGAGATTATGAAATCAGAAGAAATAAAATATGGGCAAAAATTATTAATTTCTTTATTTTAAAACGAAAATGTCCAGCGTTAGCTCTTTTTTCACAAATTTGTATGTTCCATATTAGTGTATGAAGCTAAATCTCATCACTTTGAAATGCTTTCCGAATTCAGAAGCAGAGCTGCATGCTTGCTAACTTTGTATAAAAAACATGTCTGTGGAGGTAACTCATTGCACTATTTGCGAAAAACGTTCATGCATGAAAAACGTGCATTTTAAAACATTATTTATCTTATTCGCCCCTTTTTTTAATAATTTCATCTTTCGAAAATGGACAGGGGAAAATTATGTGAAAACTTTAATTTCCAAAATAAGCGGTTACAATAATAACATAAAAAATGAAAAGTAATTAAGGGTAAACTAAAGGTAACTATCACACTATTATTTCTCTAAAGAAAAATTATATTCTTAGAAAGAATACATAGTAACATTAACATTACAATATCTAATAAGATACCTTCCTTTCTACTTCACTGTAACTTGAATCTCGCCCGTTCTTATATTTGTCTCTGTTACACCTTAAGCCCAAAATCAGATATAAATTATTAGACAAGCTGTACGTGTAGTCGATTCAGGAAAATTGCAGACTGAGCTTCAGTTCGCGTTTGCTTCGCTGTGACGGTTCGGCTCTTGTATTGACTGGCATAAAGTTCAACAGTTAGAAAGGAAAGGTTCCGCGTGATCTTCGCAAGTAGTTTACGTTACTCTGTGTTAGTAAGACGGAGACTATCCTTACATGGATAATTTCATCTTAAAATTTAGGACAGCTCGTTCATTGAAAGCACTGATGAAGGGAAAAATTATGCGAATATTTTTTAAATTTTCAGATGCCAACGTTAAAATGCTAAAAGGAGAAATACGCAAAGAAATACGATATTATTTCTGTGGGAAAAGGGCAGTTATTTCCCTTTGATAATTCTAAAAATATATTATAGGGATAAATAAGAAGCATTTTTCCAGAACTTAGAATTAGAACCAGAACTTAGAAGAATAATTGAAATAAGGTAGTTGCAATTTAAAGACTACTGTATTCCATTTTAGATTAAATGCTAAGTATCATAATTCAGTATATTTGATATGCAGAATATTGATATGTTCATTGTTACGTTGCTATGTGTGAGATTTCATTGCTTGGACAAGACCATTTGGGCCATGCTGCAGGCTAATTCGCAGCTTCTACCTGCAGCTGCTTCGTTAAAATGAGTATCCTCGTACGTTTTTAAAAATATATATTCGTGTAATTGTTGATATCTTTGTAACGATATGCCTGCATCATGAATATTTGAAATTTCGTTGTCCGAGAACAAGGAACACTTTTCTGCGTTGTCACACAAGCCGTTAAATACGTCTTCCGCGGTATCATGCAAGCCGTTTAAATCAGTCACCTAAAACTTCTACTTAAATTCTTTTAAATGGTTGGTTCTTAGGATCCTCTGCTTTTTAATTTCATTAAAAAATGGATCGGTTTCTAAATTTACTATGAATTTAGTAAACTTTTCTCCTTCTAACGTTTTAACAATTTATGTCAGTATTTTGATGTGCATAGTAAATGTTTTCCTTTTAACCATGCATAGTTTTCTGTTTTCAGTTCATGTGGTAAGATATAACTTGAAATTATTTAAAAACAGGCTGTGTTTGCATGTCATCGGCTATGAAGCATAGAAATCAATGTTACATCTTGAAAAACTCTTAAACTTTATTGTAAATACATTTCAGGACATCCCCCATGATATTCTGAAAAATTTTATTCCGTACATTGTACTTTTAAAGAGCTAAATTTAGGTAAACAGCACTTAGATTTCCATGGCTTCAGTGCCAAAAGGCAGACATTTGTGAATAAATATTATGAATTTAGTAAACTTTTCTCCTTCTAACGTTTTAACAATTTATGTCAGTATTTTGATGTGCATAGTAAATGTTTTCCTTTTAACCATGCATAGTTTTCTGTTTTCAGTTCATGTGGTAAGATATAACTTGAAATTATTTAAAAACAGGCTGTGTTTGCATGTCATCGGCTATGAAGCATAGAAATCAATGTTACATCTTGAAAAACTCTTAAACTTTATTGTAAATACATTTCAGGACATCCCCCATGATATTCTGAAAAATTTTATTCCGTACATTGTACTTTTAAAGAGCTAAATTTAGGTAAACAGCACTTAGATTTCCATGGCTTCAGTGCCAAAAGGCAGACATTTGTGAATAAATAAATATTTTAAGTTGGTTAAAACTGTCCAAATGGCCGGATATTTTCAAATTAATACATTCTTCTGGAATGGCCAATACTCAACAGTCACTTGGCCATCTGTTCACCGTAAACGTTGCCTAAGGTGCATAAGGAAGGATGACCAATTTTACACTGCAACTTCCGTTCCAATTCCGTTACGCAAAACACCTTGGGGCAGAGATCCGAAGGTCTCTAACCCTTCTTCATTTGTCATCAAGCCTCTGGAGAAGAAGATCCTTTCGCCAGTGCTTTTAGTGTCCTCATGCCACACAAATGGTACACACTTTCAAACATTCAAACTTTCTCTGGGATTGCAGCCTAGCACAGCTAACCGCTGTACCGATCGATGTCACACATGGTTAAAATATGCAACCAAGTTCCAGAAATGCAGCGTTGGGCTCAGTAGTTGATGGAAGAATATTATCGTTATGTAAGTTCGAATATATTTCATTTCCATCAGTTCTTCTTGGTTCTTAAGTGCACTGTTAATAACTGTTATATATATATATATATATATATAACAGTTATTATATATATATATATATATATATATATCTTATTTGTACTGTTATAGGTTTTGGTGTTTTATGTACTAATGCTTCCCTTCGATATCCATACAGATCATTCACAATTTTTAGTTGCATCAACTGGCACGGTGAATCAGCTACATGACCATAAACAGAAAAACGTAAATGCGGTTAAAAGAGGTTAGTCTAATTAATCATCATTTTTCACAGATTTATTTAGAACACAGTTTGTAATCCGATATACCGTAAATAATCTAAAATTTATGAAGAAAATAATTAACATTTTGAACGCTATCAAATTGATTTCCGCACGCCTCGAATTAGGATTTTCAAGCAAATTGAAATTTTATATATTACGAATGTTTATCTTCATTTCAGTCTTTTGAAAGACTTTACTTTGCTAAAAAATTTTCATCGGTTTTTATTTTACCTTTTTGGAAACAACGAAGATTTTAATTAAAAGTAAAAACGTTTTGGATATAGATTGAAATTAGCAGTGATAACAATATAAATGTTTCCAGAAAATTCTGTGAGTAATAATTAACAAGCCTCATCGTGCTTTAACTTATGTTAGGATCAAAAGATCTTTGTTTGATTGATAGATGTAACTTTGATAAATATCTGATTTTTTTCAGGTTCATAATTCAGAATTGTTTTGGCTTGCGATGGAATATATTCTTTGAAAATTAATATCAAATTTTAAAATACTTTATGAAGCTAAAACTTTACAGCAATGATCTATTTTTAAGCATAAACGTTCTTTGTCTCAACGCGAATGCTTACAGCGTTTAAAGTAAAGGTAATTGAGTGAACTTAAAAGCACTTTCTGATGTTGCCGTTTATTATTTAAATGCCAAAATGAAAAATTTTAGGAAATCTTCAGTAGTTTAAGAAATAATTTTAATTGTAAAAACAATTTTTGCAATAATAATCATAAAATAAATGAGTACTAAGAAGACATGCAAATAATCTACTATTGAAGTTCTTTTTTTCAGTTTTAGTTAAATGTCTTATTTTAAATTCTTTCACTTTAGGCATGCTGCTTTGAATAATGTGGGGCGCTGGTGTATTAATGCGGTGACTCCTTTGACTGGTGATTGGACTCTAGTGACTGGTATCTGACTGGTTTGCATTTAGTTTAGGTTGCGTGTTAACTGCATACGGAACTAATAATGTATTTATTATACATCTACGAAAGGCACTATCAGCTTATCATAACAAAAAACTTATATTTAATGTTTGGTTGTATTGAAGCAATTATTTAAAAGGTAGCTATAGTTCAAAACAATATCAAAGGAGCTGCAGAATTATTGGTTGGTCAGCCCCTGAATTTGAGAGAATTTAATGAGAGATACAGTACAGATCGTTAAAATATCCTGCACTGCCCGTGAAGTTATCTCTTTAGTAGCGTCGAGTAGGAGCATTACTGAACAAGTTACCGCGTCTGTAATGTCACAGCATGTCGTCTTACACCTCGTAATAGCTCAAAGATTGCGACTTGTGAGAAAATCGCTCACATGAATTTCTTATCTCTGTTTGGCCGCCGTAAATGTATATTATTTGCTTGTATAAAGAACTATCGCTGCACTGCACTTTTGCGCATTCAGACATTAGTCGATATTTCTCTAATTTATTTTCCCCTTAAATGGTCTAAAATCATATTCAACTAAAAGAATTATCTATAAAGGATAATAACGCGTAATTTTATGAAAAAGAAAATAACTTTCTGGCCCTTTTTTTTAATTATATACATATTGCGAACGATTTCAGTTTTGTTTTCAGTCCATTGCAATAAAATGAACATGGCAATAAAACGTATCAACGAAATTTTTGTTTTATACTTAAAAGTTATATTTACACTGTTGTGGACGCGTTTAATATTTCGTTTTCTTATTAGCTGCTTACTTGGAAGAAGTACTTCCTAATTTCCGCTGTGTTATGTGCAAGTGTCTTTACTTTGCTGCAGTCTTACCATTGCCATACATATGCTGTTCGGTTATCCAGAACACACAAAGATAGTAGTCAGTCATATAACTGTTATTTAACTTAATTTTAAACAATAAGAGCAAAACTATGAAATAGTTTCAAAATAACCAGATACGAAATAACAGATACGAAACGAGTAAATAAAGTTTTCAAAATGCTGTTAATGAGATATTTCGGTGCACGATTTCCACTAAATTTTGATTTTATGAAGAAAGTTAATATCAGAAAAGTCACTAAATTGATATACACCTATCATTAGTACAATATGCTTATAATGTAAAAAGTTGTTACTCTGTTTTTCAATGGCAGTAAATCGTAACTTAGTTTCATTTCAGGTGGAAAAGTACCCGTAGCAAATGGAAAACTTTAACAGAATACGAATCTAAAATGTCAACTTATAAAATGTAGTTTTTCTATTTTTCAAGTGCAAGCACGTAACGCTTTCTCCTCAGGCAAAGAATATCATTCGCTCGCGAATTTTGGCAGGCTAATAGCACGAAAGTGATTACTGTCAAGTTATTCCGTTCCAATAGCGTAAAACATTTTCTGTAGTTCCTACATTTCGTTTCTTCTGTTAAAAAAAAAAGTCTTTTTTCTTCTCCCGCGGCAGAAGAGATTGATGGATTACCATACAATTCGATGGATATTGAATTCAAACAAAATAATGGAATTTCATACATTTCAATCAATAAGAAGAAGGCTGTTCATTGTTATCCATCATCTGCGACTTATTTCCTTTCACCAGTTGGCGGTGTAACATATAATTGTGCTCCTCAGTAATGATAAATTTTAGTATTTCAGGTATATTATTAAATTAAAAGGTACTTTAAAAGGTCTTAATTTTTTCAATACTTAAACACATTAAAGAAAGTTTAAATTAACAATAGTATTTTGAATTAGAATGTGACAAACAGGATTGAAAACACTTGACGCAATGGCCACCGCAATTTCATGCAAGTATGGCAACCAAATAGGTTGATTTGGTTTGGTTTGGTTAATTTGATTAGGGCAAAGCACACAAAGGATATCTGCCTAAGGGGAGGGATGCCTTCGTGAAGGACCTTCTAAGAGAAACTGCTCGAATGCATATTGCACACGCGGAGAAACCATGAAAAGGCCCATGCAGCCAGCCCGTTCGGTGGAATTCGAACTCGGACTGAACTACCAGTATTCAGGGACTTTACTGCTCGGTCCCTGATAGCCCAACCAATTTTGTAACACTCCGAATCCACACCAAAATATCTCCTGTAATTGGATTGTCAGCCAATATTGCACTACATGTAATATTTATTACCTTAATATTTAATTCCATGCATAATATGCAATTACATAGCTGGTTCCCGTGTAAAGAAATGTTTTATCGATTCATTAAAATTTAATACTTAATTGTTTTTATTATCATTCTCATTTAAGTTATTGATGAACCTGACGTTTCGTTAATTGAAGCAGAAGGCTGACAAGTGTGAACAGAAGTTTCGTAGTCAATTTGAGAACACAATTTCAGAATCAAGAAGATCAGCAATAAGTTGTTTACGTACTATTTGAAGCTTTTGCGGAGCTTATTTTCTGCTTTTTTTTCTATAAAAAAATTAAACAACATTGTCTGATCACGTTACAAAAATTAGAAGCAACTAACTTATTGTGACGAATTTTGCATACAGATAAATAATTTTGTTGAAACTATATATAAAATTGGTGCATTTTTCTGTATAATGAATGTAACATAAAAAGCTGTGAGAAATGATACTTTGCCGGAAAAATAGGAATACAGGGTAAAGTCTATTTAACATTCAGCAATATCTATCACTCTAATTTGGTGAGATGTGGCCATGCTGGTTTAAGGGACTAATTTTTGTCGCTAAATTTGGTAAGAAATTTCCAGAAGTCGCCAAACTTAGGGGCTATTAGGCGATATTTCGGTCCGGTCCCTGTATCGCGGTAACAGATATTGTAATTGAAGAAATGTAAATGATCGCTATATTAGTTCTAACCGTATCCGACCCTCATATGCCTTCCAGTAATTTCGAGCAGCAGAAAGTACTAGAAATATCTCGGCGGCCGGGTAAAACTATTTAAAACCGGAGAGAGTATCAGTTCCTCAGTTATTGTTACTGTGAGTTGTTAATTTAGAGTGACTTCGAGGATTGAAATAAGTGCAAAAGCTTCGTCTTTTAAATTCGCTTGCGTTGGGTTGTGGTTAACGTTCTTAGTAGTTTGAAGTGTAACTACTGATTGATTCCGTGGTACTGTGATCATCTCTATGAGTATTTCTGTGGAAAGTTCTAGAACTCTGAAGTGTTTCCTTTGATAAAATAAATTTTATCAACCTATCATCGGATCTGTGAGTATTAAATATATTACGAACCGGTGCGCACGCAAAAATGAGAAGAAATGACTTCCCATGCCAGACGTTCGGTACAAGAAAAAATAAAAGAGGGTGTTCGCACAATTTTAGACGATTTTGCTTTGCTATAAAAACAATCCTCTGCTTGGAAATTGTCTAACTGCAATTATACGTTTGAGAGCATCAATTATCGTCTTCTACATGACAGTTTTGTTTTCATGCAAAAGGCGCTTTTAAAGAAGCAAGTGATGGAAAGTTATGTTTGGGCTCTTTCAGAAGAACATTATTAGCTCTAGTTACCAAAAATCTTTCTGAAAGCACAGATTTTTCGACATTTAAAGCTACTATAGATAATTCTGTCAACAAGAAAGTAAAACGTGTCAGAGATTGGCCTTAAGTGGAAAAGTTGTTTCAAATATATTTAAGCAAAAAACGGAATGTTTCGAATGGTTTCGAATGTACTGTTTCGAACCAGACTCGAAGCTAAATACTTTATTGCTAAAAGAAATCCGCTAAATTAAAGGACAGTTGCAAAATCATTAAATTGATCAGTTTCAACTGTAAATAAAGTAAATGCTGATTTAAAGCTTAAAAAGGAGAATAAACATAAATGTGCATCATCTTCCTCCACGACATATCACCAAACGCAGAACACGCTGCGGAATTCTTTATGAGATACATTTATCTGGACAAAAATAATTGTTGTCACATTATGTAAATTTCTGGAGAGTATTTTATTGACTGCAATAAAAAGAGATCCATATATTATCACCAAAGACGAGAACAATTCTTAAAACATGGTTCAAAGAATCTAAAGAAAGTTTTTCGAAGGGATTTATGAATGTTGTTTGTTTTCATGTAACGGAAAATAAAAAATAAAAAGAGTAGAGTAAAATGGTAAGATAAACTCCACATATTATCTGGAACATATTTTATACTCAATTTTCAAATAGGAATACCTTCTCTTCATCCATAGTGTCATCAATCACTAGAAATGCACCAAGATAAAGTACGTGGCCACACGTCAAAATTTACTCTTAATTTCCTGGAAAAATGGACCAAAAAACAGATATCAAGGCCATAACCTTCACTTATACCCCTACTAAATCTCCTGATATATCACCCATGGAGGTTTGAACTTTTGTACTTTTAGAAAGCGCATATTGTATAAACGTAGGCCTTACCCCGTCCTTGGACTTTAGAAAGCTGTTCAAGGGTAATGGGATAAAATGCCTATTCCGATAGTACAAAAGTCTTTATATTCTTGGAAATAAAGATGTAGAAAGATAGTGAAAAATAAGGGTTATCAAATACGACATTTAAAACACAAAATATTAGAGGTAAAATATTTCTGTAAATACAAAGAAAATTGTCTAAAAAGTGCACGAATAGTATCTATAATGGAATAATTTTGAAAAAGTTATGATCCTGTGTAAATTACTGCTGAATGAAGCTAAGAAGCTGTTTGAGACCAATGCTATATACTATCTTGAGGTTACGGAAACTAGGTAATCATATATTTAGTCTAAAAGATACATCTATAACTTAAGTCTAAACCTTAACTTACAGAATTTTATGAAGATTGGAATATTTTGTGCTGAGTAATATTTTTAAATACATACTTTAAATAAAATTAATAAAGCAAACAATTACGCGGTGCCTTGTTACAAAAACATTCGCAAGAATATTACAGATTATTTTTAGTTCAAATGAATCACTCTAATGATGTGAAAAACATTTTTACGTTCTACTCGCACTTCTGCGCTTAAACGAATCAAAAGCTTTCTTTCACAGAAAAAGCTATTAAACTGATTTTTTTTAATTTTATGAACTCATTAAAATCAAATAACTGATTAATTTTATTTAATATACTGCAGTAAATTCTCGATACATTTTTCTGGAATCTCATATTTTCAACGTATTTTTAATTGTCTTATTTTTTCAGAAATTAATTATAACTAGAATGCAGAACAAATTTATGATTGTCAGTAATAATGAATTTATTATTTAGATGGTGGTTAGTTTTGCATCCATCTTCAATTTTAAACACTGAAATCATCCCAACTAGCACCAAAACGTTCAAAGAACGTTCCATCCGAGTGTTTCACAAACGTGTCAGGAACGTCCAGGCGAAACGTACTGAGTTACCTCTTTATGTTACAGCTCTAAAATTGCCAACACTATGTCCAGTGCCAGTGTTAGTGGCATCGTGGAACATATAAAGAACGTTTTACAAAGAAAGCTCATACAGTGTTCTACCAGAACATTCAGAATTAAGTCTATATCCTAAAACGAACAACAACACGTTCAGTAGGGCTTTAGTGCAACTATTATGTAACATGTAAAGAGCGTTATATAAAGAGAGTTCTACAGACTGATCTTAGAATGCTTTTAATCACATTTATACATTAGTTTTCCGCCCAAAGGGTATAGTGGTTGGCGTCGCTGATTGACGTGCCGATGGGTTCGGATCCCGGAGAACGCATTGATATTTGTAAAAGTATAGTATCCGTGCGGCATGGGAGCACTCTAAATATGCGGCGTACCTAAAGTCCTCTCGAGATGTTGGTGGTAGGGGAAGAGGGGTGGGAAACCTAGGAACCGTTCCCCCGGGTGCTCTCCATAAAAATTGAGGACAGACCTGAGCTAAGTCGCACTGTCACCTATAAGGTGCGCAAGGCTGTTGTTAACGACAGCCGTCGTCTTGCGCTTCTTGCCACCACGAATTTTGTGGGCTTGGGTTGACTATCAGACAAATGAGCATTAGTCAACAACAACAACAATATTAATTCTGTAACATACAAAATCACGAAAAATACAGGTGTTAGTGGCACTTTCAAGCATCGTGTAAAGAATGTTTTGTAAAAAGCGTTCGTACAAGAGTGTTCTGAATTGCGTCTATTTTTCACAGTTGTGCAACGTATAATAAATAACACGTTCAGCGTTGATACTTATGACATTTTAGAGTAACATGTAAAGATCATACAAAAATATATGTAAAAAATATCACGGGACTGGATATTTTGATGAAAATTCGTTTGTCCTTTATGTACTTACATGTGATTTTCGAAAATACCTCACGAACCATTTTTGTTATAAATACAATTTTATAAATCATTTGAAATTTTTCAATCTTCCTTTAAATAGCATTTAGGAATAACCAATAAAGATGTATATTTCACAATCTAATGAAGAAAAGAAACTAAAAATAAGTAGATTAAATATTGTGCCAATTAGACAATATTGTGCATAATATACAGGTACATATATACAGTTTCGTTCATAAATGCGTGGAACATTTTCAAAATCCACATTAAATGAACTTCTTAATGATATAAAATTTTATTATGTTGCATACAAGAAAGCTCAAGATATTTATCTTGCATGTTTCCCAAATGTTCGACATAGCTACATTTCTTGACATGTCAGACATATGTGGGATAATCTTCTTGTTACAACGACCAGAGGTAAAACATATATACCTACGGTATGATAGCGAAGATCCTGAAAATTATAAAGCAAAGGAGGTAGAGACAATACCTTTGAAAACTGCCCCCTACACATGAAGACGTCATAGAGAAAAACTTGGGAAATGGCTCATATTCCCCTTGTATGCGGCCGGTTCGTTAAAGCGTCATGTTTTCATCCTGTGTGTTTGTTGTATATTTTAATTAAGATACTTTCCGAAATGATTTCTGTTCTGTACATCAAATTCTGATTAAGATACTCGTGCTAATGATATGCGTAATGATTTCTGTGCTTGTTACCTGGAAAACTGTCATGTTTAAAAAAGTAATCGTCGCTTCTTCATTCATTTATAGCACCAACCAGCTTCCAGGATGCTTGATTAAATCTTTCTACAGGGAGGATTAGAGGCTTCATGTATCAGCAAACTGGGCATATTCAGTGTTTATGAAAACAATTTAATTTTATGAAAGAATTAAATTTTTCTATTCAACAAAATAAAATTAGATATCAGTTGAATAATTCATTTTGTTATGTTTTAGGATGTTTCACATGAGTTACCTCATATGTTTTTAATTAATTATTAAAACAACTTTATTCTTTTTATTTAAGAAAGTCTCTCGTTGTAATACGTATGGGAATTCCGTCCCGTAATAACAAGGCTTAACAAGTAAATTAAAAATATTTACTTTAGAACAATCACATCAAAGAATTACAAAGATATTATATATAGAGGTTATAAGGTTTTTTTCCCGCCTTCTTAGCATGTCTTCGTGGTGTAGTGGTCACATGTTCGGCGCAAATTCGAGAGGTCCATGGTTCGAGTCTCGGCGAGGGCATTGCTCATTTTTCGTCTCTGCTGCGTTCAGGAAATAATTAAAGTCTCTTCAGTGGCGCCCGAAGTAAAAAATATGGTGAATGATGATTCTCCACAACCGGGATTTGGCCTTTGAGTTCCCTAATCCCTAGTCGCCCTTTAAAAGGGGGGAGAACATAGAATATTTCTCCCGCCTTCGTGGTGTAGTGGTCAGCACGCTCGGCGAGTATTCGAGAGATCCGTGGTTCGAGTCCCGGTGAAGGTATTGCTCATTTATATCTTTCCCGCTACCAAAAAATCCTAATATATGTACAAGATAAATTACACATCGTGATGTTATAACGGCTCCGGACTCACTATCTACCTAGTTGTCTTTCTATTTAGCACTAATGGAATTAGAGTCCAAGTTCAAAACGTAGGAGAAGAGCAACCCACGGAATGAGAGATGGAAGTTGTGTAGTCTTTTTTTTTGTTTGCTATCCCTTTTTAATTCTTATATCCGATACGTAATTTTCTAGGTGTCTGTTCTAATTAAGTAAGTCATATTTCTCTATACCTGTTTTCGAGCAGATGTTGAAAAATTAAATATCACATCAGGCCGTTGCTCATAGCATTTTGTCTTTTTCCAAGACACACCGATATAATTCGGTTAAAGTATAATGCATAATTGCGAATTTCAAACAAAATTCAGTTGTAAAATATTTTTAGTATATCTGGTGTCTAGCAAAAACGAAAATTGCTCAGATTTTCTCTTATTAAAAAATTAATGGTAAAATTAATGGTAATTAATTAAAAAATTAATAGTAAACGGATGAACTGTATTTTTAGATTATAACTGTAATTTTTCCTATCAGCACGCTAGGATTTGAAAGTTTTTAATGCAAATACAAGACACTGAAACAGCTTAAAACAAGTAATTCTTTTCTAGATGTTTAACAGAAAACGAAATGTCTGCCGCTGACAGTTTGAGGAGAAAATAACAGACTCTTTTATATTTTTTGACCTACGTGCTATTCTAAACTCCGACCAGTGCCAAACATCTGCCATATTTCACACTTTTAACGGTATTGCAGACAAATGCACAAAGCACGCAATCCTTCAAATTTTTCTTTTGCATATAGCATTTTTTTTTTTCTATGCCAGAGGAAGAAATAACATTGAAAAGGCTCAACTATTTGGTTTACCCAAATCGCTCTGGGAAGGAAAAAAAGAAGTTTTACATTTTAAAGAATTATTGGAAGCGATTTTTGCCAAAATTACTTATGCCAACATACAAGGAATGTTAAAAGTCCAAAAGTGGGAAAATTCATTTCTATTATGAACAAATATGTATGCTGCTGTACAAAATTTCTATTGATAAATCTTGCTTATTGGAAAGCACAATTTTGGACTGCCATTCAATTGCAGGAAATAAGAAAGCGCAAAAGTCATTTCGATTTATCTGATGGAATAAATCCGAATAGCGATCTATGTTAATATATTCCATAATGCATATTAATTTTACTATAGAAAATACCTTTTCGTAGCAAAGATCTTTGAGTCCAAAATATCTTTTCGTAGCAAAGATCTTTTATGGTTCCTGATTATTCCTTGAAGAGATGTTTGCTGTTTTTAGTAAGCAGATTTGAATTCCTGGCAGCATATAATCGGAAGACTAGGTGAGGTCCTGGAAACCGTGAAACACAAGACCGTGCTTCATTAGTTCAGTATTAAAAGCACTTCAAACACGACACCAAGAGAGTGATCTACAAAGAATCTTTTGGAAGGCATCCACTGCGGTTAGGGATTCAATCCTTGGCAGAACGTTTCGCGATGACTACTCTGAAAACATGTTGAAAACCTGTTTGAATGGAGTCGTGCAGCTTAAAATACCTAATTTACTCCTAAATCAGTTATTTTGCTTATATTTCGTGATAATCCAGCTGTATTTTGTCATTGAGACACTGGCAGCATTGCTTGAAGTCTATGCGACAGGATTAAAATATTCTTCTTTATAACGAGACTTAGGTAATATATCTGTATCCTCAATATTGAAACGACAATAAAATACCACAGCTGCGGTGTTAAAATTATTATTATGAAACAGCCTATATCATGTTATAGTAGCTCTTAAACGCAGTCATTCGTAGTTAGAATTGATTTTAGTTTAAAACGTAAGTACAGCATCGTATAGTAATCGGATTCTGTATAGAAGGAACAGTCTTAAAATTTTTCAATAGACCCGTATAAATTTTAATTGTCCTCATTCTGCTAAACCAGTATGAGGTGAGAAACGCCCATGCCGTCTTCGTAGTTCGAAAAGAAATCTTAGAGATTTCTGGTTATGGTGATCCACTAACCATGCTACATTTCGGGCAATGCATAAAGTAAGGAATTTAAGACATTCTTTATGGTGTAGATACGTAGCATATTCAGAAACTAAGTGCCGTTTCATTCCAGCGCCGTCGCAGCGCTATGGTAGGCGTCCCGCGCATGCGCACAAGTCTTTCTTGTTCACTGACTTTCAATTGTCGCCATTTTGGTTTCTCAATGTTGTGTTTTCAGTTTGCTGTGCACATTCAAAATGTTTAAGACAATTAGTTCTCCCGCTGACTGTGAGATTAGTGCCGTGATTAAATTTTTGAACGCGAGGAATGTTAAACCGGCCGAAATTTATCGTCAAGTGACAGAAGTTTACGGTGAATACGCGATAAGTGATGGAATGGTGAGAAAGTGGGTAAGAATGTTTAATGCAGGTCGAACAAATGTCCACGCCGAGGCTCGGAGTGGTCGGCCTTCTGTTGTCACCGATGATTTGGTAAGGAAAGTTGATGAAACAATTCATGAGAACAGACGCTTCACAATGACAACTCTTTCAGAGGCATTTCCACAAATTTCACGTACTGTTCTCTCCGAAATTGTGTCTGACCGCTTGAATTATCGCAAACTGTGTTCCCGATGGGTTCCAAAAATGCTCACTGATGTTCACAAAACAAAGCGAGTTGGTAGTGCCCTGACATTTCTCACGCGGTACAGTGATGAGGGAGAAAACTTTTTAAAACAAATTGTGACAAGTGATGAAACTTGGGTGTGTCATTTCACACCAGAATCAAAACGACATCGATGGAGTGGAGACACACTCATTCTCCAAAAAATCATGTGCACTGTCTTCTGGGATAGGAAAGGCGTTTTGCTTACTGAATTTCTTCCCAGAGGTGAAACCATTAATGCGGCACGATATTGTGAGACTTTAACAAAACTAAGGCGTGCCATTCAAAACAAACGAAGAGGAATGCTCAGTAAAGGTATTGTGTTGCTCCATGACAATGCTCGGCCCCATACTGCTGGTGTCTCTCAATCGTTAATTCGACAGTTTCATTGGGAGCAGTTCGACCACCCACCCTACAGCCTGGACATGGCGCCGTCCGACTATCACCTGTTCCTGCACATGAAGCGCGAGCTTGGTGGCAAGCGGTTTGGATCTGACGATGACACGAAAAATGCTGTGGAGTCGTGGTTATCGAAACTGGCGGGAAGTTTCTTTGACGATGGTATACAAAACCTGGTCACCCGCTATGACAAGTGTTTGATCATTGGCGAAACTATGTTGAAAAATAGTTTAAGACATGTATTTTCATGTAAAAATAAAATTGGATTCGAAAAAATTGTTTTACTATTTTTTTTTCAAAACTGTACTTAGTTTCCGAATACGCCTCGTAGTTTGTTTCCAAGTAAGGAGACTGTCAAGTTAGAAAGAAAACAAATACAAAATCAATACAAGTATTGGCTCTGCAATGGTAATAACTCATTTTATCCTGCATTTGGTCGAAAGGCCCACCAGTAACCGAATGATTACGATTGCTAAATATTGGTAGTTTGACCTGGCTTGGATTTATACTCAGGACGAATGGGCTGACTACATGGTTGGCTACATGGCTGGTAATGTTTCCCAGGTATAACGAGAATACGAGCCATTTTCCCTCAGAAAGTTCTCTATGATGGCAATCCTCATCTAAGGAGGATAACACTCTTGGTTTTGTCTTATTCAAATAATATTAAATAACTATTAAGTCCAAAAGTTATCACTTCTTTCCAAATTGTTCTTTAAATGATGGATATAAAATTTCAAGGTATTCTTTTCACATGTCATTGTGGCGTAATGGTCATCATATCTAGCTATTAAAATAAAAGGTCTAGGCCTCAATTTCTAACAAAGCACATGATATCTGTCTCTATAAAATTCTACTATCTCTGCAAATATAAAGTGCATTTTTACTTCCTTGTTCGAAGTAAAAAGGAAGTATTCTAATCGCGAAAAATTTCGCGTATCATATTTCAATATCAATATATCTATTTTGACCGCTATCGAATGCAATTTAACTATGTTTTTGAGTGACGTTCATACGTAAGAACAGAATAAAGAACTTTTCCCCAAAAAAATTATAAAACTGATTTAAAATGGATTCTGAAGAGATTTGTTCGTGGCGTATGTGCGTACGTACGTACGTATATATGTATGTATCTCGTATAACTCAAAAACGGCTAGTTTCAGAACGTTGAAATGTTGTATATAAGACTGCTATAACATGTAGATGTGAACCTCTTATTTTGGTTGCAATGGGTTGCACCAAAAGTATATAAATTTATGCATATATATATCCACTTTGTTACTCGGCTCAGTGAGCTCAGTTTTTTTTACTCTTTTACGTTGGTTAATTTTGCTTTAAAAATGATTGAATTATGTTGTTCTTATCTTCCGGTTAATGATTTTATGCCTTTAGTAAATCTGCATGCAAAAGTTGTAGAATTATCAACAATTTAGAAGTTGTTTAAGTGCGGCTAAGCCTAATCATTTTTCTCATGGTGGACATATTTGTGTACATTTGAAACTTAGGAGGATTTGTTGCTGATCGAGAGAAACTAAGCTTCACAAAAACAAAGATAATGCCTTCTTTAAGACGCCTTCGAATTAAATCATGCTTAATCCGTCCTGGAATTTATTTGAGGAAATAAGTGTTTAAGATTTACTTCGTAATTTTTAATATAGATAATTTGAGTTTTTATGTATTTTTGCCTTCTTGCGAAGTGAAAACTGAATTAATTAAATGAGAAAAACCGAATCGTCTGGGAAAAACAGTCTCTTTTTTTGTTTGTTTCTTTAATTTCATTTATACATCGTTTTAGATTCATCATAGTATTTGAATAGAACACGTTTCAACGATTAGGCAATTCTCTAGAT
The DNA here is from genome assembly GCA_000611955.2 of Stegodyphus mimosarum. NCBI lineage: Eukaryota > Metazoa > Arthropoda > Arachnida > Araneae > Eresidae > Stegodyphus > Stegodyphus mimosarum. The sequence goes on along the minus strand of KK114133.1, from coordinate 302,992 downwards.
GATATAAATAATTTTTGTGCATTCTGATGAGTTATAAAATGAATGAGATGTAACGCTTTTAAGTGAAGCTAACGCCAGAGTGTCGCTGTGGTAAAAAAATATAGTGAATTTTAAAGAGTGCATTTATTCCATTGTGGTTTATGCGCTATCGAGGAAGTAGATTTAATTCAATCCAATAAGTTTAAATGAAATGCAAAATGCATACAATTTATTATTCCGTACAAGGAAGTCATGTGGTGTATGCATCAGATTTATTAGACTTAGCAAGCGATCGCAAGCAATACGTAAAATGCTATTTACATTTTTCGACTGAAAAATTTAATTTTCATGTTAAAACTCACAGATTTTGCATTTGGATAATCTTCGTTTTCGATTTTGCTTTGGTCCCTAACCCTCTAAATAGACTGTGTACACCTACGTTTTAATATCAGCAGAAACTCAAAACATATCATTCATAACAAAGATCCGAAGCTAATGATATAATACCTTATAAAAGAATTAATAAAGTCTCAGTTTCCTTGATTGATATGATATCTTTCAAAGGACCTAACAAATCTTTTCAGAGTTCCTATTCTATATTAACTCAGAGTAAAGCCTGTCACCAGTTTATACCATGGATATAAAACGCTGCCTAGCGCAATTTAATGGTGGTTTTGTCAAAACTGCCATCAGCCTCATTGAGTCAGACAACCATCAATCATTCCCGAAACTTCCAATAATGGACAGGATCAATTCTCTAAGCCCATAACTTTATTTCTTTGATGGTGTTTATGAACGGGTTACTGACTCAAGGAAGTGGACATGAGCCCAAAATCTATTGTGCTGTAAATAAAAACGAACATTATCCAGTAAACACAAGATAACCTAAAGGACAATTTATTGGATGTTAGTCTGTACTACGAACTAAATAAAAAACAGCTAGCTCTGATCCTTCTTCACCTGTTGAAGTACGCAATGGTCAGAATTTCATTCTTCATGTTTGTTTGCAACACAATAATGTTTGTTATGGGTTAAAAGCGAATAAGAAAAATATGAGTTAGCATTAACATCTGTAAACTGTAAGTACAGCTTAACCTGAGCGATTAATTTTAGTGACAACTTACCAATTAAAATATTTCAGCTGCTGATGAATTTTCGCCCACATGTACTTAAGTTAACTATTAACAAAAATTAAATAAAACTAAAACCCCTTAATTTGATTCCATTATTCGCAGAACTACAAGACTAAAGAAATCTAAGCCAGTAACTCAAAAACTACTATTTTCTATCATATAAATTAATTTAAAATATAGGCAGCGAATTTATTTCTACTCCAAGACAAGGCACAATTACGTCTTCTGGAAATTTTGCTTCCCCTTTCTTCCTGATCTCTTTTTCTGTCAATTTAAAAGCTGAAAGCTAATTCATCATCCAACTTGATGTAACAAATTATGGATCTCTCTTTACATCGGTGGGTGGTGAAAAATAAAAGCTCATCGCTCTTCTGTGTTCTTGTGGTGCAGTGGTTAACATATCGGTTCGGCCCACTGATGATACCGTTGTCGATTCGAAGCTCGCCTTTGTCGGTATAATAGTTGGCATTGCTGGCTACCTACGGTTATCCATGGTTCGAATCTAGGAAAAGGAAGAGATATTTGTAAGCGTAAAATTTCTGTGCGGTATGGGGGCCCTTAAATTATTCGCTAGCTGAAAATCCTCTCGAGTGTTTTAGTGAGTAGGTCAAGATGGATAGGAGACCCTGGGATCTGTCTTTTGGGTATTCGTCATAAAAGCTGGGGTACACTGAATATTAAATGTTGTGGGAGCTGTGAAACTAATGGATCTTTTTCTGGTCTTCTCACTACTACGTAATATATTCTGTCAGTTCCACGTAAGGACGTATGACAATAGGGCACTGTTAGTTGGACACAGTTCAGATGTGTAGGCTTCAGCATAGGAGTACTCGGGATTTCCCGCATGTGTAACGTGAAAAGAACCAGTTTCTCTTAAGAATGCCTTAACAAAGACATCATTTCCCTTTGGTCCCACCAGCGGCCGAGCCGTAAAGTAGCTGAACACTGCTAGTTAGATCCGGGTACGAACCCCTGCGAACGGCATAGCTGTTTGGGCGTTTTCGTGTTTTTCCCTGTATACGTGTATACGAGCCAAGTTTCCTTAGAAAGCACGCCACGAAGGCATCCCTCACTTTATGCAGATAGCCGTCGTGTGCTTTTCCGTAATCAAGTAAATCAAAGCTATCTTTCCCTTAGGCAGCTAGCCCTCGTGTGCTTTGCCATAATCGAAGTAATCCAATCCAGTCCCCGCAAGGACACATCTAATATTTCAATTCAGGCAAAGTCACCTGATTTATATAACTTAATGTTATTAATTCTAAATAGAAACAATTCAAATACACTGCTTGAAGGTATCTGACTATCTGATCTAAAGCAATTAATTAGTTTCTTCTATGTGCGGACAGCAAAAATAACACATAAGTTATGAGCAACCTAATTTACTTTTGGAAGCCTATTCGACTCTCACTAAATTCTCTCATATTCTGCTTCGATGCTCATAGAATTTTAATAAATGCGCTGTAAATATTTATCTTCTAGACAGGCTTGAGCTGAAGAAGCAAAGAAAGAAAAGAAGAGAGAGGCAGATGAAAAATGGTCAAATGAAAAACCTGGATCTTTACAAAAGCATGATCATTTACTGTTTAAAGTGCTTATCTTTGTTGCCTAAATTCCATTTGCTACGAATTTCTATAGCACTACATTCAGAATTTTAGGGATGACCTAAAGATAAACCTAAAGATAATTTAATTCCGCTTAATTGCATCTTTTTAAAGTCCCTTTCTTTTTGGCTGTTTTGAAAAGCGCAAAAGCACACAAATTAACTCAAAATGATTTTTATTTATCCTATGAGTGGAAATAATGCAAACAGAAAGCACAGTCTCCGTGAAATCATGGTGACTATACCTCCGGTTAGAACTGAAATAAGTATTTTAAAGGTTAAATATACTTCTTTCAGTTCATATTAAATATATCGTGAAATGAAATTTCTAAAAACTTCCTTTTAGCTGAAAAATCTCAAGATTTGTCCAGCTTGTATGCTTTTTCTACATATTGAATAATAAGCATTCATTGCTTAAGATATACAATCACGTATTAGAACTTAAATTCGATAGCAGGATAGGGTAAAATAATAATTAATAAGAACCAAAGTTTATGTTTATATAACGTACGGACATTTTCAGACTACATTTGCAAGTATACACATACTCAAAATATAATTACAATGACAATGATCACAATTTCTTATTTAAATCATTTAACACATTTCCATTTTCCTGAAGGGTTTGATTTTAGTTTGGTTTATTTTATTATGGCAAAGCACGCGAGAGCTGTTTTTCCAAGGTAACAAGAGATGTTTTTACGGAAAATTTCCTCAGGGAAACTGGCTCAGATAGACTTACACACTGAGAAAACTACGGAAACACACATGCAGCCAACCCGTTCTCCTGAAATCGAAATCACGTCAGAACGACCAGTGTTCAATGACTTTACGACTCGGCCGTTGGAGAGTCTTTTCACCAAAAGGATTTGTTATTAAATTCTAGCTTTTAATCTTATAACAGAGAATTTTCCGATAGTTCAGCAAATCTGAAGAACTAATTCAACAATATTCTCAATAATTATTTTCAGAAACTTTGTAAGGTTTTAGTTAAACTAACCAAGTTTTATTTTAATTTAAATCTGTCTATCTCTTCTCTGCTTCAACTTCCCGTCAGAAGAAGCGCGCGGTTTCAGCTTATGCTAATTTTGAAGTACAGCGAAGTACTATTTAAGCCAGAGGTAGAAACCTCTCGGTGTGTGTGAGAGCTTAGTCTCAGATCACGGTCACGCCGCTCAACGTTCGTCTGACCAGCTAGCAGTTTAAATTTATAAGCCATAGTGCTTACTACGTAATTGCATTGTAAAACAATTTGAAGTGCGTTAGTATTAGTATATCTTGCTACGCACCATTTAGTGAGAGGCCAACTTCCGCGAATTGCTCTGCGAAGCAAACTTTGATTAAGTTCTATTTTAGGTTTAGTTTTAAATTGATTTGATTGTTAAGTTCGACCCAAGTGCGGTCTTTTACTTTCTGTATCAATCCCGAGTTGGGAAGTTTGTAATTAATAGTGATTTAATAAAAGAGGATTTCAAATCCCTTCACGTGCAGTTACTATCCAGCCCAGCAGTACATCAGAACAAAGCTTACATTACATCAGCTCACTGTTCCAGTTCAGGACCTGAGAAGAAGAACCCTAGTACAGACTTTACCATGTTTCACAGAACACTCAGTCCTGATAACTTCAGCGATCAAGAATGATAAAATCAAGAATGATAAAAAGGCAAATAGTACATAATGGGAATGTACAACTTTCCCATTATGTACTATTTGCCTTGTTTGAGCGTTTCCATCCATATATTAAAAAGTCCTACTTACTTTTTATGTGAAAAAGAAAGGTGAATATAAAAATTGAGTTTCTATGTATTTATGTGAAAAAGAAAGGTGAATATAAAAATTCGCGCAACTAACTAAATCACCATTTAGTATAAACATTTGCCATCTGCCTTGCAGTAAATTAATCGAAAAAACATCTTGGCAGGCTGTTTTCACATCTTGAACGTCATTAAGAGTTTGAAGGCAGAAGAATTTATAACAAATGTAAAAGAGGGTAGCTCGAAGGAGCAAGATCTGCTCAAATGCAACCAAATACCCGAATGCAACTTCCCAAGAAAAGTCAAGTAGTTACCTGAATTTTTCAAACAGCATGAGGCCTTATGTTATCATGTTGAAAGATAATACATTTGGGACTGAGGAGCGCTAACCACTTAAATAACTTAAATATCTTAACCTGTCAACCTGCTGGCAGTACATATATATAAGATTTTGAGAATGGTACGATGATGAAATCTAGTAGAGCAGACACCAACTATTTTTCAGTCTTGACCAGAGTGAGGAAGCTCTCACGCGATAAAAGATAGCTGGAAGTTGCTGCGTAGTAAGTGATTGGAGGGAAAATTACAACTAGCCTGATAGTTGAAACATCCAGGACGTCTCTCTCGGAAGCACAATCTGCAAACATCATGCGGTACAATAGGTGCAGTCTGCCCCCCACACAATTCGATATACGCATATCACATATTAAACAATAGAAAGTACTGCTGCGCAGCGAATACAAGTTGGGTAGGTGACAGCTTGTGAGAAAGTGATGCGTATTAAGCAGCTGGGGGGAGTTATTTACGTGAATCTCGGATCCTTTGTTCAATCTTACACAGCGATCGGGTAAGAGCTTTTGCATTACAGACTTATGATGACGCAAAATGGTGCAGTACGGAGAGTTTAGGTTTCTCTATGTCCCGTCATTTGGTTCATGAACTTTCCCAAAACTGAATATACAAAAACGTATAAACGTTTAATTTAGGAATACAATAACACAATATCATATGATCTGTAAACTGAGTTTGGAATCTGGGCGTTCCAACAAACTTTTAACGGAAAAACTCTCTGAAGAAGAAAAGGGTTCAGATTAAGAAAAAGTCAAATTCGGGATAAAAATTGTCATAATTAGGGCTGAAATTTTTGATCAGGTTAAAAGCCACAATCGGATTACAAATATTTTTGGAAAATAAAAATTTATTAATTTTGAATAGCAATAGGTATTTTACTATTTCTAAGAGTTAATTTAAATTCGCTGGCTGGGTTGCAAGATCTGAATCTGGTATAATGGACGATTTCTGAATTCTTTTAGTAACAGACTTTAGTTTATCTACACTCATGTCCATAAATTAAGGATAATGCAAAATCAGGTAAAGGAAGAGTTAGAAGCAAAACAAATTTGACTTATTTGTAAAGCTTATTTATTAAACAAAAGGTAAAAGAGCAAAAAAAGATGCTATATGTCTGATAGTATTAAACAAATTAGCGATTTTTCCTTCCTGGAGCAAATTACAAAAAAAACTATTTACAAAAAAACAATATTACATGGTTGGTATGATTGTTAATACTATGTATGTCTCCCAGACGATGCAATACAGTCCGTACAACGCCTAGGCATGCTGAGTATCAAGTTATCGATCTGAGCTTGGGGGATATTACACCACGCAAAAAGCAATGTTCTCCGAAGTTCCAGTACACATGTAGGAGGAGGTTGACGGGCTGCAACTCGTCGGCCAAGCATGATCCACACGTGCTCTACTGGATTCAAGTCCGGTGAGAATGATGGCCAGTCCATACGGGTGATATCCTCCGACTGAAGGCATTCCCTTACGATGTTTGCACGGTGAGGACGGGCGTTGTCATCCATAAACACAAATTGTGCGCCCCGAAACAATCGTACATGTTGTTCCAGAATGACGTCCCGATAGATTTGGCTTGTCATGGTTCCAATTTGAACATGCAGGTCAGTTCTGGAACCCAGAACAATTCCACCCCAAACGAGCACTCCTGCACCCCCGTAACAGTATCCTTCAATGATGGTTTCTTGGTGGTAACGAGTACCTGGAGATCTCCATATGAAAGTCCGGCGAGAATCAGACTGCAAGCTAAACCTGGACTCGTCGAAAAACATTACACAAGCCCACTGTTGCGGTGTTCACAGTACATGCTCTCTACTCCAGGCTAACCGCAGGCGACAGTGAGTTGCAGTAAGTGGAACGCATCTGACAGGTCTACGAGCATATAGACCAATCTGCCCTAAGCGTCTGTACACAGTCTGCCTTGAAATTGTCGTACCAGTGACTGAAGAGAGCTGACGAGACAGGTTTGAGGCTGTGCTCCGCCTGTTTCTTTTGGCAGTAACTGCCAAATACCGGTCCTCATTCGGCGTTGTAACTCTGGGGCGACCTGTGCTAAAACGTCTACTCACATTACCATCATCTTGGAATCGTTGCTAAAGCCTGGAGATGACACTCTGGGCAATTGACGTTTTGCTGAAATGGTAAATGATTATCGCCCTCTTTCGTAAACTGCAAAGCTAGCTGTACAAGCAAATAAGTTGATGGTAACCCTATCCATACACATTTGCTAAAGTAACTGTACGCTGGTAGCATTCCTAGGGTATTTTAAGATAATATGAGTACGACGACACTATGTACGTACTACACTACAGGATCACGAAACATCTCATAAAATTGTTGCTCTTGATCATCTATCAATACAGCGTGCTTCCTCAAGATAAGGCCCAACTATGGTCGCCATGGCAGATCGTTTAGACCATAGGTTCCCAACGTGGGCGATAACGCCCCCTTTTGGGCGTTTCAGGCTTTCAAGGGGGCGGTAAAAAACCCAGAGAAAATTAGGGGGCGTTGATATGGCACAGAGGGGCGTTGGAAGATTAGCCAAATATAGTCTAAAAAAGACTTTAAAATCACGCCGATAATGAATTTCTATCACGTGTGCGAAAATTCACATATTTCGATATAAGACTTCACTGTTCAGAGAAAGACATACCTCTCTAGTATGTACGATTCTGGGGCTGCATGTGCTAAAACTAGCAACCTGTCTTGCCAATTTGGCGAGATGCACTCCAAAAAGTCGCAGAAAACTGTTGACTTTTGTTGAAAAGGTCACCATTTTAGTGATAGGAGCAGTAGAACCGGAGTTCATAATATCAGAAGGAAAAGCCTTCAGTGCAAAAATATATCTTTATTGTCTTTATGTACATATTTATGTTACGTCCAAAGCCCGAAGTTCGGCCAGTTCGCGTTTTGGCCAGGAGGTTTGGCCAAAGTCCGAAATACTTGCAATTAATATTGTATTTTATACTTTGGCCGGCCATTTCGCGAAGTGGCTGGGAATTCTTGGCCAAAGCCTGATGTGATAATGGTAGATTGAGTCTATGGAGCAGAAAAAGACTAAGGATCACCCTTAAAGGTAGTTGACAAATTGAGTACTCAATTTGCCTCTGTATTCATACTCGATACGCAACGCATTTGCTTAAGATATAATTCGTCATTTTGAAGGGCGCAAATCTAATCTTCACACTATCACATTGTTACAGCATATGCGTTCACTGAATAGTTTCTACTCGTTGAACTCACAGAAGTACTCATTTTTAAATACTTCATTTTTAACAGTGTGTAAAAACATCTGCTCTTGATTTCTTTTTTCCCAAATTGGCCGGTCAAAGCCAGAAATCAACAAAAAGATTGGACATTCGCCGGTAAGTTTACAGCAACGTTGGGCAAAATGCGAATTGGCCGATTTTGGCTTTGGCAGTAACATTTACAAAAAATGGCACTGGGACTAAAAAATGCCACTACAAGCGGCAACGATAGCGAGATCTCCAACTAAACTGTATTCTAAGAGAGTCTGTAAAAGTGCGTAGGCAACGTTGGACGCGGGAAAAAATTAGAGCGCCGAAATAAGCGGCGGCGGAGTAGACAAATCGTCGCCAGTGGTTTACCCGATCAATTGTAGGTAGCTAAAAATAGAACAGCTCTGCAGAATGCTACAGACTCAGGCTCACACTATCTATCGTTCATCGCAGCATGTACTGCGTACGATGAAAACGGCGTTGCCTTAATATTTTGCTACTTCAACTTATATTATTTAAACCGGCAGTATCCCTTGCAGCTCCCTTAACTTGGATCAAGTATAAGTAAAGAAAAACCCATGTCGGAAGCAAACAAGAAGAGGCGGCAGTACAGTGCGGATTATATAAAATACGGATTTATCGAAAATCCCTCAAATCCATCATCTCCATTGTGCCTTATTTGTCAAAAAACATTTTCGAATGAAGCGATGAAACCTTCTAGGCTTCAAGATCATCTTAATAAAATGCATCCGGATAAGAAAGACAGAGATATGACCTATTTTCTAGAGATAAAAAAGAAGATTGAAAATCAGCCAACTATATCAAAATTATTTTCATCAGCTTCTAAACAAGACGATGACGGACTTCGAGCTTCGTACAATATCTCATTGTTGATTGCTAAAACAGGCAAGCCACATACTATTGGGGAAGATTTAATTTTACCAGCAGTTAAAGAAGTAATAACCACCGTGCTCCATAAACCAGCTACAGATATTATCCGAAAAATTCCTTTGAGCAATAATTCTGTGCAAAGACGAATTGATGAGATGGCTGAAAACATTGAAGAATCGTTGTGCAATTATCTGCAGACTTGTCAATTTTCAATTCAGCTGGATGAGTCCACTTTACCAACCAATGAAGCATTGTTATTGTCGTACGTGAGGTTTATCAAAGATGAAAAAATATGTCAAGAAATGTTGTTTGCTACCAATTTGGAAACAGATACAAAAGGAGAAACCATATTTGATACACTGCAAAAGTTTTTTGACGAAAAGGAAATTCCTTTTAATAATATTTTGTCGGTTGCTACGGATGGCGCACCGGCTATGACAGGGCGTCACAAAGGCTTCATAGCATGCTTAAAAAATAAAGTTCCGGACGTGCTTGCTGTGCATTGCGTAATTCATCGACAGCATTTGGTTGCGAAAAATTTGAGCGAACGTCTCCATACATCACTGCAATATGTTATAAGAGCAGTTAATAAAATCAGAAGTAACTCGTTGAATGACAGATTATTTAGTCAGCTTTGCATTGCAAATGATGAAGATTTCAACCGATTGCTGCTTCACACAGAGGTGCGCTGGCTTTCAAAAGGTACTTGTTTGACTCGATTTTACAATCTGTTTGAATCTGTGATAGAGTTCCTAGGAAACAAAGACACGGAATTGCGCGACAACCTCATCGCATCAAAAAACGATATTGCGTACTTAGCAGACCTCTATAAATTGTTTAATGATGTCAATCTCCAACTTCAAGGAGAAGACTTAAACTTGATTAAGACTAAAAATAGCATTGCTGCTTTCGTGTCTAAACTGCTATTATATAAAAGAAATATAGGCAGACGTGAATTCCATACCTTCCCATGTTTATCAGCAGTATCATTCAAGCACGACGACTTGCTTGTTTACTGTCAGCACTTGGAAAACCTCTACAATGACTTCAAGGAACGATTCGAGGACATTTTAAACATGGACATACCAGACTGGGTTTTGGATCCTTTTTCCAATGTCAACACAGCAGGACCATCTCAGTTAGAAGAAGAACTGATAGAACTGACGACAAATGAGGAATTAAAAATTAAATTCAAGAATGGCTACCAAGAATTTTGGCTGCAGAAGTCGATTTCGCAATTGTATCCAAGATTATGGTCGATTGTGCAACGATTTCTGCTAGCATTCCCATCTTCATATTTAGCAGAACGTGGATTTAGTGCTGTAGCAACATTGGTAACGAAAAAGAGAAATCGGCTCCATGTTACTGAACGCGGCGATTTACGATTGTTTTTAAGTAAAATCGAGCCTGATATTAACAAGCTTCTTAAAATGCATCAAATTCAGCCTTCTCATTAGTTAAGTTAGAAATTCGATGCCTTTAAATTTTAATAAAAATACTTTTTAATAATAATTAAGTATGCCTTTTGAGTGTTCTCTGAAACTGTCAATTTATTTATTTAGAAAGCAATAGTTTATTATGGATTATTTCGTATCATCAAAACCCCTGCCTGTCCTTATAACAGGTAAGCTAAAACTTTTATTTTTCTTTTTAAATAACAAAGAAATTCAGTAGCGTTTCAATTCCAACAACATTCTATCTATTAGTAATTTTTTTTATTTAATTCTTGTTTTCACCATGCATTATGTACTCTCTTATTTCTTTAGGGGGGCGGTATTGAAATATTCACTAGAAAAGGGGGCACCAGTTCGAAAAAGATTGGGAACCTATGGTTTAGACTCTTAACTAGTTAAAACATAAAACTGCTTCTCATTCTATTTACTCATCAGGGCTTTAACTTCTAAAAATTGGTATTTTCTAACTGTACATGAAAAATATAAAACATATCTTATAACTTTTTGATAAGCAATTATTATTAGGTAACACTATTATTATAATTTTTATTATTAGAAACTTCCTAACGAGAATCTAAACTAATTAGTCTAATGTATATAAGGTAATATTTGTTATTTACTGCAGCTTGATTTCTCCGCTACATTAAAATTGGCCATTTCAGTTCTCACCACTTGAAATGAAAGACAGTAATCTCATACTACAGTACTCTACATTTTATAAAACAGTAAGATCCTCAGTTCTGACCTAGAGTAGCATTTTTTTATTCTTTCAAGAGCTTAATTTTATAAAATTTAACTTAACCTTGCTCTAATGTGGTTGCTTTGAAACAACTGATTTTATAGGTGGAAAAGTCATTTGTTACACTCACGTTGTTAAATTGTGGTTCTTATTTTTCTATTCTTCTCATTCACTCTACGTGTAAACTAATGTAAATGTGAATGGGTTTATATGTGTAATTTAAAAAATGAGAGACATTTTCACCTATTATTCGGGAAATAAGTTAATTTCGTTAAAAAAAGAGAATTTCGATCTTATTCATCTGTCATGATAGGACAAAGGAAAATTCTAACGAAAAAGTATTAGTTTCATTAAAATTACAGAAATGGCTAAGTCACTATTGATATTTAATTGGAATACGTTGTATTGGGCAAATATTATAATTTTCTCGTTCAAAAATTATTAAACTACAGGGTGATTTCTTGAGACTTGGAGATGTAAATGATTCTGATATTGTCGTTTGGTATTGGTATTCAGAAGCAATTTTGTTAGTAAACAAGTATGAATACTGAAACATAACTCCAAATGAAAACTTCAAAACTTCACAGAATACTTAAAAACAATTTCAGCCACATTGCTTTTCTTCATAAGTGATATGATTTTTTAATAATTTGATGCTGTTAATTCTGACTTTTTTTGTAGTTAAAATATGTTTTCATGCATTTTGTTTAATATTTATGGATTACTTTATTTGTAAATCCAACAATTTTGCAAATACATTAGGTTCAACAACATGCGCAATAAATTAGATAATTTACACATCATTTGCAGATCTTCTCTTAAAACATAATTTTTAGAAAGCTCTTACCTCAATCAAACTCTGCAAACTTATTTCCTCGGTGAATGCTAATAATTTCATTTTGTTATTACAGATACCTTACATTACAGTAAAATATTAATCAACGATAATAAGATTGTTTTTATTTTTAATTCCAGTATCGGAGAATATAACGTTACTAAATAAGATTCGAAAAGATGTATCCTTGAACTACATCAGATTTCAAACAGAAGTTGAGAGAAGGCATCAGCGTCATAGAAACACTGTGCTTCTCAGTCGACAAAGAGACCTTTAAGCCAAGACTACAAACTATCTCTGTGTGTTTAAGCCAAAACTACAAACAATCTCTATGTGTTTGACGTAGATTAAAAATTTTAGAGGGAAAACTACTCAGAGAGGACTCTGAATTGAAGCTGCAATTGAAATTTAGATCTTTGAATAGAACATAGTATTATAAATTATGACTGCTTTGTTCATCGAGTTATGAGGAAATGTTTGATGCAGCCTTGCAGAAAATTTTCCAATGCATCTCTTTTCGCCTCAACGAAAGAACTCTAAGCGATTTACATTAAACAATTTATATCCTGCTGTCTTGAATAATTTGTTATTGTTCAAAAGTTAGGTATAGCTACTTTGAATACTGAAATTTATTCATGAAGTTTTTGTAATGACATTGGTAGTAAATCGAGAAAATGGTATAAAAATAATTCAGCTTTCAAGATAATTTACTGTTCTTCATTATATTTAAGCTACACAGATATTCTGAATGCTTCCTGAATTATTGAAGACGAATGACTATGATTCTTGTGCAATTTTCATTATACTATTTTTTTTTTCAATTTATGCCATTAATTTTAGCATGTTTCAGAAAGAACAAGGATATGAAAAAATTTGATTATTATGCCTTCTGATCTTCAGTTGTGCAGTTAGTAGGAAATCTTCACTCACACCTGTCTGTTATTGTTCCTCTTCTCAACCGTTTTTAACAACCTCTTCTTAACCGTTAACCAAAGAAAGCGTAGGAGAAGTCAGCAGTTATAAAATGTATAAAATATAACAACAAATTCTGCTGAATGTGCTTATATTCAAATAATTTTTACCTTATCATAAAAAAAAGTTTTATATTCTTTCAATGCAATGTCCGTCATTGCAATGCATTTTTGATAATGCCGGTTCAGTTCTTGAACCCTGGGGGGCAAAGTCATCTTTCTATATCGCATGGAAAATCCATGTCATATGTCTTTAAATGTCATCTAAACGCAAATGTCTTTTTTGACATCTTACTTACATCATTACATTTTGGGCTTGTTTTGCTAACCTAGAGCACGCGACTGCTACCTGCCTAAGATACTTCTCAAGGTAATAAAATCAATCAATCTTCTCAGTCAATAAAATATTAAACACCTAAACAGAATACAGTCAACTAAAACTTCAAGCAGAATACAGTATATTGATTGGTTCGATTAAGCTTGCATAGCCTGTTGCAACCAAAAGGCGAAACAATTAATTTACTTCCAGTATGAAAAATATTCGTCAGTTGTTAAGTAAGCTAAACGCTAATCCATCGCGAGCTGAAGCCATAAAGCTCTTGTTGGCTATTTCGCTTTTAAACCAGAGGCAAGTTAGGTCTAATGGAAAGAAATCTAATGTACAAACAAGCTGTCTGTATTAGATGTTTATATTTTATCCTATATACAACATAAGTACCCAAAGATCTCTCATACAAAATCTTTCACAAATGCGTCCCTCCAGTGTCACGGGCTGAGTGCATTTCAAAACAAAAAATCAGGTTTTAGACGGTTTTTAAGCTTCTTACATATAGATAAGGATTTAAGACGCATTAGCCGAAAATATCCTATATTCGATGCTTTAGTTCGACGACTAAGATGGTATTTCGTTTCAGTTTCGATTTCATATATGAGTGTTGCTTTCTTTTGCTTTATGTAAAGAGAACACAAGTCGCTTTATCTTAAGAAATAATCTTTCCCGAAAGATTACAGATAATCACCAAAAAAATTCACCAAAGAATACACCCTAAAGCATATAGCTCCCAAACTCCACTCTTAATAAATTATTGTTTACCTCTACTCAAAGCTGAAGTGTAAGAATCAAAGCAACACGAAATATTGCGTCCAGCACTTAGTGAAAAGATTTCATTCTCATCTTTCTTTCTGTAGATCTCCTTAACATAGTCAATGTTTACCTTAAATTAAATGCTTGTTATTTAAACCTCTTCTTTGTTTCTCATGGGAATGTGTGAGAAATACATTTTTCTTTTATTGCAAAGGCACTTGATTATACATCAGTGGCCCCATGCATTAAAAATGCATGAGACTGGAGCATGAAAAAATTAGAAATACAAAAGGACAAAATAGTAATTAACCTCATTACTGTAACATAAACAGCATCAAAATTAGAAATTGGAAAAACAAATGACTAGGCATTAATAATAATAATAATAATTAGTCTCTGGATACCAACTTCATCAATTCTCTAGCACGCCAGTATCTTTCTTTCTTCGACGAGAAACATTTTAGCAAATGATCTCTGTGCACCTCAAAATACTTCTTGCACAAAGTACACAAGGGACTATCAGTGCGGGTGCAAATGTTTAGCGAGACAATCATGTCCGATCTCTAAACAAAACGCCGTAACTGCGATGGATCTGGGAGAGTCTGAGATATTACATATCGAATCCCGCCACTTCTTATTCTTAGTTTCTTCAAGTAATTTAACTTCAGAATGTTTCTTAAGGATATTTATTACTATTCTTTTCATTGATGCAAATGGTTTCATTGACGTAAAGTTCCCCACTATTATTTGATTACAAAAAATTCAGTTCCTTTTTATTTTATCAGCCTTTCCATTACTTTTACATTATTTTACCAGCCTTGTACATTACTTTATCAGCCTTTTACATTACCAGCAATTCCAGCATGAGCGGGATCAACTGTAAGACAACAATCATCTCATTTGAAAGCTATAAGATAAAGAGTTTTTCTGCAAGATTCAATAATTTTTTATTCCGCGACATTACGTGCAGAAATCGTTAAATGGCTGAAAGGGAATCTGCGAAAACAATAATAATTTTGAGTTGGATTTTTCTAACAACAATTTGTTCAGTTGCAAGTCTAATTGCCTCCAATTATCCATCGAAATGTGTCCGAAATGGACCAAGAAAAGAGTAGAAGGCAAAACGCTCTGAACACGAGTATAATAGAACACTCTGAATATACTCTAAATTTAAGAAATAGATAAAGAAAGGATATGACTTTAAAATTGTAAGGTGCAAAGAATAAAACCTCGCGAAATCCTATTTTTTTAACAACGTTGTCCATATATTTACAAATAGTTAAAATTCTATCACATGCATTATACTATTGATAACCTTAAAGGTTAAGTAATATTTACGATAAATTATAAGTTTATTCATTTTATAACATTTTAGAAACCCGCTATTCAACCGAATTGTACTAAAACGTAATATTTTTCCGAATTAATCAAGATACCAAAATATTAAATTCTAATATTCCTAACACATGTGATCAATATATATATACACATTTGCTCACTTGTTAACAATTCATGTGAGAGTCCATTTCGTCCGAAACCCGTCACAATATATCACAACCAGTCACAGCGACAGCAACGTTGTTAAGGTTTGGGAAGACTCTGAAGATTAATAAGATGAAAAGACACAAAGAACCAGAAAATGCTGTCCAGGAAAGTTTATATGGGATTAAATCTCAAGATTGGAGTAGTCACTGTATTAGTGCGCTATCCCCTCGTTCTGTGTCCGCTTTCAAATCAATAGCAAATATTGATTAAAGAGCAAATTTTGACAAAAGTACTCTAGCTGATCTTGATAATGGTATCATTTAGTATGAGCCATATAGCTGTCTTATCATCATGATGTAATCATCACAGTTTTCATTCAAATATGGTAAGAGTCAATTTTTAGAGCTGCCAAATAAATATTGCTGATGACTTTAAAAGATTATTACTAATTAAATTAACCAATTATTTATAATTTAACTTATATTCAGTTATTTATAATTCAACTATAAATTCCATTTCCGTTTCCTCACCATAATACAAATCAGTTTGATAGTATTTAAACTGAAATTTTGGAACTGTAGGACAGAGCGTGTTTCTGCCTTTCGCGAGCACATTACGTTAGCAGCTCTGATGAGGCTGTAATTGTTCGGCTACGTGTTATCGCTGCCGACATTTGAATTTGTTACGACGGTACAATTATTGAGCCAGCTTTGATTAAAATTTAATTGCGTAGTCTTTGAATACTAGCTTATGGTTTAAATTGAAATGTACTGTTTCTTTAGTTGCATCAACGTAAATTGTAGTTGCTTTTGTTATCACAAGAAAGTGGATTGATGTTCTAATTTCCATTTAATAAAAAGAAACTATTAACACTTTTCCATTGTTTGTATATACTTGAGCCAGAACAATTATTCGCCTCACGTCTGATGTGATTAATAGTTTCTGGTCAAATAAAACCCTTTAATTTATAGGTGCGTGCTGTGGATATGGGCTAAATGTTATCACAAAACTTATGCTTCGTATATGATATAAAATCTTCACAATTAATTACTCAAGATTATCAAGTGTGTCCAATGAGCAAATGAATTTAAACTAGAAATAAGAGTTTAATTCATTGTGAAAATGCAATAACCCAATTGTTACAAAAATGCCAGAATTACCCTCCCCCATATGACTTGACGTTCGATAACATTAAAACAGTTTTGCTTACCAGTTATAGTGCCATTTTACTTTACTTATAAATACACACTAAGCATACTTATACACATTTTGTTAATTTTCTTTCTTGGTTACTACAAAATTAAACTCACTTATTTCTTGATTATATATATATATATATATCATTTCCATCGTTACACTAAAAATTACCACTCATAAGAGAAGTAAAAAATAACACAGCTTGGCTGTTCTTTACCGCGTATTCTCACAAAGCTGAGCATGTGAACTCTAAAGAATCTTACTTCACTCTCACACAAAGAATCACAAAGAATTATAATGATACGAAAATAGGTTGCCAAATTACGCCGCAGGATATGTTCTTTAAAGCACCTTTAGTATTTTCTGGAAGTATGAAGAAGATACTCAACATTACACCTGAAGCATTTTACCCACAGCACATGGCGAAGGATAGACAATGCCGTTAGAACACATCGGTAGGAAGACATTATATTTCCACAAAATTCAAGCTGTTTTCCTGTCATTGGAGTCAATCTCTGTCAGATTGCGACTATATCATTTTAGCACTGTGTACTGCAGGATTCTTTTCTGCAGGAAGATGTGAATTTTAAGATTCTTAACGATAAATATATTTATAACGTGCGAAGAAGAAAAAGTGGCAGTGGGGACCTTGCAGCGCTTCGTGGAATAAAGCTTCACAAACCGGTTTGGTCAGACTTTATGCTCTCACGCTGACCGATTTAGTTTACTTCACCAAAGTCACAGTGTGAAAGTTTGCTTTTACAGTACTGCCATAGGTGGAAAGGATACTGTCGCAGGTGGAAATGATGGGTGTTTATAAAATAAGGACAAAAATATTCATACCCCTGAGTGACGCAACGGTTTTTATCTGGTAATGAGATTTTCTGTTACTTGTTATATATTAGTGTTTAATTTAAATTAGTTTATTGTCTCAGTCCCTTTAAAAGTCTAAGTAACTTCTTAATGAACGAAAGGTTATGAAAACAGAGACTAAAATTAATTAATTGTTAGATATTAGTTAATGCAATCTTTTTAAATACAGAATTGCCAGAACGTTTGCTTTCTTCGGGGATTATTTAATTGTAACTTCAATAATATAGACTGTTGTTTTGTCCAAAACGTCGGTATATGCACCGCCATTACCTCTGCACATTTTCATACCACTGAATGTTCTCTTACTAATCCGCTTTCACAGTTGCGATGTCACGTGCTGGCGGGCTTCAAACACACTTGCCAGCAACACACTTATCCATGTACCGCTTCTTCTGACGCATGGTTTGATGATCCTCCACAGGGTTTGTACAGTGTTGTAAGATCCGGCTTCAAGACGGACAGGGATAAGGGGTTGGTGAATCCAAAACATTCCCAGGCGAAAAACGTTTTTCTCCACGGTGATCTGATGACTTGGCGGGCCGAACCGTTCACGAAACCTATCCATTCCCTACGTCGTATTTTCGTTGTCATGCTTCCGTTAATGGACCAATACACTTGTCACTAAGCGCTCTTCCAAAGCGAAGTCTCTGGTATCTGCCATTGTTCTTCACCAAGCACAGAAAGGCGAAAGAATGAACTGGTCAACACACCGGCTTATTCTCCTTCCGGGCAGTCACGTGGCAATTACGCTGCAATCATGTTGTTATTTACGTAAGGAGCGCTGTTAACATATCAATGATCAAAATGGGAGGCTCAAATTTTAAATATCTTACCATCTTACACAGTTACACGCATTTAAAGCGTATATAAAAATAATTTCTGGCCACACTGTACAATTCCTCATGAACAGGATTCAGAAAGGCATGCCACTCAGCGATTTGATGAATTTGCCTCTTGCAGCGGAACATAAGTTGGCTTCGTACTGATTTTTAAGTATTTCTAAATTGTGTCAAGGATTTACGAATAATCTTATATGGTAATGAATTCTTATGTGATAAAAATATTTCATAGTGCATTGTACTGGGAAGGTATAATTACCAATTTAATCTTGTCGAAAGGTAATTCGATTTATATCTATTCTCTCTCTTCTGAT
>KK114133.1:122229-284219 GCA_000611955.2 Stegodyphus mimosarum | reverse complement strand
ATCTTATTTCTCTTTTCCGAAACTGTACTTTTAATTCATCCAAATGTGTAACAGACTTAATTTTATCGCTAGACTACTTCTATACAGCTAATTGAACTTAACGCTAAGAGCGTGGAAATTTCATGGGGTTTTATTGCACCAAGGGAGAGAAAAAAACATTATCTACGATGAACCACATTGACAGGAAATCCCAATTCAGTGATACGTAAAGATATTTTTTTCCATTAACGAAACAATCTTACTCATTATCTTTTTTCTCTTCCCTTGATAAGATGTCTGAGGATAAAAAAAAATTCATTATTCTATCAAATGGCGTCTGCTGGTACTTTATTGGCCAAATTAAAGCAGATTGTTTGCTTATCGATTTAATATAAAACAAGTTAGCGTTCCCTTGGCAGGCTCTTCACAATAAAAACTGTAAGTGGCCACATATTTTTTTTAGTTTTCTTTCAGCAGTGCTTAAATTTCAAGCCAGACGTTCAAAACAAAAAAGGGTATAGTATAATGAAATCAGCATAATGCTTTCAAGAAATCCAAGGAGTTAAAATCCTTTCTTTTTCAAAAAGAATTCCTATTTCTGTGTTATAGATTATATAATATATTTCATTTACAAATGACACTAGAAACGGTATAATTGTACAAATTCATATATTGTAGCTGTAATGCAAATAATGCGTTTTCAAATAGAATAAATTCACAACAACAGTCCTTTTTTTCATTTGAGACAAATTTGATATTTGTAGATAATTTTAAATTCTACGTTTTCATGAATATCAACATTATCAGGGCACTCATCGGCAGCCAAGCAGTAATATCACGGAGGACTGCTAGTCCGATCTGGGTTCAAACCCTGAAGAACGGGCTCGCTTTATGGGCGGTTTTGTGGTTTTCCTCATGCGTAACGTGAATATAATAGTTTCCTTATACAGATTTCCGCGAAGACATCTTCCCCTTCGGCAGATAGCCCTCGAGTGCTTTGCCGTAATCAAGCAAACAAAATCAGCATATTCTGAGGAATAGCTTGGTGAATTTAATAAAATAACCATTTACATTTCTGCGCGCCCCACTGTGATGGTTAAAAGGCTTTACTGCTATGTTGCTGAGACATCAAAGGTGTGAAGCAGTGTTCTGATGCCTTTCACATATACACAGTATCACTTTGGCTATAACGATCAGTTTCATGGATATTTTGCTATTGATATCGAGTTCAATATTCTTTCCACACTAGCTGTTGTGTAACAAAATGTCCATGAAGATCATCATTACAGTGTGTGTGTGTAGGGAGAAAACATTATCCACAATGGCAGAATATTGCTCTACATCTTTGACATAGGTACTACTATTACATCCCAGCGCTGCCGCATCGAGATTTTCTAGGTCATACATGTCTTCTTAATGACACCGGAAGTCTAGATGTTTTATTTATGAACAATAATGCACGTTCACACAGGACAACTGAAATGTCTGAGAGCCTCTTCAGCCAAATTAATTCTCATGAAATATGGCTAGGACATTTTCGGTAGACGTACACAGAAATGGCCCTCCCTGAACTATGCAGAAGCTAAAGCGCATGTAACAAATATAAAACACGTGATAGTACCCGAGAAAATCGCACATTCTACTGATGGATTCATATGTGTAATCTTTCCGGTGAGAATTTTCTGTGATGTTTCGAAATTGCTCCAACAAAACTCTTTTTTCCTTCTTTTCAAATCTTTCTTTTCAATGCGATGAAATTTTTATCATTATGCATTATAAAGAGGGATAAATAAATGCATCTAAGTACATACAGCAATATTTTACAAAATAAGTGCTTCTGTTATAAATGGCTCTCAAAGACGCCTCGGTTTCTCAAGTATTGTTTTCAATCAGTGTAAAATAGTCGACAATGATAGCTATAAAAATGATTGTAAATATTTTCTATCACTTCTAGAATAATGTGTTTCATCATTTCTAATGATATAAGATATTTAAATTAATTGTGAAGTTTAACTCTGTTGCGATTTTAATGCTTCAAAATAGCTCACATAGATTACAAACACGTTGGCGCAATAATTTGAATGATTAGTTTTGTAATTGTTTGTGCGCTGCAAACAAATTCATCAGTTTTGTAAAATACTTGGAGGACTAATTAATTTCATTACTTTTGCACACTTTTCTGAAAAGAGAAATTTTCAGATTTCTGGAAGCAAACAAAATTCCTGTAATAACACTAACTCTGAAGCTCTTAACCTAATTACTTTTTTTAATTTCCATTCAAGTCTTTTTTTTTCTTTTTTTTAACGTTTAGAATTTTTTTAAACAACATAAAAATAATCATTCATTGATAAGGATTAAGGTGTTTACTCAAACCTAAATGAAACTGTACAGCTAAAAATCTAAATCATCAGTTACTGGAGATTTATTTTGAAACCATTCGTGAAATAATAGGTAATTTTTGTAAGCATACAAGAATTCTTTTTATTGATACACAAAACACGGAAGGAATTTATTTTCTTTGCATTATTTTTCTATTTTTAATGTCTCATGCAAAAACGGTTTCGGATATGTAATTTAAAATAAAAGTTTCAAATAAGCTTTACTGTATTTGGTTCCTTTCAGGTTACTAAGAAAAAGAAAAAGTGGAGGTTTTGTCATGACCTATATTTAAAATAGAATAAATCGCTTATATTACACAGAAAAATGTTTTTAAATATTTCCGGCACATAAGACTTGTTTTATGCTTGATATCAGTGTTCTGCTATAAAGAATTATCTTCTGGTAAGGAATTTAATATTATCAAAAGCGTACTATTTGGCTTTCAGTTCTTAGATATTAGGATCACAGAGATGGCTTGCCAAAAGACTTTTTTTTTCTTACTGTTTCTTTTCGAGCAAAATTCGTTCAAATTTCTGCAAAAATAACTGGAAAAACTGCTTGGCTATACTTTTTTTAACATTGGTTTCTTAGTTTCAATAACGAATTTAACTAAGCATGACTTATACATCAATCGTAATTAAAATAACACAAGTAGCTTAAAGGGAATCTCTTTAGACGAGGGTCTTTTTTGAGAACTAAACAAATCTGATAGAATAATTATGTTATTTAAAGTCTAGAATTTTAATAGAAAGACTGAGATATCGAAACATCTGGAAAGGGAAATTTAATCTCGCAAAAAAAAGAAGTCAAAATACTTCATATCACGTAAATGTCCCGTTTTCTACCTCCCATGCAAAACAATATTCAATAAATTTCCAATATTGTTAAATGTAAATTTTAATTTCACTTCCGAATTTTTTCAAAGAGATAGTTCTAGATTTGTTCGGTATCAAAAACAATTATAACGCCCAGTGCATATCGAAAAATAAAACAATGTTCTTGTATCTCTGGGAAAAAGTGTTTCTGGCCAGGCGAATTTCATTTGAATGAGCAACAGAGCTTTGAAATTTTGAAATAAATGTGTATTTTCATAAAAAACGGATACAATACTTTTACTACAATTCATTTTTGATCCTGACTTTCATTGGAATGCTTAACAGGCCTTTGAAATTTTGCAATAAATGTATCTTCTCATAAAAAAATGTAAATAATACTTTTACTACTATTCATCGTTGGTCCTCTAACTATTCTTTTATTTTTTTATAAAAACGCTTCAGCAATAAGCTAATTACAGGAAAGACATTTTCCTTTTATAATATGTCACTTTTAAATAACAGTGAATAAAAATATTGACTCTTATCTTATGGATAATTAATTGAAATGAAAGTTTACAGATACTGTTATACTTTCGGAGATGGAAGCATGAAAATTCAGCACATACCCTGGCCCGGGAATCGAACTCTACGAGTTATCTAGATGGATATGCTAATCACGGCAACATATAAGAAATCTTAGCAAAATAATGTAATTGCTCATAAACAGTTTCTTTCCCTGTCTTCTCCATCTAAAAGCACATATTTAAAATGATTTTAAGGCAACTTTTTTCTCGCAAATCACAATTTTTGAATACTTTACATAATACCAATTATAAAATACCCTAATAGGTCAAAGGTAGTATCATCATCACACATGAAAGGCAACTCTGTATATTTGGAGACTTCAAAAAAGGAGGGAAAGTGCTTGAATGAATGACGATTCACATATATGAGTTTAATATGTTCAAAGACTTCTACAAGGTAGGTAATTTATTGTCACGCAAAATAGTTTGTACTAAAATTAAATAAATATGTTTTGTTTCCAGGTAAATATTAAAGCAATATATATATATATTTTAAATTGTAGACTGCGTTTGTAAAATGAAGTGATTTACGGAACAACATTTTAAGGAAAACGAATAGCATCTTATATTCTTATACAGGCATCAATAACGTAGAGCAGCCTGTCGCTGTTTAATTCATGAGCAAATTATAGACCTCACTCCAAGAAAAAATAAAAATTACAACTTCTAGGAAATATAGTACACAACAATATCTTTTGTAAGCTGCATTATTCCGTAGTAAAATGAAAACCTTTAGAAATGTATCATATAGTCACAAAAATGTTTTAGTTTTTCTGTCAAAGTTGGCAAACTCATATCTTCTGTTTAAAATATTAACAATTAAAGTCTGTTATTTACAATAGCCCCTGATGAATTTTATCTAAGAGAGACTTACAGAAATTTTTCTAAGAAAGAATAGAAATTTATGAAAGAAAATTCCTAAAATTAATATTTTATTCATGCAAATCCTCACATTCACGTTCTTCAGACATTCCACTTCAAATCTAGAGGGTTTCCAATTATATTTCAAACACTTTTCTTATTTAAAATAATTCTAATGAATTACTAATGAGAATCTGTAACAAAGACAGAATGTTTTTCGATAAAATGACACGATTCTGTAACTTCTAGAAATCAGAACGTAAAAGAAAAAAAATCAAGAACTTTGATTTGAGGTAGATATTTGGATGCAAAATTTAAAAAAAAATATTTCATAGATATCTGGATACAAATTTTTAAAAAAATATTTCTTAGAAGTTACAAACTTTTGAGTGCGTTTAAAAATTATTTTAAAGAATTGGATAATTAATATATGAGAATCAACTTGCCCTTTGGATAAATAACTGCAATTTATTTTTGTTAAATATCTAAATGCTGCTATATTTATTAGACCAGCATGTGCCAGTCATATTCTTCCGCCTATACGTGTAAATGGTTTAATAAATAATGCATCCAAAAATGTTTTTAAGATGCGTGACAGATTCAAAACCTTGCAGACGAAAAGCATATTTGAAAAATATCAAAACGTTTAAGAATAAGATTCAATGTAAACGAATATATAAAATACCTAAAGAGAATTTTAATTTAGCTTATCATTTACAATTTTAAAAACTTCATAAATTTATCATAAAATATTTCTATTGAATATGTAGTATTTAACAATGTTTGATATACCTACAGTGCTTTGTATCGTATAAAATAATACTTAGGCCTGCAGATCTAAGGTCGACGCTTCATCTCGAAAACAAATTATATTAATTCAGATGTGAACAAACACACTATAGTGCTACTGGTGAGACTTTTCACTTCCTTTTAATTTGAATGGCAAAAGTTTCTTTCCTGTACCTTATTTTACAACGCATTACTACAGTAATATTGCATATAACATATAACCCTTAGTCAGCTGAATTCTACGTATAAACTAAAGCAACATGTGCAGTCAGCGTATAAACTAAAGCAACATGTGTAGTCAGCGTATAAACTAAAGCAACATATGTAAATAAAATGGATATAACAACTTGAATTAAATCTTAATGAGCGTTGTACGTACTACAACATGCGAAGTGTTGTTATCATATAAAACAACAATAACACACGTTCGCTCAAGATAAATGCTTCTTCCTGCAAAGAAAAGACAATTTTAAGCTATTTGAATATCGCAAAGCAAAAGAGGGTTATTTGCCTAAAGGGAGGAATGCTTTCGTGGACGACTTATTAAGAGAAATTTTCTCATACAAATAGATAATGAAAAGTTAAGTATACACCGTTATACACATAAACACAACGTTATTATAGATAAATATGCAAAAGTATTCAAGTGCATTTTTCCCCTTATAATTTCTTCAGTACCAGTTCTTTTTCTCTAGTTAATTTTAAATTACATATATACAGTAATATTGCATATAATATACAAAATTTATAATCACCTGTAACTACAATCAACATATAAGTAAAGGAATCACTTTAATAGTAGATCTAAATAACATTAAATGAGGGTTACTGACTTTATCGCAAAAGCGAATGAGCATAATATTCACAACCTTCTATACATGTATCTCTATTTGTTTTGAATTCTAATATTAGCTAAAATTTAACAGCTAAAATTAGTTTAAATAATTAACCAAACCAAATGAAGTCCGGATAGAATAATTCATAATGATTTAGAAGGAAATAATATTGACTTTAATGGAATTGTATGCAATGATAAATTTCTCCCAGTGGTGTTTTCGTTTAATGATTGCGCTTAGTTTAAATATAGGCTGACTGTTCAAGATAATTTAGAGTTGCCGTTGCAGATTCCGGCTGCGAACGAATAGTGTTAACTTTTCTATACTGGAAGCTAAACTTATAGCGAAGTCTATTCCTTTATCGATGCAGCATTCCCCAAAGAGATGAGCGAGGAAGAATGAGGATCCAGAACATATCGCAGCCAACGCAGATGCTCAATCGATTTCATACCTCGATTAGTAACAGGCACTGCAGCAAATGCTGAAACACATTTATCTGTTTTGGTCAGTTCCATATAGTGCATTTAACATGTATGATGTCTTTAAATGGTGATTCCTACATGATCTAATGAAATAGTTGCCCTATAAATTCGGGAACTTTTTATTCATTTCAGACGCGGAAAGTTAAAAAATCATGTATTTATTTGAAGAGAAATTATCTCTTTTCTTACCAATTTTTGTAGATTAGGCTTTCCTATATTTAAATGAAAATGAACTTAAAACAAAGTATATGTTAATAAATAGCAGAAAATATTGTTTAATTCTTAAAAATAAAACATTAATGTTATTATAGTTTTACTTTTTATTTGTTTAATTTGGTTGAACATGAAAGCTTTAATTTTTTTGGTTCAATTAATTAACAGGTTTTGTTAAAGTGGTAAGAAAAATTTTAGTAAAAGTCTTGTGGTGAGTGAAAATGAAATATTTAAGAACAGTACTCGAGAAAACAAGGAATACGGAAAGGTTAAAGTTAAATATGCACAAATTTTTCTGAGCTGGAGGACAGTCGGAAAATTTCCTTACTAAATGCTTCTTGGAAACGTTTCAGGCTAAATGAACTACAGTAAAATCTCCATTTGTAAATGCAAGCTACAGAAAAGAAGCTCACCTATGTCTTCATGATGTTTGGAAACACCAAAATATCGGGTTTTAGCGAATGCTTCCCGCCACAGCAAATATAGTCTGCCCAAAAATTTCTCATTGGCATGTTTAATCATATTTTATCAAACGATTTTTGGCATTTGGAAGAAAAAGACTTGCTTTTGAACACTGTGTTGTGAAATTCGTAAAAAATATTATTAAGTTCAATGCGTTTGAAAGGAAACTATCACGCTACCAGATTAGAACCGTCATTTACTATTTACTTCCAGGTCTGTTGCAGAAAGTCAGCTACAAAGTCGCCAAATCATGCGTGCAGCTTTAGGTACTAATGTTGTATCATATGACACTGTGAAAGTATATTGCTCAAAGTTCAAGAACAAGGACATTGACATTAAAGAAGCACAGCGCTCTGGTCTGCCCACTGATAATGATGAGGCCCGTTTTCGAAAAGTTGCGGAAGAAGATCAGTATGCAACCAATCGAGAGCTTTAAGGAGTTAGACTTTAGTGTCATGTCCATTAGTCGCGTTATGCATTGCATAAACTTGACGTACAAGTTCAATCGCTGGGTGCTGCATGAGCTGATTGTAGCAGATAAGGACAGACGTATTCAGGGCAGCACTAATCTGCTCGAATGTCAACGCAAGGACAAAATTCTTGACCTGATCGTCACTTGTGACGAAAAGTGTAAGGGTTGTAAGTAAAAAAAGTAAAAGGGTTGATCTGTTTTGGACTTGGGGGCACGAACTTTCTGGCCCGAAGAGCTTTGAAAAACTACTAAAACGTTGACAGAAAATCATAATTTAGTGCTACTCGCACTAAAGGTGCTGATTTCATGCTTTTTTTTCCTTCTTATTTTACTAAGAAAATTTTCTGACAGAAAACTTCCGTTACAACAAGATATAATTATTGCCGCAGATCAATTGAACATTTCAGAAATATCTTCTAGTCTCCATTTCGGTCATTAAATGAACAGACTTCATTGTCACAACTATAGATTGTATATTACTCAGTTTCATTTTGAAAAATATTAGCAACATGCAAGTTCTTGAAGAAGAAATGTTAATCTTATTCCTTTTGATAAACATGTCTAATACTATTACTAAAACATACCGGGTAAAGATTGACTGATTTTAAAATATATTATTTAGGCTCAGGTGAAGTAACAGAACACGGCTAATTATAATAGTTAGAATAAAGATAAAAAAACAGTTTAATATAAAATACGCATTCACATTTTTGTTACGGTAAAACTATCATTTCCATTGTAAAGAAATGAGAGTAACATTCATATTTTTTTGCCTATAGAAAGTTTTGCTTGTTCAGTTGACTATAGCTAATTAATTTATGCTAACTCCTTTCAATATGCAAATTATTACACGAGAAATTTTAATCATTTGTAACAACTACATGTTTGTGCAATTTAAAGCGTTTCATAATTACGCATTTTTGTGTCATAATCCAAAAACAGTTAGTTTTATTCATCGTTTTACAAATCGTAAGTGATTATCTTCTTCGTGGTGAACAAAATAAGTCTTTTGAGAGTCAAAAGATGCATTTTAAAATTAATATCTAATTTATTTTTTAATTTTTATCTCTGTCATTTTTATTGTTTTAACACTAATACAATGAAAATATCACTCATCCTGATAATGTAATGCAAACTTTTAGAAATAATTTCTTTTTTTAATTCATTAATTTTAACTTTTGATTTCGGTATTAGATTAAAAACTGGCTTTAGTTTATTTTATCCTAAACGAAGAAAGTCATAAACTTGCTTCCTTATTACGCTGTGATATTTTATTTTTGGGCCAAGGTCGCCATATTTTGTATGTATATCTCAACTTGTGAGTCAAAAAGAATTTCTATACGAATCCAATTCCTCATAAATTCAATATTGTAGCTCTTACTAATGTTCTTACTATCAATTTTTTTATTTCAATTTCAACCTCCATGCCTCACCGTCTTGAAATATATATGCTTTGTTTCAATGGGTTTTATGGTCGAAGATAAACAAAAATTTTCCTGTAGTCATATATATCAAAAAAGAATTGTTTATGAATTGCAAGATGTTGAATATCCGTGAGAAAAGTTTGGGAAGACTGGCTGAGTGTCCTATACTACGTACAGAGCTATACGCAGTTATACGTTCTATTATGGATACATTGGAAAATATCTTCAATATAGTGTGGGAAATCAAGAGAAAAAGACCTAGTAATCTAAGAGGTTAGGTTTGTTAAGTTGTTTGAATATGGCGAAGCACACAAGGGAAAGGGAAATCATGCTTTCTTGGAGGAGTTTCCTAAGCTGTAGGCTCGTATTTATGTTACGCATGAAGAAAATCGCGCAAACTAACGCACATAGCCAGCCAGT
Organism: Stegodyphus mimosarum; assembly: GCA_000611955.2. Taxonomy (NCBI): domain Eukaryota; kingdom Metazoa; phylum Arthropoda; class Arachnida; order Araneae; family Eresidae; genus Stegodyphus; species Stegodyphus mimosarum. The sequence continues at coordinate 274,503 of KK114133.1, read as the reverse complement.
TTGCATAGGATCACCAGTGTCAAAATCGCAGAATTCAGTAGTCTTAACCATTCGGCCACTAGCGAAAGCTAAAGAGACAGTGGAAGTTGTAGCAGACTCCTGAGTGGCACTTCTGTATTAGTGATTTTCTATGTCTTATGATCTGTAACTTACTGGTTTCTCTGCTCTATGCTGGTACGGCCGCCCAGCCGCTACAGTGGTTAGTGACTCTGATCGCCGTACCCATGAGGCTGTGTTCAAATCCGAAGAATATTAGGATGCTTGTATGTGTATAATATCTGTGCGCCAAAAGGGTAATGAAAATGCAAGGCAAGCCAAAATCTTTGCGAGAGGCTAGGATAGGAGAAGAGAGGTGAAAACCCCTCAGACCCTCCAGATCACTTTTCCTCCAAATTAATTGTAAGATCAACAGTTAGCAAGATCCAGCGATACCTGCTATATACCTTCGACAATGCACAAATGCCGGCCGTGCTTCGATCTGTATCTGTATATTGGTAGGACAGTTTTTGCTTGTTTTTTCCAGTAGAATACATTTTTAATACTTCCTTCTAACGCACCATGTGTAGCGTAATCAGAAATTTGACATGCTGGAATTTTAGTGGCAAACCAAAAAATTCATGTGACTTCTCCCACTGCGATATTCATGATATTCATTTTTTTTCAATGGACTGTAACTAAGTAAGCAACAACCTGTGGTATGGCCGTAGCCTTTTCTTAATAATGAAATAATCATTGAATTTCTCACTGATATTCCTTTTTCATTCCCTTAAAAAACAATAATGAATAATGAATTCATGAATGGTGAGTTACTTCAATAATGAGTTTATCCTAGACTGTCACAGCAGCGTTACATGAATAACAACTGAGGATAAATTGTGCAGACGTTCTTCTTTTCCGGACGCAGATAAAAATTTAAATTTTAATTTCTTCATTCTGGCACGCGTTTAACTTAACTAACTAACAACAGAATCATTCCCTTGTTCTTCTTATCTAAATGCTCCAGAGGGACTCGATTAGCCTTACCGCCTAACTGAATAACTTACAAGGTGTACATTTAATATTAATGTTAAATGTGTATTAACTAGTTCCTGCTGCTCGGTAAGGATAGTGGTTATTGACTCAGACTACTGTACCGAAGGGTCCAGGTTCGAATCTCGGAGAAGGCATTTTGTTTATAAATGCAGAAAGTCTGTGCGGCATAGGGACAGTGTAAATACGCGGCGAGCCGACAGTCCTCTTGAGAGCTTGGTGGTAGAAGAAAAAGGGTGGGAGACATTTGGACTCATCCCTACGGAGTGCTCTTCTTCAAAATTGGGGGAGAAACTGAACAAAGCTCTCCTGTATATGTCAAGTGCCATAGGCTCTTGACAACGACAGGCGCAATCCTGTCTCCTTACCACGATTCGTGGGCTTGCTCTAATACCAGAAAGCGAGATTAGTTAAAGTAACAACAACAAACAATATTTAATTCCTCAAAACAAACTATATTAATGATGTATTTATGTAGAGTAACGAAAAGATATATTTCTTTGCATTTCAAACATTAAAAAATCAATTCGTAAACCTCGTAAACGATTTCACTAAAAAAAATTACACATGAGAAAAATCTAAAGTGCAAAATATCGTACAAATATCTATGACAATGAGGGCTGAGCACTATCGTTTTCGTTCTATCATCTTCGTTTTATGTATTTTAAATGATGAAGAAAGTACTCACAAATTTTAAAGTTAAATTTTTTACAGTCTCTAATTACATGTGCGAACCTTAATTTATTTAGAACACTCATGCAATAGTAATAAATACTTGGTATAAATAATAAGTATAAAAATACAGTTACTGCGAAATGCTGTCAAAAAGCCCAGAAAATTTTATGTTAAAAGATTTTATATTCATCATCTCACTTAAATCAAATATACAGCAAAAAGAAAATATCTACTGCATTATAGAATGGTAATAATTCGTGATAACAACGGACATGACTTTATCAAAGCGTAAGCAATAACACATTATCAAAACATTATTTATTTTTAATTATTGCTGGATACAGTTTACTTTTATTCTGAATATTCATACGGCATCAGGAATGTAAAGTTTAATAATTATCATAAAAATATGAATTCTGAAAGCAGAAAAATTACGTAACAATTTCAGACATAATAGGTTGCATACTTTGAATTTCAGAGGAACAATTCTTCTGTTAGAAACCCTTATTGACGATGTATGTCTTATCTAAAAGGCGCAAGTAGAATATTTTATTACCGTAATTCTTTGAAACTAATATTTTCCATTAGAACGATTTCATGAGCATATAGATGACGTTCTGCTAAATTAATACATACGCTAAATGGCAGATTACTGATACCGAAACAGAAACTTAAAATTCATTATTACTGCTATAGTATTAAAGTTATATTTAAGTTAAAATAGAAAGCACTGAGCGTCAAACACGTGTAAGATGACAAGAACAGTAAGTTGGCATTATTTTGCAAGCTATATCAATGACAAAAAGCTCAGTTGCGAAGCTACTGCTATCATAGTTGTGCAATGTAAAAAAGGAACAAATAATAAAAGTTTAAAAAAAATAGATTTTTCATTTTATGTTGCAGGTTCAAGAAGATCTTTCCATTACTCTGTCCATCAGAATCAATCAGAAACTCTCCAGTTATACCGGTGTAGTCTTATAAACTAAGGTAAAATTTTTAAAAAATGGACTTAAAATTTTGTAATTAATCAGAATATAGCTACAGCCTCGAAATTCAATGTCTTTACCGTAAATACGCATATAATAATATTAGAAGCTATTTCTGATATAGTTTCTGCAAATTAGAAATGCATAAAACCGATGGCCATGGTAAAAATTAAATGAGCATATGCTTTAGAAGCTATCATGTCAGAAAGATGGTCCTACAAATTTCAAATTTCTTTGATCGAATGTGTTAACGATAATAGAAATTAAAATAATGTACACTAAAAGAATAAATTAGGACTCCCAAAACATAATTTTTCATTTGGCTAGAAGAAATCAATTTTGCATCAAAACTTATAGTTCGAATCAATATTGCCACTAAATTTACATCATCATTATAATAACTCAACTAAGTTTTGTTGTGCATATTGTAGATATGCTGGATATATTCGTAGTAGAAATTTCTGAATAGCGGAGTCGCCATGTTGTTTACTTACAAACATTATAGTGCTAGAACGTTTTTTAGATAAAATTTTAATGCAACTAAATATGAGTTTCACGCTCCTTTTCTAACGTATAATAAACTTATGAGAAATCACTAATTTTGAGTAATATAATATTTTGATTTAGTTTCCGTTTATTTTTTAAAATAACTTTTTTATATTTGTTATATAAACCTAGTAGGAATAAAAAAATCAATATTATGTTTCAGACTCATAAAATGTTTCTTAATTAGTAATAATTTTAAGCATTCATGTAGTTGCATTTTACAAAATAAATTCAAATGTTAAATTAAAAATGTTTTCTTACCTGGGCCGCTTGTGAGTAGAAGTATAGTACAGAAAGGCACTGCTAAGAGTGTGACAGCAATATAGAAAGATAGCATTGCCGGCCGGCGAGCTAAGCAGAAATATCGACTGACGCTATTATTGATGATGGTTGTCATGTTCTCTGATTTTTCATGGACAATAAGTTCACAGTCTTCAATTTCTCTACCTCTCTTACCGTCGCCAGGAAAAATTTAACAGTTTAAAATTTCTCTTTAATTAAAATTGATATGCACCAATTTCTATCTGGAAATTTATTATTTCAGTAAAAAGTTAGTGATTAATTGGCTTTATAACTGTTTCATACACTTTTACTGTGTTACTTTAGAATTATAATATATTTAATAATAACAGTAACTACTTTGCTATTGTTTTGAAAAAATATGCCTCGCTAACATCTGCATACCCCTTTCATCACAATTTTTAGGATATTAATTTATTGAATAGTTTGATTATCACAAATACTTCTGAGATAAACTTATTTTCAACAAATTACGAAATATGGAAGGTTTATCACGTGTCAGATTCATGATGAACTCTTCGAAACAAAAAGTAAACATGCCCTAAATTTTTCAGAATTTCTCAGAGCAATCGAATAATTTCGGCTAAAGTAAAGCATTAACATTTAAGAAAATATAATTTCTTTTAGCAGTTACTTTACGTGACATTTGCGAAGGGTTTAATGCCATATGAGACTCTTTGGACACTGGCTCTTTAACAGCCAATCAGAGAGAAGCACACGGCCTACTTCGCTCTCGGCACGCTGAGTTCTCCTAAACGGAACTGGAGGCTGTAGCTTTTTACTACTCTGCTGGCGCATAGGTGGCGTTCCAATACAACCGGCCTATTGGAGCACGTGACTCACCGGATGGATAAAACGCGTGCTATGGATCTTACGCTTCCCCCTCATCCCTTTTCTTTCCAAAATGATCGTGGAGGGGTTCCTGGAAGTTGGAAATGCTAAAAAAGCAGAGAGCAAATTTTAGAAGCTAATAGAAAATTTATAGCGGAACTCGGCATTTCTGAAAGTGGAACAAAATGCATTCTCCTCTTTTTATCTCTAATATATTATTTCAAAAGGATACTGAAAGTTCAGCGTGCTGCATTTTTGAAGTTTAAATTCTTAATTTATGTCTCATCTCCAAGATTGCATTTCCCAACATTTTCGCTAAAGACAATTGCATTATTTATGCTTTGCAGTTTTTGTTTAAAGGCGCCATAATCAAATTTTTAGACATCCAAATTTCATTTTATCCAAAAGAACATGGGAATATCGTCTGAAGAAAATATTTTTATTCAACAGAATATTGAAACGATATAAATTCTGAATCTAATCACATTTTTAAAATAATATACATGATTCACATTTTTAAATATTTAACACTAACCAATTTTTAAACTATTTAATTTTTATAAGTAAGGAGAGGAGAAGGAGGGACATTTAAAGTTTCCTTCTCTTTTAGAAGGAATAAAGTTTTATTTTTAGTACATGTTAAACTGGTAAAGATTATTTTGAAAAACTACTGACCGAAATTTTTTTGACAGAATTTAATTCTTCTACTCTTCTCACGGTCCCAGTTTGCCTCCTGCATAATCAATCAAGAAATATTGTATAATTAAAACAACACAAATATCCCTTGAATAACTTAAAGAAGAACCCTCATGTTATCGAAAATGAGTGTATAACGTTTGACTTCCAGAATAGTAACCATTTATAACCTAATATTGTTTGGGAAATCGCTGACAAACAGAAACAATTAATAATTTCGGATTTTTTACATCTTATGCCGTATAGAAATCATTCTATTGTTCGAAATGTAGACATAGGAAAGGAAATATGTTAAATAAAATCATATGGGAAGTAAAATACAGCATGAACTTTGTATTGCACTCCTCATATGCATATAGGTGAGGAATTATCGCCGTTACCCGTGCGTGCTTTCATGGTGTAACTGGTAGCATATGTAACTGGCAGTCTACAGATCTGTGGCTCAAATCCTGCGGAACACATAGATTTTATATCACGTCTGTTAATATGAAAAATCTTAATGTATCTATGATGGCATCTGTATTAAAATGTGCTTAACGATAATTTGTCACCACTGAATATGGCGGATGGGATCTCGACCTTCAGCTAGTCGACTTTTAAATGGGGATAAAATAGTGAATGTTCGTCTTCAACCGTGTGTGCTCTTGTAGAGTAACTGCATGCGAAATATTCATACTTTGAATCCTGGTGAAAGTGTATCTGATTTTTCAGGTTTTCTACTCCGAGAAACTTAACAGCTTTCCCTGTTTTCTAGATAACTTGCAATCTATTAGTACCTTCGTTAATTGGCCTTGCATTAGCAGGTGGAACAAATTTAAAACCTTTCTGAATTCTAAAAGATTATCGAATCTTATGAATTCTTCATACAAGAATTAAACGAAAAGGAAAGAAAAAAATAACATTTTTCATTAAAGCAAAAAATAAAATTAAATGTTCGTTTAACAAACAAAAATGAAATTCAGTTTTTAAAAATGTAACTGTAATTGTTAAAAAGAGGCCGCAAAATATATGTTTTTAATGAAGTTCATAAATAAAATTCTTGAAGCTTGAGCTTCATTCTCATAATTTAATTTGACAATAGAGTATTCTAACAGCAACAGTTCATTTTTTAAATAATTTTCCCTAAATGTTTTAAATCAGCGCAAGTGCAACATTCTATTTCAGGAATTAATACAGATAAATATTAATGCTGAACTCTAAATTCTCTCAGGAAAAGTGAAAATGGGGACTTTAGTGTCATCTCGAGATATTGTTGGAGTTCCAGGTCTACCAGGAGATCAGGAAATTCCAACAATTGCATCTCTTTCATACTAAGCCTCGATTCTTTAATAAAATAATGCTCTAAATTAAAGTGGTCAATCAATGTACCTGTGTCCTCTCCACGTTCAACTATTGTTTTCAATCTCTAATAAATTTTTGTTGTGTTAATATTCATGTTAACTCGTTAAATTCACAAAGAGAGCTAAAATTCATTGCCTGTTCAATGATCTCTGTTAGATAGATTTCGATTATTCTTCTTTTCGAAAATATTACCTATGCAAAACTTTCGAAAACATTGATCAGCTGAGTGCGCCACGAAAATTGTTTTCTGTTCCCCATTCTTTTGTTCTTTGACATTCTGAATTATATTTACCAAGATGTTGATGCATTGTTCACGCTCAAATAATAATTATAGTAAATAAAAATAACAACTTAAGTAAGCAATTCAAGCCCTCTTGCTCAAGACTTGAGGATTCGAGCATTACAATGCGTGTTTTCTTTACCTTCTACGATACTAAACTCTGAAAGTGAAGGACTAAAGTAAGCAATTCATACCTTAAAGCTCATTCGGAATTTTTCTTAAAAGTCTGCGTTGAGGGAGTGAGGCTGTGTAACGTAGCAAATGATTTCGTTATATCCCCCTTCTGAAGCTTTTCTGTAGATATTTCCCGGCCCTACAGCCTAATACGGGGTTGTTCAGGGGGTACCGCCTTAGTACATTTATTTTTAGGAAAGGTAAAACTACACAGTCCAGTCACATTAATGTGACCACCACGTACTTTCCATGTCAGAGTTAAATAACCAATCACAGAAGGCAGGTGGCAGCACAGTGCAGTTGAGCGTATATAAAGGGTGTGTGAGGGCTTCGGAAAACATTTCAATCGTTGGCGTAATGCAGAAACGAAGCGATTTATCCGACTTCCAAAAGGGCATGATCATTGGCTTTCGGGCCAAGGGTGGAAGCATTTCCGAAACGGCTGAGTTTGTGAACTGTTCGCGTGCCGCCGTGGTAAAAGTGTACCGTGCATGGCAAAATGGGACTGTCCAAAATCAGCGACGTGGCAAATGTGGTGCACCACGGGCCATAGATGACAGAGGCGAACGACGGTTGCGGAGATGCGTTCGGGCAGATAGACGGGCTACCGTTGAGCAACTGACCACCAAAATGAACCAAGGGGCTACCAAAAGTGTCTCCCAAAGTACTATTCAGCGAACATTGCTGCGTCTGGGCCTCCGAAGCAGACGCCTGGTTCGTGCACCTATGCTGACTGCTGTTCATCGACGGCGAAGGCTAGAATTTGCACGCCAGTACAGCAGCTGGACGTCCACTGAGTGGCGACAGGTTGCGTTTTCGGATGAATCGCGTTTTATGCTCCATCGGACAGATGGACGTTGGCGTATAAGGCGTGAAACCTCTGAAAGGAACCACCCTGCAACCATTGCCGGAACGGTCCAAGCTGGAGGCGGGAGCATTATGGTCTGGGGAATGTTTTCCTGGCATTCTCTAGGTTCACTGATCATTGTGGAAGGCACAATGGATCAATACAAGTACGCATCTGTCCTTGCGGACCATGTTCACCCCTACATGCGCATTGTTTTTCCTCAGGATGATGGCATCTTCCAGCAGGACAATGCGAGGTGCCATACAGCTGCCAGTGTACGTGCGTGGTTCGAAGAGCACCAGGATGAGTTTACCGTCCTCCCCTGGCCAGCAAACTCACCTGACTTAAACACAATCGAGCATCTGTGGGATCATCTCGATCGAGTTGTTCGCGCCATGGATCCTCAACCGCGTAATCTAGCGCAGCTGGCCACGGCATTAGAGTCGGCATGGCTCAACATCCCAGAGAACACCTTCAGGGACCTATGTGACTCTCTTCCTGCACGTCTCGCAGCAGTCCGCTCTGCGAAAGGTGGTTATTCTAGCTTTTGACAGATGGTCACATTAATGTGACTGGACTGTGTAAATTTGATTGATTGATCCTTCATCTTAAAGGGCTACTGAGAAGGATATCGAAATCCAAGTGGTGATAAATTATTATTCACTACATTTTAGTTCGGACGTCACTGCAGAGACTATTAGATGTTTCGAAATTACTGAATGAGATAAATCAACTATATCCTCGCCGGCATTCAAACCTTGGATCTTTCGGCTGCCAACCGGACGTATTACCATTCTTAAGGACAAAAGGAATATAATAATTTGTTATAAAGATTCGAATAACTAAAAGGTCACGACAATTCGAATTTTCGAATCTGGAATTCTCTTTCAAGATTCGATTTTCTCAAGGTTTCTCAAAGTTCTTTCTCAAGACTTGATGATTCGAGCTTTACAATGTATGTTTTCTTTACCTTCTCGGATACTAAACTCTGAACGTGAAGTACTAGATTCAATAACTGAAAAAATTGTATAATATTATTTACAATTTTTATTATAATTAATATTAGTTGTATATGTTTTATAGCAATAAACGATAAAATAATCCAATATTAGTAACCGAGGCGTATTGCGAAATTTCTATGATAATCTGAGAGTTCGTCTTCAAATCTCTTTCAAATCTTCAAAACAGTTCCCTATATGAAAAACATCGATGTGCAATTAAGACGCGCAGTTCAAGCCTTCTTTATTGAAAGGTGATGTCTTTTAAATAGTTTTAATACACTTCTAAATCCATCTTTTAATTTCGCGACAAAGGGAACAAATTCGTTTTCATATTTTAAATTTCTTCTGCAGCATTTTGTATAAAAGATGGTTATTTAGGATGGTTCATTGTTTCTCTAAATCACTGTTGAACTACAGCATTAAAACGGAAAACTTGTGATAAATTTATCAAACATGTACATTTTACATACATGATGAAATAATTATTTATAAATTTACCAACCGTCACGTTTGTGGATGTTTTATAATCATTGATATACTTTTTTGTTAGTTTGACACTTAACGGAACTCGTCTGAAGTATAACCTACAAGTACACTTGATTTTAGTCGTGAAGTGGTGTAAATTCTTTAAACATCGTAGCATTTCTTTCTTTTATTCACATTGTACATTTACTGTAGAGTAACACAGAGTAAATTCTTAAGCTAAAAGAAAGAACTTTTTACACTGCGGTCGAAATTTTGCAAACGTTTTTCAGCATTCGGCGTAAAATCATTAATGCCGACTATTTTCTCGGCTTTATTGTCAGCTAATATATTTTTGTGCTTCATCATTCCTTAAAAGAAACTCAGTTAGTTTAAAAAACGTTATTTTAATTTTATTCTTTTCACCAAATTTTATCCGAAAGAAATGTAAGAAAACTAAGGTGGATTGTTTGCACATCATTTCTTTTAATCCTGCTTTCGAATTTTACGTTTTAAACACAAGCATTTTATTCTTCTATAATAATCTGTAACATATTAAAGAAAGACAGATACTTCATAGAAAATATGTTGTTGTAAACGCGATTTTACTATTTGCATATTTGTAATATAATATATACACAGTCCAGTCACATTAATGTGACCATCTGTCAAAAGCCAGAATAACCACCTTTCGCAGAGCGGACTGCTGCGAGACGTGCAGGAAGAGAGTCACATAGGTCCCTGAAGGTGTTCTCTGGGATGTTGAGCCATGCCGACTCTAATGCCGTGGCCAGCTGCGCTAGATTACGCGGTTGAGGATCCATGGCGCGAACAACTCGATCGAGATGGTCCCACAGATGCTCGATTGTGTTTAAGTCAGGTGAGTTTGCTGGCCAGGGGAGGACGGTAAACTCATCCTGGTGCTCTTCGAACCACGCACGTACACTGGCAGCTGTATGGCACCTCACATTGTCCTGCTGGAAGATGCCATCATCCTGAGGAAAAACAATGCGCATGTAGGGGTGAACATGGTCCGCAAGGACAGATGCGTACTTGTATTGATCCATTGTGCCTTCCACAATGATCAGTGAACCTAGAGAATGCCAGGAAAACATTCCCCAGACCATAATGCTCCCGCCTCCAGCTTGGACCGTTCCGGCAATGGTTGCAGGGTGGTTCCTTTCAGAGGTTTCACGCCTTATACGCCAACGTCCATCTGTCCGATGGAGCATAAAACGCGATTCATCCGAAAACGCAACCTGTCGCCACTCAGTGGACGTCCAGCTGCTGTACTGGCGTGCAAATTCTAGCCTTCGCCGTCGATGAACAGCAGTCAGCATAGGTGCACGAACCAGGCGTCTGCTTCGGAGGCCCAGACGCAGCAATGTTCGCTGAATAGTACTTTGGGAGACACTTTTGGTAGCCCCTTGGTTCATTTTGGTGGTCAGTTGCTCAACGGTAGCCCGTCTATCTGCCCGAACGCATCTCCGCAACCGTCGTTCGCCTCTGTCATCTATGGCCCGTGGTGCACCACATTTGCCACGTCGCTGATTTTGGACAGTCCCATTTTGCCATGCACGGTACACTTTTACCACGGCGGCACGCGAACAGTTCACAAACTCAGCCGTTTCGGAAATGCTTCCACCCTTGGCCCGAAAGCCAATGATCATGCCCTTTTGGAAGTCGGATAAATCCCTTCGTTTCTGCATTACGCCAACGATTGAAATGTTTTCCGAAGCCCTCACACACCCTTTATATACGCTCAACTGCACTGTGCTGCCACCTGCCTTCTGTGATTGGTTATTTAACTCTGACATGGAAAGTACGTGGTGGTCACATTAATGTGACTGGACTGTGTATTTTATTTTCAATATATATTTATCAATATATATTTATTAATATTTATTTAAATAAAATATTTTATTAATATTTTATTAAATAAAACATTACTTCTTAATTTAAAATCGTCGTTCAAGAAAGATGTATGCAGATCTGAGGTTTATTTTGCGCATAAGCGTTTCTTTAGAAAATTTCTTTCTAATATATTAACTTCAAATATCACTTTTAATAAAAAAATCTAGGAAATAGATTCAGGGTATATATTCTCTATCACCTCACATGTTTTTTTCTAGTCAGAGATTTCTATCCCAAGGGAGAGATAACGACTTACACTCGGAAAATTATCAGCAAATGATAGATTTCTTTAAAATTATGTATAATTTCAATACTGTGATTTTCTTTATTTTTAGGGATATGATTTGATTGTGTTTTTAATAAGCAAGAAGGAGCAGTGTTTGTTACAGCAGTGATTTGGAATAAAATGATTTCATTGCATAGAATATTGGAAGGTATTATGACTTGTATTTGCTAACTGCGCAGAGATACCAGAAAATTGCATGCACAGATAGTCGGTTCCAGTTCTTAATGTAAAGCCAGAATAAAACTCTAAGTGTTAAATTATTTTATTTGCTTCAGAATTGGTGGGGCTTGGGGACCTGAAACAAGGCCTTAAACTAGCTTCAAAATGTAAATATTTTCACAATTAATGTTATCCTCGACGGAAAGTCATTCATTGAAATTTATCAGCAACAAAACAGAAATGATGCAAACTATTTTATGTACAAGAAAAATTTTGAAAAGATTTTTCACTATAACTTTATTTGATGTAGCTCTTTGTATTAAATATATTATAATTTTTCTCTTTAAAAAGCATCTCTATGTACCATGGTTGCGTATATTTTGCAAATATTGTATAAATTCAGGTTTAAGTAATGTGATTGTAGAATAATTTATCTTACAATTAAACAATGATTCTTCGGTTATTAAAGTCTCCTGACTGAATAATATCCTTTCAAAATGAACTGTACTCGCAGCGTTGGTTATTAGTAGCTAGTACTTTGGTCTGGTTTGTTAGGTTACTGCAAAGCACGTAAGGGTTATGTGCCTAAAGCTACGGATACCTTCGTCTAGGGCCTTTCTAAGGGGAGCTGGCTTGTATCTACTAGCAATTAGTAGTTATTTAGACCCCATGTTTCTTACATTGTGCTTTTATGTATGGCTCTATGAAACAGGGGCAATATAAGTTACTCATACATATTCATTTGAGTCATTTATCGATGTATTTTCACCATAACATGTTTACTGTTAATTAAATGGAAATATCCATGAAATATCAGTTAATCAGGAGGGACATCAAATCTTTAAATAAAATTTCAGATCTCTAAATGAACTGAAATTTTTCATTATATTATAAATTTATATATTACAGCTACTTTTTTCTTTGAAAAATCTATCGCTTTCTGTACATAACTTGGGTTTAATTTTCTCTCCTCCCACTCCCTTGCTTGAAATCGTACTTTCTCCTATGTCATTATTTATTTGGAGGAACGTCGGAGCAATTTCTTTGAACCCAATCTTCAAGGAGAACTTTCTTTTTGTTCTTCTTCCGCAACTTCAATCGCTTTGTTCACAGTTCTAAGTCCGTTCGTGATTGATGAGGTCTTTTTCATCAACAGATTTACTATTGCAGCAAATTGACGTCAATATAAAGTTGTTGAACAAACTCTATTATTTACCTCCTTAAAAACATTTGGGAAGAATGCTGCAATTCTTTTAAAATTATTGTCTTTTCCATTGCTTTCTATTATTTTAATTGTCAGAGAAAATATAGTTTTAGAGCACTGAGTTTTAAAAATAACTTCCGTTTTTCTACCTTCGAGCAAATAAAAATTTTTTGAATTTCAGTTCAGAATTTTGATATACTGTATAGGATATTGTGGAATAATATTGAGAATAAAAAAAATTGAGGCTATGCATTTTCGCAGTAACATAATCTATTCTGGCATGAAATATTTTTTTGCCTGTAAACTACTGAATTTGATCAATTTTCTTTCCAGTATTTGGGTTGATAAATTTGTTTAGATGACATAGACTTTTGCGAATTACAAATTATAATTTTTTTCATTATAATTTGAATAATTAGAATCATACATGTTTTCAAAATCCATATGCTTTTTGACTTCAGTGCATAAAGAACTCGGTGTTAAAGAAGTAACTCGTATCCCATTCAAATAGCAAATATAAGAAATATTGCGTACTAACTTATATTGATTATAATTTAACTGAATTTAGTGGTATGAATAAAGCAGTATTTCCCAAATTTTTTTAACCCAATAGTTATCACTTTGCATAAAATACCAAACATGACTGTAAAATTTTAAAAGATAATTATTGTAGGAGATTTTTATTGCGCATAATGTTAAATAGAGAAAACTTTAAACCTTAAGGAGTTTTACTTTTTAACTTTTTAAAATTTAACTCTTATACTCAACTTCTCTTGGCGCCGGACAAACTAAAACTTAACATATAACTTGAATTTAAAATGAACTGGTTAGAAAATAGAGAAAGGAACTAATTGGTTGATCTGACTCAAAATAATATTAAATATAACTTTTCTTAAAGCAATTAATTCACACATAGCAAGGCAAAGCAAATTCTTCTTAATAAACTTAACCTGAAAAGGAAGCTGGAATAAATCTTCTCTGGTACTCGGTAGAATAAAACACTATTTCGACCAAAACATTTCTATAATTCACTCATTTTAAAATAAACTCAAGAATCACAAGTTCTTATTCATTAATCAAAACCTCTTAAGCACCCGAGAAGAAGTATTCAAACACCAATCAATCAGTTCCATTTCTAAAAAAAAACTAGTTTTAACTTTCCTGGCACCTAAAAGTCATAACAAAATCTATCTTAAAACATATTCAAGAATCTTTAATAAGTGGTTAGTACATATTTGCTAAAAACAGGGCGCGTTGTGAGTACCCTAAAAGGCATGAACATTTTTCAATAACCCCAAGCAAAATCTCCATGTTTCTTAAAAGCCTCCCGGCTCAAACAAATGGAGTGACTGAACAGACCAATTTCTTAGTACTAAAAAAAAAAACAAATGCAAGTAATAATATAAAATCACACTCATTTATTAAATATCTAGGATAAATTTATGGGAGACCTGGCCAGACTACCCTTACATAAAAATGCAATTAAAATTCTACATTAAATTTCTCCAAGAGTCATTTATCAAGATAAAATTTTGTAGTTTAACATAATAACGGTTACTTAGAATAACTGGAACATTAAATGAATCATTTAAACTGGAATTCCCACAATCTTCTATAGAAATTACAATTAACATAAATTTCTTATTTTTTACAATGACATTAAATTCTTCCAAGACACATAGTTTATATCTATTATATAATGCTTTTATATATATATTTTATTTTCCGTTACGCAAGATTTAATTAAGATAACTACCAAAGAAAATATAATGTAACTCACAGTTGAAATATCGGAATTTCATCATCATAAGAAGCTACAGGCGACATCGGCAGAAGAATCCCCCATTGAACTCTTGAATTTGCTTTATAAGTAATTAGCTCCAAAATAAAGTTCAAGAAAAATGACATCCTGTAGAGCCATAAATGAAGAAGCCCGGAAATAAAAAAAAATTCTGAGATATGGAAGTAGTTTGCACACGAGTTTCAACACTGAGGCGGCAGAAAACATACATTTTGCAGGAAAACCCACTTCAGGAAGTATCCGTTCTCTAACTCGGAAGAGATCGCTCTAATTTCTACCTCTTGCATAAATTTCAGGAAAGATTCTCAATTATTCACATATTCATCTTGAATCTATCTCTAATGAATACCGGCGCAAGTCGCCGCAGGATCGCAAGCGCGAGGCACCCGAAAAGGTGAAGCTCGGCCGCAGGGCCTAAAGCCCTATCTGCTAATTCTCTTCTCTCTAGTTGTATCAAAACTTAACTCAACTCAAAACTCTGACTTCTAAAATCGTGCAAGAATCGAGGAAAACTCGGTTTCTCCTCCCTCTCACAATTATAGGTCCAAAAGTTACACATAAAATTAAATTCTTGCCAATCCGAGACTTTTCAATATAATTTAATAGGACAAGTTCAAACCCCCAAACGAATCAGAGTTAAGTCATTGTCTAAGTAGCACCTGCGAAAACTGGAAACTAAACATTCGACCCCCTCTGCTAACAAGCAAAAAATATAAGAAACAACAAAAACTGCCCTTTCAAAGATTCAATTTACAACTTCCACCGAGGCTATAAACAAGACGACATCACAATGCTGAAACGTAAGTCAACAGCGGGAGGCCCAATAACAATGTCCACTTTCCCATCTTGGTAACAAAGACAAGAGAACAACGATATACTGTTCAATGTTGCAACTGCCATCTTAAAAGGCATTTCCCACAGATGTTACTTCCGTTAGAAGACGCTCCCCCATTCTCGTTAGGAAATTGAACCGTTGAAGGAAAAATAATTGCTTAAAGATTTTAAGTACACTCTTTACAAAAAAATATATATTCATTACGCTCTTCGCAATTTCAAACTTAAAAAAACCAAATACAAATAAAATACTTAAATAATTGATTACTTAAATCATTAAAAACACTTAAATTAAAAGCACAGAATTCGCGACACAACAATGACCTTTAAAAGTTACAAATAATTCGTCAAACATATGCTTGATACTCTGTCTGTACGTATACATTTAGAATACAGTCAAAAATTAGTTACAAAAGCAATATAAATTAACTCACAATAATGGTGTACTAATCAAATGATTGAAGCATGAAAAATAAATGCAAATATAAAATTAAGTAACAAACGAATGAAGCATAGAAGATAAATACGAGCCAAAAATCAAGTAAAAACAAAGTATCTAAAATATACTAAAATATTTAGTATATAAACAATGTATGTAGTATACATTATTTTGTATAAAACATACAATTTGTGTGAAAATAGTTTACTATGAGTATGAAAATAGTTTACATTCATACAATTTGTATGAAAATAGTTTACTATGAGTAGTAGTTTGCTATGAG
Organism: Stegodyphus mimosarum; assembly: GCA_000611955.2. Taxonomy (NCBI): domain Eukaryota; kingdom Metazoa; phylum Arthropoda; class Arachnida; order Araneae; family Eresidae; genus Stegodyphus; species Stegodyphus mimosarum. The sequence goes on along the minus strand of KK114133.1, from coordinate 258,415 downwards.
TGTGAGAATAGTTTACATTCATACAATTCGCATGAAAATAGTTTACTATGAATACATTAATAGGAAAACAAGTGTTTAAAACACATTGAAATACTAAGTACATCTTAAACAATTCAAATAATATTACTACCTTAAGTCTCTCATAAATACAGAAATAAATTAACATTGATCTAAACGGTCGAAAGGGAAATCACAGCTACTAAGAAACTTCTGTCGATGTCTGTTATAATGTTGGTACTCAGTTAAAAATGCGATGCAGTGAGTAATAAGTATTATAATTTGAACACAAAGGCTCACTCTCGGCTTTTAGAAGGTTAATATGTGTGGTTCGAGTGTGACCGTTTCCAAAGCAGGTTAAAATAACTTCCTCTTCCCTATTTCTCATCGTATCTAGGGGTTTTATGCCTTGTTTATTAACTAAATATCCCACAGAAGCTGCAACTTGCTCAGGATTTTCTCCTTGATGTCCTTGCGAGTACTTCCAAATGGAGTGAGCCGATTGCAGAAGTCAATGGTTGATGTTCCTGTGTCATCCAGCTGAATACTTTTTTATCCTTATATAACCCACCCTTATATGACTGATCAAAATTACCTGTACCACCGTTAGGGGTTTAACAGGGCTTAGTACAGCTGAGACATTAAATACTAAGACGGGACTATACAGGCCCACAAACAGTAGAACAGCCACCATACTATAAAATAACTCAAAAAAAAAGATTAACTACTACAGATTTAAACTTCTTCTCTAAAGACTGGTGAGATCTACCAGCCACTCCGTCAAATAACACTTAATTACAAGCTTTGTAATATAAAATAACACATATTACTTACATGTACAAAACACACGATACTGATGTGTACAAAAGAATAAATTAACAATATAAATATGAACATTTTAATTTTAAATAAAACAGCTAGAACACCATGAACTCATTCAATATACAATTGTATTTCGTTTACAGACACATATTTTACGAAACTTTGGCAATCTTAATTTAGACTCTACATTTTCTCATAAATGACTTAAGGTATAAAATTTAACAATATTAAGAATAAATCGTTGTACAATATTTTTCATGGCAGAACAACTAAGTAACAAAAGTTCTATATTAGCATTTCTTATACCACAAGGACAAGCTCAATTTTTAATCGAGAACTCTTCATAATAAGATGGAAAATATCCATGATGAGTGAAGGCTTTATTAAGATACTTGTTGCTCATACACCTTCTGTCATTTACTATTGAAATTATATTGTAAGTGAACCTTCCTTTGGAATCAGGATCATTCCACCTTGCCTGCCAAGAAGACACACTTCTATTATTCATCAAGGATTTCAGGCAATTACAAGACGAATCAAATGTATCTGTGAGTGTTTTGCGAATATTTCGAAAACGGTGAGGAAATCGGCCAGAGAGGATGGTAGTTTTTTGAAAACTCATTTTTGAAAAAAAAAAGGCATAACCCTGTAGAAACATTAGGTATTTTTGAAACAAGAGTATTGAAAAATGAGCAACGCCTTCACCGGGACTCGTACGACGGACTTCTGGAATACGTGCCCAGCGTGCTGACCACTACACCACGAAGGCATGGGAAGAAAGGGGAAGAAATACTTTATATACTTCCCCTTTTAAAGGGTGACTGGGGAATAGGGGCCCCAATAACCAAATCCTGGTGATGGAGAATTATCATCCACCACCTTTTTTCAGTCCGGGCGCCAGGGTAGAGACATTAGGATTTTTAAAAACAGGAGCGATGAGCAACGCCTTCGCCGGGACTCGAACCACGGACCTCTGGAATACACGCCCAACGTGCTGACCACTACACAATGAAGACATGCGAAGAAGGCGGGAGTGTCATTATAATTCATAACAAACAGTAGGTCTTACTAAAATTGTTACATGGCGCCGTCAAGGTTCTATACTGTTTTTTTTTTTTAAATTGGCAAAATATTGCGTACTTCACCTTGGGAAATCATTGCCCACCTGAGATTGCGAAGAAACTACATCCATTGCCCTAAATAAAACTTCTTATCCTCTACGTAAAGCCGGAGCAATGCTAAGTTCTTCAGCTTGTATTATGTAGTCTTAGAAATACTCTGGTAATAATGCAGTACGGTCTCCTACTTTAACGTTAAAAGATCTTATACTAAATTTCTTTCATTTTTTGAGGCAAAGCACAACGAATAAACTTGCGTTTTACTCTTCCAACCAAAGTTGGATTTTAAGCATTAGTTGCACTTTGATGTTTTATGTATTTAATTTAGTGCAGTATCTGTTATAATTAAACCGATGATGCATGATTAATAAAATTAATTGATCGAACAAATAAATACCATAAATGGCCCTGTATCAATTTAAGAATAATAATCCTGCATAAAATGAAAGCACAATTAAAAGGAACGATTTCGTTTCCCACTACACTCTTGTTCTCTTTTTCTCCTTAAAAAGGGTCAAAGTCTCTAAAAATGTAGCAAACTTTTGGGCTATAAAATACTTTTAAAGGAATTTTGAAAATAATATTCATAAAAAGAAAATAACTGCATATTTTACTTTGCAATCAAAATGACAGCTTTATGGATCTTTAATATTTATTTTGGCAATTTGCCATTTTAAAGAAAAAGTGCATTTACATTGCATTTCCAAATATCCATCCAACTTTCCGTAATTAATGTTATTTCTTCGACCTGCAAGTAAGGCGGGAAATTGTCAGAAAGTTTCTTGAAGGGAAAAAAGTCAAAGATAAACTTATATCTAAGATAATTAAATTTGGTGAAACCCGGGTGAAAATTAAAATTACTATCAAGAGTTATTTGTCTTTCAAATTGTACATTTCATCCGCAATTTTTTTCATTGTAAAAAGCATTTCTTTTGTCAGTTGAAGGTTGTTTCTACTCTGTCGAGTTGGAATAAAGCCAGATTCAGACGTTACCCGTTGCCATCATCTGAGCCACTAGAAAAATATTTTAATTGAAATCTTTTTCTTTGGCTGTGGGATGAAAATTGACGTTTCTGCTGATAGCTGCAAAAGAGCTAATTAGTATTATTTTTTCCATAGCGAGAGGTTCGTCTTTCAAGTACTGTTTCAATTAAATATTTATTTCATGAACTTCTTTCTGTTAAAATAAAAATACTATTCTTCATTGCAAGCATGCGGTGAATAATTTATTGCTCTTTAAACTTTGAAATAAAATACCAATTAAAATTTATTATTTTTATAACCTAAGATATCTTGCCGAATTTTGTTCCAATTTGTTTCATTGCATTAGCTGATATTTCGCTCTCGCTGTTTTCTATATCTGCTCTCTTAGATGTTTCTTGGAACTGCAGTAGGTTGCTTAGTTAACACAAGACATAAAACCATAGCGTTGAATTAACATAGTATAAATCTAAAGTATATATGCAGCCACATTAGCTGCTGTTGAATGCTGCTAATGGCTAGAAATCGATTTGTGCTGACACTCACTGTATTCATGTTTTTCATACCTAAAGCTTTGCGAAAACTCAATACTAATTTTTTACTTATTGCTGTTTCCCTTCAGAATTGTTATTATCCGAGTTCCATATTTCATCACTAGCATTTAAAAGACGCACAAATTCTCACTCTTGTTATCGTATTATGTTGTAAGAGTGCAGTGTTAAGAATCAAGGTGAAAATAAATATATATGCATTAACTTGTAATCTGCAATACATTGACGATGGTTCTCTGCGTTATATCCTGGGGAGAATTTTCTGCCTAGTTAGAAAGATGACACTCGAAGGCAAGACTGGTAGACAGACGTGGCTGAATTGAATATCACTTTTAATGGTGGATACGAAGTAATTATCAAAAATATATTTTTCATCACACATGATCATGGGCACAAACGCACTCCACAATTTTATAAAGAGTATCACATTTTAGATAATGGCATAGTTAGTAGCACGACAAAGCAAACGGAGCGAATTAGCAATTTGACTACAGGAGAGCTGTAGCTAAAAGTACGCAATTATCCAGTATGGAGGCTCATCAAGGGAAGGTTTTGGTTTAGGTTAGAAAGGTTTCAGTTCTCGAAATTGCGAGTTCAGGTTTCGAATTAGTTACATCACGAGCATTACGCAAGCTATGCAAGATGGACTGATCTAGAAAAAACGCAGTACAATTATTACGATTTTTTGGAATAGAGAAGGGAAATTAAGGGGTTACCACTAGTTTAAATTATAATTTTGATTTACATTATTTTTTTATCTTACATATATAATGATTCCTTACTAAACACAACTATTTAATGGAGCCCACACAAAAGCTTGCACTTCACATAGGTCGTTTGCTTAAAGCTATTTTTAGTAGAACGGATTTAATTCCAAGTTAATGATTTTATTTATGAAGAGAAAGATTTACGTATCTATAACATGGTGTTTTATGTAAAAAATCGTAAGTTGGAGTTATCTTCTATTCAGTTTTGGTTTCATTCCCCGATTTTTTCTTAAGCAAAGCCCGTACTCAAGTTCAGTAGTTTTTTTTTTCTTTCAGTCTCTCCTAGCCATTAGAATTAAGCTTGCATTAGCTGACATGTAGCTAGACAAGTAATTTTATCTCACACCTAAGTATTCGACAAATACGGAAAGGCGTAACTACATCAGATAAATACAGATAGGAAAGGAAATGACATAACGCTCATAAAAGCTTTTTAATATGCACTGAAAGCTCCAAATTCATGCATACTACCTAATTTGATAATTAAAATAAAAAAGCTTTGTAATCATTTTATTTCTTTAAGATTATCATTAATCGATACTTTGAGTTCTTTCGGGTTCTATTTGATTTTAGTTTACGGCCTATAGCTACTTGAAATAGCATACGACTCAGGATTCATTAGTGGGGCTAAACTGTACCTTTTTGCCAAACAACCCTTTGCAAAAGTACACTGCGCGAAAAAAATGAGATAGTTCTATATCTCCAGTTCTACTTGGCCGATTGACGAAATTCAGATTGCGTTTTTCATGTCTCGAAAGCACGGCTTAGGATATGTATTAGATTTGTATATGGCATTGTTCAAATATAGGTATTTCGATACAAAATCGGAATTTTTCTGAAATGCCATGCCAATTTTTTTTATTTCATATTTCGATTCTAGACTCAAACTATGCCTAAATATTAAATTTTGTAAAATTTGGTGCGAAATTTCCGGAGAAATTCAAAAACTTATCCTGGCGTGTTTTATTTCAGTTTGCGCCAAGAATAATTTACTTGGCGAACTTCTTAATTTATAGCAACCTAATTTTCCTTTCGTTTTTTGCATTGCAGACATCATCATCAAAATCATCGTTCCTACTTTAAAATCACCGTTCCTACTTTAAAAAAAATCATCGTTCCTCCTTTAAAATAATTTTAACAAAGTGCGTAAACCACATTTGACGTTATTATCGCTCAAAAAAAAGATGCCAAATTTCAAAACCCGCCAATATGTAATTTCGTGTATATCTTAGAAACATTTCAATAAAAAACCCTAATTTTTTGCAGATGCGACTAGAAATACATCTTCTTTAAGACGATGTTAAATATTCTATTGGTTATAATAGAGAAAGTTTTCGAAAAATTTATAAAATATATTTTAAAATACAAATTTTAAACATAAATCATAAAAATGTGAGAATTAAATTTGGATTAGGCTATTTAATGTCCTAATTTACATTGTCATCAGTACCATCAACATGAATATGAATAACGAACCAGAAAAATATATAAATGGAGCTAATTAATTTAAATTGCGATATAAATCTCATATACACGAAGATACAGATTTTATTAACCTTAATTATTACTGCTTTTCAAAAAATACACTCAGGTACGAAATTTTGTACTAAATATAATTATTTTGTTATTATTATTGAATACATTTAGGTGTGAACAGCTTCTTTTTCTTTTGAAATTTAATAAGAAAAGATCCCGATTTCACCGCATCAACAGTCCTTGATGAAGACAAATCTAGTAGCTTCTCTTTGTTAGGTTAGAAACTTGGCTCTTTAAGGTTGGTATTATTATCCGTCCAGTGTCAGTCTGTTGTAAGCAATTAAGGAGTTTAAAATTATTTACATACAAATATATATATTGTTACAAATTTTGTACATATATAGATAATTTTGGTGAAATTATGTACCAAACTGTAGTATTTTTCTTATATAATGAAATATGAAAATCTAAAGAAACGATGCTCTGCCGAAAAAAATAAGAATACAGGGGTAAGTCTACTTGAGTAAATGGTTATCTCGCTAAACTGACGAGATATCGTCAAGATGGCGATGATTTCGGGGACTAATTTTTGTCGCCAGATTAGGCAAGAAATCGCAAAAGTCGCCAGACCTGAATACCATTTGGCGACATTTGGGTCAAGTGCTTGTACAACTGTAATGAGTATTGCAACTCAATAATTGTCATTAATATACATATGCAACTGTGAAAGTAAACGGTTCTGATATGCCTTCCAGTAACTTCAAAATATACCAGAAATTTCTTGACGGCCGAGAAAAAATTTATAAGACGGGAGAGAGCATCAGTTTGTCAGTTGCAACTTATTAGTTCAGAGCTGAAGCCGGATTATTCAAGTATCCCAGAGAGCTTCGCCTTTTAGATGCGCTTTTTAGATGCCCTTTTTAGCTTTTTAGATACGCTGAGCATCGTGTTGCGTTTAACTTTCTTAGTACTTTGAAGTGCAATTACTGTTTGTACTCTGTGAAACCATGAAGAGTTGTACTAGTATTTTTGCGGAATATTCTAGAAATGTGAAGTGCTCCTTTTGGTAAAATAAATTTTATCAACCTATCATCGGTTCTGCATGCATTCAACCAATTAGGAACCCGTGCGCGCGCAATATGTTTTCACAATATTTTTTAATGCCTCGATAAAAAAAAATAATAAATAGGAAAAGTATAGGTTGTCATCATTTGCTCTCAAGTTTCGTCATACTTAGAAAGTTTCCAGAGAAAACCTTTCAAGTGGAACAAACTTAAATTTTCAGAATTTGTTTAATAATTTTCATAATCATTTTAGTTTAAATGAAACTAAGTTATTTAATGGTTTATTAAATAGTTTAGAGTTATTTGAAATAAATTTCGGTCTGAAAATGTAATATTTAGCTGTCAATATATTTAAACTACAAAATACAATCAACAAAAGGCCTTGTAAATTAAATGCTTTAGATTTCAGATCGAAAATTAATACACATTTGATTTTTTTGCTGATCAATCAATCGGCCGGCATGCAGTTTTAGTTTGAGAGCGTTGGTACACAGCATCTCTAATCACATTTTGTAACGCGAAGGCTCTTAAAATACAACATTTCATATTATATTTACTACAAATTTAATAGGAATACGCAGAATACAGTCAGACTATCTTTATGACATTAAGAAACTTTAAGGAAATTAAACAATTATAGTAATTCTTAAAAACGTATAATCTTCGTTAGGATAATAGTACACAAATACGCTAGTAAACATATCAAAAATAACCAACCAATAAACAGGCCTTAAGTCAATAAATAAGTTTTAGGTCAGATAACTGCTAATCAAAGTGCGCGAAAACTCTTGAAACAGGTTTTGCTTTAATGTAAGTGGCCATACCTCATATAAATATAAGGAAAAGATTGTTTCATAACATGATTTACATAATTTATAGCTCCAGAAACGTCTTTGACCAGTTATGCGGATGCTTTAAATGCTTTTAACAAGTACTAGTTAAATACATTATAGAGTACTGAAAACAATATTTGTATATACTTTCTTACTGATTGTTACTCAAATTAATAAGTAGCAACTTATAATTTGAGTAATGATTTTCATTTTATTATAATTAAAAAATTTTAAAAAACACGTGAATTACATACATTATTGCTTTTTCATCGCTATGTTTCTTGCACTAGTAATTAAAACACTGCTTTTTAAAGAAAAATCAAAAATGACTATGTCTAGGGAAGGGCAACAGCTTGCAGATCTGACACATCTACAAACACATACATTACTAATATAATTAATAAAAGATGCTTGGAATGCCATTATGCATCTCGGTAATAATAATATATCTGAGTACCACTAGTGAGTTTGCTTGTAACTTTCAATATTCAAGAAATTATCGCAATCCTTGTTTTCAAGTTTCGCGAAGTTTTTAGTTATTATAATAAAAAACGCAACAACTCCTTATATCAGAGAATTTTTCATTATTTTATTTATTTTCTAATGGCTGTCAAAATCGGTTAACGGAACATAAAGTATGGCACGTGTACTCTCGAACACATATCACCACCTGCCTGAGGGGTATGTCACTCGCAGACTTTTCCGCGTGTCAAAATTTTATCCCCCCAAATTGTCTTTTTCTTGATTTTCTTCTAGCGCCATCTAGCGCTATAGCGTGGAAAGGATCTAACACGGTGATAAAAAGAAACTGTTCGATATGTTGTTATTTGTGGTTTATTATGTTTTTGAGCAATTTTCAATAAAGTACTTTTTAAAAAATAAAGTAGGCGTTATCTTGCTAAAATATTGTTTATGGATGGAACAGTATGTGACAAGAAGAGTTTTATAAAAGTATGTCAAGCTATTGTACCATAACATCAAAACATGTCTGACATGTCATCTCTCGCTCTTTCTATAAATTTCAATAGAATATCTTAAAAAATGACCACTAAATAATAGTAATAAATAAGTTAAGTTAAAATAAAAACAAAAAAAGAAAATCTCAACGAATTCGGATTTTAGCGCGCCACCGTTAAGGTTTTTCACGTTCTCGCGTGATATCGTAGTTACCAATCTGCCCTTGGACTCATTGCTGCTAATAGAATTTTTTTTGTCTTTTTCAGTTTTATTATTATGCATCACTTTCTTTGCACGTACGCCTCATACACTTCAACAGCTAAATAACAAAATAATAAAAAATATATCATAGCAGCATTTGTTAGAATTCCCGATACGGTGTAAGTGTTGGCATACGTTTTCCTATACTTTCTTTTTTCAATGCATCATATCAATGTTCAGTTTTTTTTTTTTAAAACTAAGGTGACTTACAAAACTTTTTTTTGTCTTTTTATAAATAACTGTTTGCGTGGTTAAGTTAATTTATTAAATATCATGTTCTTCGCACTTAAGCCACATTAACCTCAACAGATAAATCACTATTTAAAGCAGCTTAGCTTTAGAATTCCAGATAGAATAATAACGGTTGCCATGTAGTTCTGTTTTTTACTTTTATTAGCCCAAAGGGTTTTGCCCAGAAGGGCTATTAATTTTGTTTTGGCATTTTGCGATGAAAACTTTAAATTTTCATTCACTTTTCAGATTGTTGCCACCAAATATTATCGCCCTGTGTTATATTTACAGAAATTAAATGATGAAGAATCTGCATAAATGTATATATGCTTCTCGCACTGTGTTTAAACAACGGTACCTAGAGCCATCAAATTTTGAATAATGTAGTCTCCCGCGGAATATGGGCATATGGAAGCCCTAATTTAGAAATTGATTCATTATCGATTTCATATTTTGTAACACTTTAAGGAATTTTTAATTAACAAATTCAACGATTTCAAAGCGAGAAATGGCAAAAGTGTACCGGAAAAAAAAAAACATTTATCTTCACCGCGCGAGGCTGTGTGTGCATCGGAAAATCTAAAGATATACTCATTTTAAAATTATTTGACGATATTGCCGTTGAATTTAGTTTTATGGTTTAAGTGCGAAGATCATGATATATAATAAGTAAAGGTAACACACAAAATGTTAAAAAGATGCCCCTTTTGAGTGTAATATAAAATCAGAAAGCTTTCAGAATTTTTTTTAATTGTTTTAGTTTTTCATATTCTCTATATTATTTCTTTAAAAGCTAGTCACTTGAGCTGCCAATCAACTAAAATAGTCATCATTAAAAGAAATATAGAAAAAAGTATTTAATTATTTTAATGAGTCCGCACAGTATAATTTTATAAAAATATTTAATAGTCTGATTAGATATCTCGTGATTTTAATGCATTTTTATTTAAATCAATCATATTAATAGGTAGAAAAAATAGGTACTTACGTATTATCGCAACCAGGTTGACGCGATTTGTAAATTTGAGTAAAAAAGTATGAATAGAAAGAAAATGTACATTTATTAATTACAGATAATTTTTAATACAGTTTTTTATATTATTTTGTTTTAAAACATAAAATATCAATTAAACCCTTCCGGTTTCGAATTTGAATAAGTTACAGAATTATATTTTCGGTGGAAATCTTTTGGCTATTGCTTTTAGCACTGATTGAAAACCGTCTTCGCCATTAACAGCTTGAGCTTGGCGCCATATAAATTCGATAAGGTATAAGTCAAGATGATGACGGGCTGTTCCTCTCTGTTTTTTGTTGCGCCATTTGGCTGAGCCCCACATGCGCTCTACATGTTGTTTGTGAACGCCCGTGTTGGGATCTACAAAGTTATATTTGTGATTAACACTTCCATGCAGAAATCCAGCATTTTCCAACTCACTTGTCTTGTATCCTTTCCAGCAATCCGAATAAATGATGCTTCCTTCCTTGATATTTTCGCAAATTTTTTCCATGAGGGTAACGACGCTTACTTTCGTCTATTTCCACAATAAGTCCTTCGCCACCTATTTGCTTTCTTTCTTTTTCATCCATTTCAAGGGCACATATCTCCCTATTGTAATTATTCCAATCTATAACAGTTTTATCAGCAGTTCCCACCTCTTCTGCACAAAATTTAATTGAGGTTAACTCTTTACACCAACAATAAATGAAGCGCACCGCTGTCACAAATGAAATTTGGCTACCTTCAAACCAATTTCCGGTTCTCACACCCAAGTGTTGATTGCACTCTTCGACATTATACTTCCAGAAGATTTCCTTTCCAAAATACAGTTTAATTTTATGAGAATTTTTACAAGTACGTTCGTTCGGTATGATTCCATATCCCTGCAACAATTCAACAGCATCTTTTTCACTCGCAAGCAGATCCCAAATACCCATAGTTAAAGTATTTCAGGGCATTCAGTCTAACCAGTAAGCAAAATAATTTCTTTACGAAAACCACGTATAACACGTTGGGTTGGCATAAGTAGGGTCGCCAAATTTGGCGATTTATGCGAATTTTGGCCTGGTTGCGTTAATACGTAAGTACCAAAAAATATTTTTAAAATTGTAATTATTGCTTTAATATCGATTAGTTTGCTTCAATAACTTTCGAGAATAAATGTGAAAGTTAAATATCTTAGGATTTACTTAATGGCAATGAGCTGGGGCGTGGAAAATAAAAGTATTTTAATCCCAGCAGAGGCAACACATTGCTTTCAAATAGCCGAGTTCGTTGATTAAATCTGAAAGATAATATTTTACATTTTGTGGAATGGCAACTGTCTAGCGTGCTGGAGATAAAAATGTTTTATTTTGAACACTTCTTGCTTTCATATCGCTGAGTTTGTTAAACGAAAATTCGTGTTAAATTTATACAAAGTATGAGACAATCAAAAACAAATTCGAAATTCAAAATTAAGGCTTAGAGTTGCCCGTGTTCGGGTGGAGAACTACGTGTATTAAAAATTCGATGGCTGCAGATATTGTCGTTTTTCCAGAATCTGAGGAGCATACACACTACATGCACGTACATATATATATATATGCAGATTTATCATTTATTTTTTTAAGTGATACATCGAGATAATATTTGGTGGCATCAAACTGAAAAGTTAATCGGACACAAAATTGATATGAACAAAAGCGAGTTTCGAGACAAACAGCTCTTCTTGATGCTAATAAAAAACTGAAAGAGTTTCGATTTTACACCAGCCCAAATGTGCTTTTTAGTTCAATGTGATTTACCAGTAGTAATTATCAATAGTGTTCTTGAGTACGGGTTCGTAATAGATTGGATGTAGCTAATAAAATTTATTTTATCAAAAGAAATATTTCAGAACTCTGGAATTTTCCACAGAAATACTCATATAGGTGTCAGAGTATCACACAGTATAATCAGTAGATACTCTTTAAACTACTAAAAACGTTAAACACAACGAAATGCAAAGCACATTTAAGAAAAAAGCTAACTCGGATGTCTTAGTTCACGCAGAATCAAACAACAGTTGCTAAGCAACTGAGAGCAGATGCTCGCTCTCCGGGCTTTTATAGTTCTCGCCGCCGAGATAGTTCTGGTACTTTCGTGCTTCTTGAAATTACTGCAAAGCAATACGAGAGTGGAATTACGACTACAGCTAACATAGTGGTCGATTAGATTTATTCAATTTAAATACATATTACGGTGATACAAGGACCGGACCCAAACGTCGCCAAATGGTCGCAAAATTTGGCGACAAAATAAACCACTAAAACAGCTATCAGCTTGGCGATACCTCGCCAAATTACCGAGATAACCGTTTACTCAATGCTAAATGCACTTGCCCCTATATACTTACATCTTTCTCTTAAAATTGGTTTTGCGCTACATTATACAGAAAAATACAGCAATTTTACTTATAATTCTACTAAAATTACCTATCTTAAATACAAAATTCGGGTAGTACAATCCCTGGACAGGAAGCCATACTTATATTTAAGGCATCGATGCAATAATAAACATTACAATACAATAATAAAAACATAAACAATAATTGCAATAAATAATTTAAAACAACTCAAATATTAAATCACTAAATGAGTGCACAAAAGATACTAGAGAGGTCTGCCACGCAGATAACCCTGCTATCTGGCACACCAGCAGGGATATTCATGAATCTGAAATAGTGCTCTAGAAATCCTTAAATAGGATTGTAAGTTCAGAGCAAAGGTTGAGGTCAGTAGTTCGATTCCAGGAGAGGGTATTGCTTATTTTTCATGACTCCTGCTTCTAAATACTTAATGGCTCTACAAGTGCGCGCGAACTAAAAGGTGGTGGATGATGATTCTCCACTACCACGATTTGGCGATTGAAGCCTCTAATCCCTAGTCGCCCATTAAAAGAGGGAGTATATAAGGAATTTCTCCCGCCTTCTTCGCATGCCTTCGTGGTGTAGTGTCAGCACACTCGACGCGTAACCGAGAGGTCCGTGGTTCGATTCCCGGCGAGGGCATTGCTCATTTTTCATGACTCCTATTTCTAAATACCTAATGTCTCTAAAGTGTCATTGAATCTTTGCAGAACAATTTGGGGAGCTTTTCCCAAAATACTTAGAAGAACGTGCACCTCATTAATTAGACCAATAATGGAGTATGCTTCTCTCATTTGTGCTCATGCTTGAGGAAAGTAGAAAATGTCCAAGCAAAGGCCGCAAAAATCATTGCCGGTGCAGTGTTTTTGCATCAGTAATTTAAAAGTAATTCAGGAATGGGGCATTGAAAGCATCGGATAAAGAAGACAATATAATGTAATAAAATTTACAAACAAGCGAAGATGTCGTTTACCAGAACACATAACTAAGCAAAGCTTTGAAAACTATAATGGCAGCACAGAATGAAAATTTCATCTTACATGCAATTTGACAAAGGTATTAGAGCAGTTCTTGGCCTCGATCATAATAAATTCTTCATTTTCCAAGAGCAAACATTTCCTTTCGGACTTCCCATGAACTATGAAATAGTACTCAGCTTACTAGTGCCATGCAATGAAAAGGAACTTATTGACATCATGAAAGCGAAAGAGACCAGAGCCGCTGAATAGTATCCAAAAGAGGTCTTTCTGCACTGATTGGACAATCACTAATAGAGGTTATGGAGGGTTTCTGACTACCTCACGCGATACTACGAATCAACACAAAATTGGCCTTGGAGCCATAGTCTCTAACTTCACTTGCGAGCTTATGGCAATAGCGGAGGCATTTGACAAGTATAGATTCTTTCGCATTTCTGAGCAAGCAAAAGACAGCTCTACACTTCCTAGATGAAAGGTCCCTTATCAATAACGAGATTCAAAAGTTAGGTAAGGTCAATATAGACCTTCAACTGTATTGTTCAATGGCTGTCAGAGCATGTCGACATCAGATTAACTTCCGAAAGAGGCTCGAAATCTAAACAATAATCATAATGTAAATGCCCCTCTCTCAAACTCAAATGCCATGGCGAAATACAGATTGACGGAACATCGAGTTCCAATAAATCATAAACTCCATAGCTTCAATAAAGATGGGCTTATAACTTAGACCATAGCCAGGCTTAGAACGGACCATCAAGGAGTTGTTTGTTCACACATGTTTGATTTTTAAGCCTTCCTTGCTGAATTATTAAAAATTGGGGTCTTGTTTAAGAGACCGAACCACTACTAACATTTTGCATATTGTCAAGGCTGTCATCTTCGCCTATGGTACTATAAGACCCGCTTCAGTCGTGCCATTCGAAAGCACTTCAATGCAACATTCGGACAATGATGGATCGGGTTTGGTGATCACGTTCATGAACTAGTACGATAGCCAGGAATATCTTCTTTGGATAATTAGGGTTTGGGGTAGTTAACATGAAATGTTTGGTGTACAATATACCAGTAGACAGAGAGGATGATATAGTCGCACCCTTCTGCGTAACTAACGGATCCCTTCAAATAGTTGTTGATTCCCTTCGGGGCCAGATATAGCAGCTGGTTATCGATAATCTTCTGTGACATCTCTTAATATCACGATTGTTGCATTTTGATGAATAAGCTAATATTCGTTATTTACGTGTCACTCTTTTATATCTCATGTTTCTTACGCACCTGCACCTGACTATGATGTTTTCGACCTTTTATTGCTATCTGATCCCATTTCGTCTTTGAGGAAAACAATCCCTCCCAAATGTTTGTTCATCAGGTAAGGCATCATCCCAAATATTCAATTTTATTTCAAGATGTTTAATTTAGACTACTTAAAAATGCTCCTTGTGAAACACTTTTACCATATCTACTAACTCAAATATGTTAGCCTATTCTATTCAAACTCTTATTTTACTTGTAAAGCCTCTTAAAGTTACAGTCTATCTTATATCTGTTTCAATATAAGTTTAGCATCTCTTTTATTTATAATATGTAACAATTTTTCTTTTGTATGCTTAATATCGATTTCTCAGCCTTGCAAAATGATTGCTATTTAATCCGCAAATATTCACATATTCAGCAACTAGACACAGTTGCTGAGAAAAAAACTCTTATTGAAAATATTATTTTTTCTATATAGCTGAATATTAATTAGAAATAGAAATTGAATTATACTTGCCTTTTGAATTTTTAGAATGTTTAGTTTGTTTCCAGCTTCGTTTAAGAGAATATTACGACAATAAAAAGCACTACTGATTATGACAAGTTTTAAATGTAATTTATCATTATGTTAAGTATCAAGAAATACTAGATAAAGATAAAATTAACATTATTTATATGTGGCCTGTAGTAAAGGAAAGCCAAAATCCATGTTCATTCTCAAAAAAGTTTTTTTTTTTAATTTGATCATTTGTAATTATTTGAGAGAAAAATATTTCTCGCTTTCTCTAAGATGTACGAAAGTCTGCAGCTGAGCAATTCAATGAAATTCATACAATGAATACTGTTTTATTTACAATTAATCACCTTAGTGGGAGAGAGCTATTAGTTCAAATTCTCAAAGCAAGAATAATGTATCCGAATTAAGTTTCCCAATTGTTAAAGAATTTGCAATAATACCTTGATGATGCTAAAGCTGCATAAAATAATTTCATGAAGAGGGGAATACGAATAATAGAAACAATCTTTGTCAATTAAAGTAAGTTCTATAAAATGTAACTAGTCAGTTATTTGAGTGCAGGATTGCGAATCTCTTTTGCAATCAGGCAATCTACTTAGACTCCGAGCGCTAACTTCAATCACTTATGTGATTCAGCAGATATAATTAAAATTTAAATAGAATGTCTCAGTAGCTAGCAAAGTTAACATGTGGCTAGAAACTGCACTTACACAGCTGGATGAGTATTTCGTAAAATTGCTTAGCTCACATCTTTAGTTAGATTAACATATTAGTCTATGACACGTGAACTGATCTATCGTCATTTCGTAATTCGTAATTAGGACTATGAGTTAATTCGAACAAGAGAGGTAGCCCCGAAGATCTCATTTAAAAAGTAATGCCAGTAATTTTCCATATTTCCAGTTATTTGTTTTCAGTAAAGAACATTTCATCAAAGATTTCAAAAGATCTCAATTAAAAGATAATATGCGTAAATTTTCATATTTCCAATTACGGATAACTAAAAAAATGCAGGAACTCTGATTTCCTCTTTAGTTTGCGTTTCCAATTGATAAAAGCATATGTGCTCCTACGTTTTCGTCTCGAAACACTCATAGGTTTGGATAAAATATTTTTAATGATCACTCCATTAATGTTTTTAGAATATCTATTAGTCAGTTGCACTTCAAAATATTCCAAATGATAACATCGAGATACATAATTTTTTTCTCAAAATTTGATTCAGAATTCCAGCATCAGCTATTGCAGATGCAGATGGTAGGCTAATAATGTAAGCAGAGCTGGCTGAAATTCTTTAATTAATTCTATATGTTTCTCAAAAGGATCTGATTTCCAAAAATTACAAACTCTCATAGTTATTTTTACTGTGAGAGTTTACTAACTCTAGTTTTTTTAATTTTTGAGAGTCTCGTGATTTCTGCTGTAGAAGTGCACTAACCAAAATCTTTTAATTCCTCTTAGAATAGTTCAACTTAAACATGAATTCGAAAAGTTTATGGGTATGTAAGGTTTATCCTAAGAATATTTACAATTATTTTAAGCTACGATTCTTTCCTATCTACTCTAATTTCAGCTTACAATTTCCTGCCGGAATGTAATTTCAGAAACGCAGTTAAAGCAGATGAGTAAGAGTACTATTTAAGACGATGCTTCTCCGATTTCTACAGAGACAGTCTGATTTCCTGGCTAACGCGCGTTTGCCATTTGGCTCCATTCTCTCTTAGCTACTACGCTCGGCCATACATTAGGCCCCTGCTTGGCTTCGCCGATTAAATTAATATTTTGGGGGCCAACTACTAAGATTTCTGATAGCTTCGGCTATACCTTTCAAATAGCTTTAGTTAAGCTTAATTTAGTTTAAATCCAGAGTTATTTAAGTTCAAGCCCAAGTAGAGGCTTTGTGTACTCCAAGTCAGAGTTAATTGTATTTATTCTGAAAAAAAAGGTAATTAACCCTTCTTATGTCTTACGTGTTTTTTCACACACTTAAGCGATTATTCGCTTGTTAGTGTTCGTGGGGTACTAAGACATAACTTTGGAATTAAAAAAGTAAAACCCCACATTTGCCATGCCGCTAGGTAGCGAAGATTTCTCGTTGACCCCTCCCACCTTTCAGTTTTTATCAAGCATGAGTCTAAATACTTTGTATAAGAGATGAACTGAATAAAGTATAGATTGAATGTGTTTAAACTTAGGCTCTCTAAGCTCCACTTAAGAATTTTAAATTAAGCTCTTATGTTAGTACATTAGAACTAGCTTTGTGTTTAAGGAGTCTTCTGAGGTCGCGAATGTCTAGTGTCTAACAAATCGTAGCGATTGGGTAGTGGTAGTGTAGTAAAAACAACAATAAAAAGCTCGTTTCACTCAGAACAATTTCTGGAGAGCGGGGGAAGAAGATTTAAAGTTTGGTGTGAATGAAAGTGTTTGAGGTCCAAAATATAGGAGAATGGTAGGAAAAATAAAATGGTTGTGAAAATTCCACTAACATGATTTCTTTCCAGAGGACTGAAAGCATCAAGAATGAGAACCTGTCCAACAGAGAAAAAGATGTTTGTCACAGTCAATTTGTAAAAAAAAAATTTTGAATGTAAAATTCTTAGTTTTAGTGTAGTTTTAGATATTGTGTAAAGTTGGTCTTAAAGAGGGAAAACTTTAATGGGGAATTCAAGAAAGCACACTTGCTACAAATTGGAAACTTTGAGGAGAAAGAGTTTTTTTAGAATTTACACTCTTAAACAAGGTCGTTTTGAGACCTTATTCTTCGAGTAGTTAAATTCTGGCAGAGGAAGCTGTAAGGTGTATCCTAAATTTATTAACAGTTATTTTAAATTACGATTCTTTCCTATCTACTCTAAATTCAGCTTACATTTTCCTGCCAGAATGTAATTTCAGAAACGCAGTTAATGCAAATGAGAAAGAGTACTATTTAAATCAATGCTTCACCGACTTCTACAGACAGACTACTGATTTCCTGACTAGCGTGCGTTTGCCATTTGGCTACATTCTCTTTTAGCTACTACGCTTGGCCATACTTTAGGCCTTTGCTTGCCACACTTCCTTTGTGCATACTGGGTGTAAAAATTATTTATATAAGAATAATCTTTCATCTTTATAGATGTCTCGTTCGAAGACTGGTGGAATAAGTTTCCAGAGAATTTTATTAAATAACGTGGATCATAACTGTTTAACATAACATACTTTGAAATAAGAATAAATTAGCTTATGCATTATTTTCATATTCAGGGTTTAGTTTAACTTAAGTGGGCTTCATGAAAACTAAACACAGACATGGTTACTTTATTTTCACTTTCAGTTCTGGATAATTTTTTCTGTCGAATAGTTAGGAGCCATGTATCTAACAATTCTGAAAATTTTTTCAGTACTCAAACTGCTACTTCAGTAACTTAGACTGTAAAGTCTATTAGGCATTTCGAAGCAGGAAACACGAAAAATAAGCTATTTACGGTTCCCTAGATTCAAACTGCGAGTCTCCTAGTTTCTAGCCGGTTGTGTTAATGCACTGGTGAACAAAATGAAGAGATGGAAAACACGTTCCTACGTTTCTCCTAAAATACCTCACAAAACCTGGATAATCAGTTTCCATATAATGTAACTATGGCGCTCGTGTCGCTGAGATGAATTTACGTATTCTTGTGAGCATTGCTACGCCAAGAAGAGGTAAAAATGTCTGCGTTCAACTGCTCAGCACATTCCACTTTGCAACATAGTAGTGATTTCTGGAATAATCTCGTTTTTTTGCTGTTTTGGGGAGTGAAATGAGTACACGTCATCGCTTAGACGAAGGTATGAGTTGGAGAATAGTGGGTAGGCTTGTAGGCTTGAGACAGGGCAGTCCCAAGCTCAGGTTGCAAAAGAAAATGATATAACACCAAGCTTCATCTGTAATTTCTGGAATCAGTTTCAAAACAGCGAGGTAGTGTCCAGAAGACACGGAGAAAGTCATCCTAGAGCCACAATGATTTATTAATGTATTTGGTACCTTCAGACAATAGCCAGAGGACGTCTACAGCCACACAACTGTCTCGTAACCTCACTACTGCCACAGAAACATCAGTTTCAAAGAAGACTGAGCTCCCTGAGAGAGTACCGTATGCCAGAAAACCCGCTATTTGCATCCCATTCAATCCCTCCCACAAAAAAGAATGTTTACAATGGTGTATAGAACACCATTGCTGGGCACAGCTTCAACGGGCTAATGTTCTCTTCACGGATGAGTGCAGATTCGGTCTACAGCATGATTCTCGGCGATTATTGATATGGAGGAAGCCTGAACCCCGATGCCATCTCAGCAACATCATAGAAAGGGACTAATATGGTGGTCGAGGAGTGATGGTCTGGGCAGGGATCATGCAAGATTCCCGTACAACGCTCCATGTGTTTGACCCTGGCACTATGAATGCCCAGAGCTACCCGCAGGTGGCCCTAGAGCCCTATGTGCAACTTTTTAGCGTTGCTATTGGAACTGAGTTCATTTTTATGGACAAAAGAGCGCGATTACAAAGGCACACATAAATGATTAGTACCTACAAAGTGAGGATATTTACCGAAGGGATTGGCCAGCCGAATCTCCTGATCTTATTCCTACTGAATATGCTTGGAATGCTCTTGGGAGGGCTATTGCAATACGCCAGCTTCCACATAGACGCGTTCTGAAGTTAAAAACTACTCTAGTGGAGAAGTTGGAGAGATCTTCACAAGCATTCTTGAACTCTCTTGTTAACAGCATAGCTATTCGTTGTGCATGCTGTCTGTCAGACGTAACCAGATACCATACTATCCACATTTTCACTGTCATCTTTCAGTCTCAAGTTTCGACCACACTGGACTCTTTATCATGACTTATGAAATGTGTTTTCGTTCTCGTTTTATACACATTACTGTGATACAATAAATTATATCCATACCTAATTTCATTTATTTGTATCCAGTAATTCTCGAGATATTTGGGATAAAGTGTTCCATTGCTTAATTTTGCCCACTAGTGTAGTTACATCACGAAGGCACGGAGCGGGGAAGGCGAGAAAGCCTTAGATTCTTGCTCACTTAAAAGGCGACTGGAGAGGGAGGAAACCAAGTGGCGACGAACTATTATTCACCACATTTATAACTGGGATTCACTGTAGAGCTATTAAGCTCTTCGAAGTATGAAATATGAATGATCAGCTATACCATCATCGCCCCAGCTTCAGAGCTTCCGTCTGCTAAACAGATGTGGTACCATTTACAACATGAAGAAACTGAGATTAAGAAAATTCCTCACAAGTTTGTACTCACAATTATATTCCATTTATTTATTTATTTATTTTGTATATAAAGATGTAATTACATACAGAAACATTTTAGTGTACATTTCAGAAAAAGGAAATGCATATTTAGATTGAGCTGCTTCAACAACTGTAGACAATATCTGCATTTTACATAAGTGGCCCGTAAATGTAGGTTCTGAATTTCAAATTTACGTACAGATCATAAATTTAGTTAAATAATGTTTTCAATATACTTAGGAATGCTGTTCATTACGTATCAGCGTCTACAAAATGCAACATCTTTAGTATCTACATCATGAACTGTTTCCGCAATCCTATATCACGTTTACACCAGCACAATGACTCGACAAGGGGGATCATTTACGGGGAAACTCACTTTGATGCCATAAAACATACGCTAGAGAATGAAAACACAAGTATTCTGATATTTTCACTCAATAATGTCTTATTTATTAGTTTTATTGGTGTATTTTATGTAATATTTTTGGTAATAGAGTCTACTGTTTCGTAACTATTTTAACTGAATAATTTATTAATTAATTAATGCTATTTTATAATTTAAACACGTAACACTATTTCTCCTTATATTGGATTAAAAGGTGACATTGCTTAGGAAAATGAAAGATTAAATATTTTATAACATCATAAATATAAATTTACATAACTACTTTTGATTTAATTAAGCAAAGAATTTTAACATTTGTACAGGCAAGATAATTAAATTATAAGGATCATTATATTTTTGCATTATTTTAAAAATGGTTGTATTAATGTTAAGGATTTAATAATTCTTCTGAGAATGAAGTGAATATAAAAAACAAGCTAAATAATTTTGAATACTAGTACAGAAAAGGGTGTAAAATAGTGTTCCGGAGTACTTGATTTTTTTATAATGATTACTGTCGTGATGAATATAAAATATCGATAATTTTAGAAATTGTATAATTATAATAAAATTAGTTATTAATAATGAAATTTAAAAGTGAAATTAATACGGATAAGTAATATGAAATATGGTAAATGAATGTTAAAATTTATGGATAAGTTAAGTATACAGTATATTTATGGAGTTTTGGTTTAGAATCAGAAGCCTATTATTACCTATGTACAGCTGTCCTTTTCTCTCCTCATGTAAGATATATAAGATAATGTTGAAGATTTTCTTTTTATGATTGACTGTAATTAACAGTATTCTATATTTTTTATTGTGGAATGTATTAGTGCAGTTCACAATCTTACGTAAGAAACGGAGGCATTTTCAAATAATTTCAATAGCAAACATTGCCAATTGGAACAGAATAAGTACACTAGTTGGCTGAAGTATATGTGCCCTATTTATGGAAATATCTATTTAGACGTACTGCAAGGTCGTCCAGTTTGGTAAAATAAAGAATTACCAATGAAAGATAATAACAGTGAAATCATAATTTCTGCAATAGTATTCCTAATATATTTATGATGTTAAAATATAATTTACCAATATGAAAATTAGTGTCATAAATTTTATATGTGTTACAGTTAATAGAATCAGTAATGGTTATGTTTCTGTTTGGGGTATTCTGTGAAAACAGAAAGACATCCGGATGGAAATACTGAAAAATTTCATAGGTTCCTAAAAATTTATTAATTTTAAAAGAGGTTTTATTTTCAAACATTGCTTTTTACAATTATTTAGTCAAATATGCTGGTCAAAATTTTATGATCTACATATATTTCTCTTCATTTGCTACCGCTTTAACACTTTTTCTTTAAAAAGGCTTCTATCTTTATGTCTTTTTTCTACTTGAAAAGGGTAATATGTAAGAAAGAAAAAAAGTGTAAATATAAATTAAAATTTAAATTATTTATAGCCGCCTTTTTAATTTTTTGGGTTTTTCCTGTCTGCATTCTAAAAATACTAATACCTTTTTCTGCACTGCACTGGGCCATTTCGAGACTAATCCGTAACTTTTACCCAATGCTAGTGATGTAAATGGAAGTAAAATTTAAGCAGTCAATAATAACTTTATAAAAGTATTCATTATCCAATCAAATGCACAGAAAACAAAAACTAACTTATTCTGAATTAGGATTTCATCCTAAACACAAGACACTTGTTTTCTGCACCTTAGATAGACTAATGCCTGCTGCTTCTCTTTTTACCCAAATATATTCTATGTATGCTATTCAAAACGTATACGTTTTTTAACAGACATGAGTATTGTGCCACTTTGTCTATGGTCTCAAAATGTTTACCAAAAAAAAACTAATATTTAATTTGTAAAGTCTCGGCTGCCAAGTTTGCAGTTCATTGTACGTGAACATCTCCGAAATGCAATATCTTCAATATCTACCCCGTCAAGTGTTTCTACTAAATTTATTTATATGATATATATATATATATATATAGTATATATAAGTTACATACATATATATGAAAAAATATGCAAATCTAAATTATAATTTGAACTAGCGGTAAACTCTTAATTCCCTCTTTCTATTTTAAAAATCTTAATAATTTCTCTGGACTGCGTCATTTCAAGTTCAATTCATCATTCATGGCTTGCGTACCGCTTTCGACATCGCTAATTTGGAACCTAAGCTCAAAGTTTTGAAAACGGAAACTTTTCTATTCTAAACCAAAACCTTCGCTTGGTGAGCCTTTATATTGGATAATTGCGCACTCTCTGCTTCACCTTCCTTCTCGTAAAGATGCTACTTCGCTCACATAGCCTCTCACACTTATTGTTCATTTTTCTAAAAATACAATATTTATAAAACTGTGGAGTGCATAGTTCACCCACAATAACTACGTGAAATCAAAAAGAATATGTGTGATCAGAATTAATTATCCAGCAATAAAATTATGTGTGGACTTTACGGCAACGTCTGTCTTCGAGTGTCTAACTTTCTAACTACGCAGTAATTTCTCTTTAACTTATAAGGCAGATAACCATCCGTTGTAGCTTTCCCCAAGTCAGCTTATTACATATATACTTACTTATTGCAAGCATACACGCACAGACATATATACATATAATACTCATAAAACCATAATTACAAAAATCTTCAAATGTAATACACGAGCTGCTTTATAAGGATCCAAATCTTTACAAATCTAATATCTAATCCGTTTCTAATGTTTACATTTCTACAAGTTTAATGCAAATTTTTTTTTGTTTTCCCAAAACTACCGAAACGTACGGCAGATAAATATTTAATGCTGAAATGAGTGGCAGTTTTATGAAAATAAATATCCATTTCACAGGAATAGCAACAGAAAATCTAAAAGGAGACCATCTTGCTGATGGGGTTTTCTTTTTTTAATTCCATGGAATTTAAGAAAAGACTACTTTTGTTAAAAAAGAGGTTCTTTTAAACCGCAGCCTTTTGCTTTTTCTCTGAAGTCAGCCATTTCTCGACGTAAACAATGAAACCACGAAGCAATCTTGAGCAAAGTAATATTTAGAACTTCCGTAATTTCAAGGCTTACTCTTGTTTTCCCAGTGATTTTGTTTATTTATTTTCTTATTTGTTGTTGTCTTGTGTATCTGTATTAGTTGCAGAAACGTTTTTAACTTAAGATGAAACGCAGGATGACCTTCTTGAGTGAATTTCCTGTCTCCATTCATAGTGAGTATTTTTAGAAAGGTGTTAAGAAACAGCTTGTATATTTATCGCATTTGTAGAAGTCATAGCGAAACTACGTAACCGAGAAATATCGGGGGAGGGAGTGAATATTGCATACATTTTAAGTGAATTAAACATTTGTAAAAATTCATATTTTTGCCCTTCTGAATTTTGTAAAACACATTCTTTTGTAGTTTCAGCATTTCATAATGTAAAAATGTAAATATATTCCAGTTTTCTATAAAACGTCTTCTACTTCATGTTTAATTTCAGTAGTTTGAACATGAAGCGTGATTTCCATATAAGAAAACCTTGAAAGATAGATGGTGTCTTTTATGAGCATTGAGTGGAAGTAACCCTAAGCAGAAACAAAGGAAGCTCAGAATACTTATATATTTATTTTTGTATATGTATTTCATTCTTTGAACGTTACAAATACAGAATTCGTTAAAGATGACTTTATTTGATTTATGTTTGAAACTGCTGTGTCTACAATAAGTGTGCACATTCTCTTGTTTATTGTCCCGCAGTTAACAGATAGATGAAACGGTAGAAGTCACCGCATTTTTTTCAATGAAAGAGGAATTTAAAGTTTTACTTCTAACACTGAGAACATATGTGAGATGCAAAGACGATGAAAGACAGTATTTTACACTCCGCTACCGAAACAACCATAAGATTATGCCACAGCACTGAGACGGAAATAATTGTGCGAAATGTACCGTGTTGCACAAGTAGAGAACCAACTAACGAGGAAACATTGAGGACAGTGTTATGGAGTTTTCACAAAGTCCTAATGGAAAAGTAACTGCAGAATGCGTGAGAAATGAGACTAGATTGCATGAGAAATGAGACAGTTTATCTCCCGTTCCTTCCCGTATAAATCATAACTGCTGTTTGTCTAACTGTTCCAAAGCGTCAAAGGCTAAATTTTGTGGTCAATGGT
The DNA here is from genome assembly GCA_000611955.2 of Stegodyphus mimosarum. Taxonomy (NCBI): domain Eukaryota; kingdom Metazoa; phylum Arthropoda; class Arachnida; order Araneae; family Eresidae; genus Stegodyphus; species Stegodyphus mimosarum. The sequence goes on along the minus strand of KK114133.1, from coordinate 233,377 downwards.
GGCCATTTTAAGCATCTATAATTTTAAAGTATGCGACGCGAAAAGAAGAAAAAAAACCACACTTGTTATTATTAACATTCTAATGATGTAAAACCCACTAGCGGCCAAGCAGGTTGCGGCACCACTAGCGGCTCACAGGTTGAGAACCGCTGTTAAGTTACATTTTTATGTACTGGCTATCGGATATATCACAAATAAAACGTTTTCCTTGGTTCTGTCACTGGTGTAGATGTAGAAAATTCTTTGCATTTATAACTAATGTATTTAATTGTTAAACTATTTAACATAAATCAATACAAGTTTGTATATCTATTTTAGACCTCTGCTGTAAAGTAGATCCGATGAGTAAGAGGTCTCGAAGATCTTAATTCTTACAAAATGTTTCAGTTGTTCAGCTAAAAAAATATTTCGTTATGATCCAACAAATTTAACTCATTGAATCTTTGCATATTTCTTTTAAAAACTGCATCTTGTAATTTATGTTCAGTCTACTGATATATTCCTAAAGGAAATAGCATTGCTGAGATGATGAAGTTCATATATTCAAAGTTTTCAATTTTTAACGTATTCACAAAATTTATTAGGTAATGCATCTGTCTACACTTACAAAACATCACATTTTTTTTAAATGTTTGAAGAAGATTCTACGAAACTGACTTTGTTTCAATTTTTCATGCTGAACATATCCATTTAAATAAACTGATGGTAACAACGAGGAATAATATCGTCTTCAAAACCGAGTGATTGCAAGCATGTGTATAATTCAATCAAATAAAACATCTACATTAAAAAGAAATCGACCACTCACTGTGAGAATAGTTTGCAACACAGTCAGGCAAATTTGCAACAGAAAATTCCATGTAGATCAACATATATGCTGCATTTCATAGACTAAGAAATAAATTAAGATGAAAAGGGCATTCAGATTTCTAGGGAAGTTTAACAATTATTTTTAAGAATCTTTATATGAGTTTTATATTTCACAACTGCGATAGTTAGAGACACATTACAAAAGTTCTAGTAATTAGAAAAAGCCCAATTACACAGATTAATTTAATATACTATTCCAATCCTAGCGCGATGACATAAAAGTAGCTTGACGAAATAAATTCCGATTTATTTTGATTTGAGTTTGTAAATCAGAAAAAGTATTTTTAATTGGCTAATTTAGAACCTCTAATAGAAGAAACAAACACCAGATTTACATGCAAATGACTCTCTCGTAGAGCAATATTTTTCAACTTAGTTAAAATTAAATTGTACAAAATCTTAAATTAAACTGATTGCGTTGATTTGTTTAATTATGAATTCGAAATATCTCATTTAATTTACATTGAAAAGCTACCTACACTTTAAATTTTTCCTATTTGGCTACATATCTTATTTCCAATTAATATAATATAAAAACTTTTCGCTCTTAATTTTTATACCGAGTAAATTAATTTTGAATTATATAGTATAAAGTGATTAAGGTTGTAATAAAAGCATTAGATCATATTTATTACATACTTATTTAACTCACTTGAGATAATACTGAGTGAAAAAGACAGTAGAAGCGAACAGAATATTTTACAGTGCTAAAAGCTTATTTTAAACGAGAATTTTTTCTTATGCTTTTTAAATACATTTACTTTGCATGTGATTTTTCATTAAACGCACGCTAAGTTTACTCGCAGTAGAATTTATACTATTTTAAATCAGAAATTCCCTACTTTGTCCTTGTATCAACCCTCTTTAAAAAATGGTTTTCCTTATCGATCCCCTTAAAGATTTCTCTATAACATACAGCACACAAGATAATAACAATACAAATAATTGCACATAAATAACCTGAAATATCGATCAGACTAAGAATATGAACAAACGTTTTAAAAAAGTTCTATTAAATTAATGTTTTATTATTTAAGTATTATTATTATTTTTAATTTGAAAAATATAAATAAATTCGCAGAAATAAAATCACAAATTCTTATTACACAAAACTTCGATTTCAATAATTGTGATGACTACGCTTGATATATTGATGCAATATTTTTAATACTTGGCATAAAATCACTTAAATCTTAAATCGCTTCATCAAAAATATTCAACTTATTTCACGTCTTGTCACTCATCCGGTATAGTGGTTAGGGATGCTGGCGATCGTTCCGATGGCCGCGAGCACGAATCTCGGAGAAGGCATGGATGTTCATAAACGCACAATGTCTGTGTGGCATGGAGGCGCTCACAATACACGACGAGCCGAAAGTTCTCTCGAGAGGTTAATAGCAGAGGACGCGGGATGGAAGACTCTTGAACCGTCCTCGGAGGATCTCCCACCAAAATTGAGGCGAAAGCTTAATAATTAGCTAAGTTCAGCGATACTTCAGTCGGTTATAGCACTACAGAGCTGCTCACCTAGTGGTTAGTGAAGCTGACTGCCTTACCGGTGGGCTCTGCTTCGGATCCCGGAACAGGAAAAGATGTTTGCAAGCGTACAGAGTACTTCCGAATTATAAAATTTAGAGTACCCATGCGTTTTAAGTAAGACATGTGCTCAAATATCTCTACTGATTGCAGTCAACTCTTCTTGCTCAATATTTTATATATTTCTCTTTATATCTATTCTAAAAAGCATACTATTTTGTTATAGAAAATAGGGAAGACTCTCAATTATAACTGTAAAATATGTTTGAAATATTGCAATTAGGAATTTCGAAACTGCTAGAAATCAAAGTTCCTGGAGCGGAAATCTAATGCAAATTTTAGGGAAAAGGAGGGTATCTTAAAGACAAATGATTCGTGTTCACATTAAATGTGAGGAAAACTACAAAAGTGCCTGAGGAAAAATACAAAGGTGCCCACGCGTAGCCACTCCGTTTACCAAGATTCAAACGCAGGTGAAACTGCAAGTGTTCAGGCGACTTAACCGTTCGACCACTAATAGGCAGTTATGAGACAACGCAGTATTTGTTAATCTTTTAATGATGTGGACCTTCGAGTTTCAATGCTTGATAGATTTCTTACTAAGTTATTATGTTATCAGCATAGCAATCTCTTACTCATTTTTCATAATATCGTTAAGGCTTTTTTTGTTAAATGACATTGTTTTATAACTACCGATCGATTTGCAGAGTCGCTCTGGAATACAAAACAGCTTATCACTTAAAAACTGCCTAAGAATATAAAGATTCCATTTGTAAAACAAATTCTTTTCAGGATTTTATCACTGTTAAAACTTAAAGTATAAAATGAACGCCTTGAAAGTCAAATGAAGTTTTCACTGTCGATTAGTTTTTAGATATGTGAAGGAAAACATACTGAGGGTTTCAGTTATCATTTGAAGTACAGCATTTTTTTTAATAACCGAAAAAAATGAAAGGAAAAAAGAGGTGTATTTTTCTTTATCACGTTTTGTCTAAAGTTATTTTTATGTCACAAGAATACCTAGCGAGTGCATAAAATTTACAAACAGAATTAAAAAGATAGAGGTCTGAAGAAAAACTTCATGGCTCTTTCGCCTTCCTCTTAAATTCCTTCCTGTGTCGTAACTTTCTCAGAGTTTTCACTGAGAGTCTGGGTGTCTTCGTAAAAGCAATCGTTGAAATAAATTAAATGTTCCAAAAATACTTTCTTTTAAGATAAAGTAGAGAAAACAGAAAGTAATCTGCAGTTGACTTCAAGGATTTCAGAGTCAGTTGTGATTACTTTTTATTGCAGAATTATTCAGCACTTTACTTCAGAGAATGCAAAGTAATCATCCATTGATAAGTGTAGCTAGAAAGTGGTATAAGTAACAGTTAGTTTGCAATAAACTGCAATGATAACTGCTTTATGCAATAATTTGTTATGAAGAAAAAACAGTGGTTACTATATCAAACCGTTTCTGGTCTGAAACACTGAATACATTTCCAAAATTGGTTTATTAGTTAATTTACTATTTTCTATTCACCTTTATGGCATAAATTCCTTGTTAGTTTCTTTATGCCAATGAAAGGTTATCAAATTAACTTCACATTAGGACATAAAATTTCAACGACCGACAGAAATATTTTCGTTTTCTTCTAGATATTTGTCCTTTGGTATCTAGTTGCAGATATTTGTCATTTTAGAGAAAAAGGTTTATTTAAAAACATATGGTTTACTCTCTTCCCTTCTGAACCATTCGTGTTTCTCATTTCTTTGGGTTTAAATTCCTAATAGCTGATTTCGAATACTTACAATCAAATATATTACTTATTTCGTTTGAATATTTTTAGAGGTTCCCTACATTATAAAGGATGTAAGCTGATATATGCTAATAATTACTGTATGAAATTTGATGCTCCTTGGGAACATAAACTGGTATCCAAACTCCTAAGAGATTTGGAACGTACTATCGCTGGGTCAGAAGGTAACGACAAAGATTTAAGATGGTTACAAAATAAAGTTTTTATGAAATCAGAACTTTGAACATAAAATACACGTCTCGTGCTTAACAGGATCAGCCAGCTACTTGTGGCGGTGAAACTTATAGCAATAGTCAGTATCAAACTTAAAACTAAATCTAGTAGCTGAAGGCTACACAACTGATTTAACGCGAAATTAGCTCAAAACTTCTCACCGACGTAACAAATGTCGGCAATTACAATGCAAAGTCGAAGACCACAATCTTATGTGAGCTAGCAGATATCTCGTAACTTGGCCTCAAATAGCAATTTCGAAGTGTTTTAGTTCTAAAGCTTCTCTTTTTCATGTAAGACGTTATATGAAGAAGCTCACATTTATAAATATATAAATTAAGAAGATGCATGAAGGAACTCTAATTTACGAATAAATAAAACAAATAAAAAATTACAACTATATGATCCTGTAAAGCATATTAATCCCGTAAAAGTGTAACTATGATTTGAATGATTAGCTAGAATTTAGAACTGTAGATTTCCAAGACATTATAATCAGTCAGTTGGGCATGATTTGACATTTAAATTATAACAGTAAGAACTCTTTTGAAGGGAACGAAAAGAAAAAGATTTTGGGTTCCGAGCACAGAGCTGCCGTCGAGTATGGCATACTTGTCTGCTAGATGATTAATGCTTTGAAGAATGAAGTAGATTAGAACTTTGTAGTAGTAGTGAACACTAATGCTGAGAAAATTAGTGCGTGTTAATTACTGGCCGAGACATCACTCAGTTCATATTTGTTTTATGCTGGTAACGTTGCTTTTTGGGAAAACTTGTTCACCACGTTATTAATGACTTTATTATTCATTACATTTATCTTTGCACAAGCAAAAACGATTCTAATACTAAATTTGCATTAATTTTGATTTTTCCTTTTCATATCTATCTCTGACATCCCTGCTTTGATAAGAATATGGAAAGCCACTCATTCAGATAATCAGACATCTAGTTTTTTTAAACTTTTTAAAAGTAATTTCTCTCTTATTGGTTACTTTCGTATTCACATCTGTATAAAAATATCTAAACTATGATCAATTCATTAAATAAACTTTTAAATTTACACTGGCTGCCTTCCATTTAGTTTATTTGGTTTGTTCATTTAAAGATATTATTTATCTTCGTTGTTTATTCCTTGTAGCGTCATCTTCATGCAGCTTTGCTTACGAGTCAAAAATTGAAAAGCAGGTTTCCTTATCAGAGCATTTATCTAATTTCTGTGGTCTCTGACAACTAATTATATTCTTGCATTTCAATTTAGATAATTTTCCAACCATAGATTTGCTGAAAACAGCAAATACTTCAATTGTTTCGATGTAAAAGAAAAATATAAATGGAACTGTCAACGGACAGCAATTTCACGTGGCTCAACTACACCTGAAGTTAAGCCGATCATTTTTCTAGACGAAAGTAAAATAAACGCGGAGATAAAATGCAGTGCAATAATTACTATTTTCCTGGTAAAAAAATTCAAGATAATATGTGATTCAAAATTCAATTTAATTTAGTGTATTAAAATTAAATAAGATGAAAATATTGCGACAAAAACCGAAAATAGTAGCTATATAATCATCAAAACAGATTCAAGTTGAATTCTTCCTAGATGGCTCATCATAAGTAGTAAGAGAACAAAATTCAAATGATGATGTGAATGAAAAGAGGAAAGCAAACTAGGAGAATATTTTAAATAAACTGAAACGATCGAAAGTGTTATACTTCTGAATTCAAACATTTAAAAAATCTTTTAAGTTCTTAGGAATTTAATGCGAAATGGTTAACTATACTTCCAAAACTTAAAATACTATGAAATTTCAATAGATATTGTAATATAACTGAATGTAAATTCCTTAAAGATCACGTTAAGAAGTTCAGATTTATATAAAATAACTGAGTCAAATGTTTACAAAGAGTACATTTTAAAAATTATTCTTCTGTTAGAAACTTTCTGAAGAATTCCATTAGCATGTTATGTGAAAGCAATGTACTTGTTCATAACCAATACGTGACAGATATGAATTCGTACTCTTAGCAATAAGTAGCCATCTACCCATACATGATCATCCTATCAAAAGATAACATATGTATCGAAAAGATATATGTGTACATAACATCTCCATAAAGATCGTGTAAACAATGTACAGCGAAATTCCTAACTAGGAGAATATAAATGCTATGAATGATCATTAAATCTTACTATATCTATACAATTCGTTTTTTCGACAAAATTGAGAAAGACATATGAAATCACATACAGTATGCATAATAATAAACCTTTTTTAACATGAATATTAATGCATGCATGTGACATTACATGATGCGGGAAGATACTCGAAATGATCATTATGTATCAAAGCACGCTTTAGCGCGCCGTGGAGTAGTTTATACGCGTCATGGAGTAGATTCAATAGCGTAGCGGTCACAAAGTTTAACTTCGCGTAATGATGAACAACATTTTCTTTTAACTGTAAATGGATGTCTAGATGACCTTCTACATAACCCAACAGAGAGAACTACAGAGGGATTAGGTCTGGCAGTCATCATGGCTACACAATCAGATTCCTCCCGCCCCGGCCAGCTAGCTGAGTATACCATATGCAATAAAATATATATAAAGAGGGAAAAAGTGCCAATATTTTATTGTGCTGAAAACAAAGGCCATGTAGTGATGTTATGTAATACATACTTAGCTATACTTCAGTTGCTGAATTAAAATATCTTAATTGTAATGATTTATCTTAATTCTGTTATCAGACTTAAAAGTTATTAATTTGATTTTTTTTATTTTTAGTTGATATTAATTTTTTTTGGCTTGTTGAAAAGTAATTGTTGTCATTGAATTTTTGGCAGTTTTGGTTAACTCTGAATTTAAGTTGCTTGAGTAATTATTTTTTCTCTTTTTCCTTAAGGTAGTTTGGTTAACCATTTAATTTTTTTGTTTAGTTAATACTTAAGCTTAACTTGTTTGTTTAATGTTTAATTTCTGGTTAAGTTGACCCTTTAGGTCAGTTTTTTAAAACTTTTTAAAGTTATTTGCCTTACACAAGTTGGTGTTTAAAGTTTAATTGGTTTTGTTAACGAACCCCTCTTTCTGGTAAAGCTGGAATCCATATTTTCTGACTCTGGTGGTAAAGTCGTTTTTGGTGTTATAGAAAACATAAATTTTTTTCTATGTAATTATTATATTTCAATTGAAGAAATTTTCTTCGGTCTTTTATTAATTTGGTATTTAAAAACAAATCCTTCATTCTTTTCTAAAAAACTTTTACGTTGCATTTGGGAATCAAGATTTACGACTTTGTTTTGACGTTTACTTGGAGAAGAATTCTCCGAATCTATCTCTGCCAGACAGTGGTCTGAAAAATATCTTTCGCCAAGTGCGAATCTGCACCATGCTGAATTAGCTTGTTTTGTATGCAGCTACGCCATGCCAAGGTTGAGGGGTCTGGGTGATTCGCATTCTGACAGGCGTTCACCATGTTAAAATGGGACCCTGAATGAGGCTAGCTCCTGCTACGCCGGGTTGATGACCCTGGTGGGTCGCTTGTAGCTTATGAAAAACAGCAATTATCCGCCAACGTCCGTCTTACCAACCCCCTTGCCTTCACCTTTCTGCTTAGATTCCGCTTCTAGGGTTGCCATGCACCTGGCGGGATTTGAACCGTCTCGGATCGCCAAACGAGGGGCTGACGAGGAGAAGAAAAGGGACCTGCAGCGATCTACGACAGAGACTCCTGAAGTTTTGCTCCAGAAGATAAAGAGTAGCTCGGTCTCGAGTACTCTGTCTGCGGTATTTGGAACGATGCAAAACTTAAGAGAGAGAACCATCGATTGTCGTCGACGCAGGAAGGAAGGAGCCGATATAGAAAAGGGGCTGATGGCTCTAAATTAATCGATTGCTAACTTGTTTTTTTATCCTTAGATACTTCCATGGCTGAAATAATGTATACGCCCGCCCTCTTGAGGGTTCCTATGTAATGGCCGACGAGAAACTCTGGGCAAGTAATTGTGATTTTCAAAGGGTATGTTAAATATGTTTTATCACTTCGAACTCTTGTACCACCGCCACTATCACCATATATTGTTATATTGTTGCTGGTTTGTTAAACTCTAATAAATGAAAATTTAATTTAACTTAACTTTTCACTTATAATTTAGAACACTGGACCCAAAAAATTAATTTTAAACATGAACGGGTTTATGCTTGTAACAACGCTTGATGTACTATACTGTTGGAGTATTATCTTGTGGTATCTATAGTTAAATTAGAACACACTTGTTTAACTGACTAAATGTTGTTTTATCTTGTTTGTCACCTAATTTTACACCCTTGCAGCATTTATTATAGTGATATGATTTATTATAGTGATATGATAAGTTGGTTTTTCTCTTATTCTTTACCTTCATGTGTAATGAACATTGAAAATTTAAGTAGGAAAATAACTCCAACAGTGACGATAAGGGTAGGTCATCGAGGAAATTAGTTAATGCATTATACAGTAGTAAGAATTTCGGTGAGCTGCTGGGACAAGTGATACAGTCCAATTATGCAACTGTCCATTATACTAGCCCATACATTTTACAGATCTGTTCTCCGATTCTTTGAGGACGAGCTGCATGCGGATTGATTTATGACCACCTATGGCTGTAGCGGGTCTTGTAAATCCTGTCACAAGTGAATCATCCACAAGTCTTGTATAAATAAGAAAACGTTTTCTGTATTCCGTTCTTGCAAAAAACATTCATAAACGTCGGTACATTGTTAAAAGTATTTCGAAAATACCTTGCATGGTTTTTTAATGAATTGGGTCTACTTTTACTGCCATGATACTCTACGCATATTACTTTTACTGACATTAAATTGCCGGCGTTTGAACTCATCTTCAGATCTGCTTCAATTCAGCGCAGTTTAACAATTTTATACAGCATAAAGCCGCCACAAAACTTATCGGTATTTTTGATCTGCAGAATACTTCCAATTTCTAAGAATGTCATCCTGATGTAAATGACATGGGTATTCAGATGAGGACATGAGAGATAGCAAGAGCATTCTCCGTCGCATTTCGTAAAGCCTTACTAAAGACAAAATCCATATTTCAATACACAAAAATGAGAACGTCATTGTCATACGAGGATTCTCTTGCATTATTCTTGAAAAATGGGTATTTCTTGTCATATTTTTTAGGTAGTGGGGGAAAGGTATCTTCCCACAGAACATACGAAATCTAAGTTGGACACCTTTCATCTAACGATTTGCTCCATCTTAGGTGAAATTTCTGAATTATTTTGACTTTCTTTCTGATGAAAAGATAGTACGCCGTGACAATATCTACAGTTTATCATGCAGTTTCTGCCTAGACCCGAAAATCACCATATGAAAATCAGGAGATTAATATCAATCAAGAATTTTTAGCAATCCGAATATCAATAAATTTCAGAACTCTGTAGAAAATACTTTGCTGAACACAATAGATTTAATTATCTGCCCTTGGCCACAGAACAAAAGTCTGCAGCATCTCAAGAAAGACACAAATGATTAACTTTGCAGTGGCTCTTCTCCAGGAGTTCTAGACTACCAGAGGAAACATAACAAATATTAACTCTAAAAAATTTATCAATCTAACACTAACCTAGCGACAGTAGTTAAAAATGGTCCACTTACGTAATTTATATTGCCTCAGTCACCATACTTCTTTAAGGTCCTAACGGAAGCAACCATGAGTATTACCAGTGTATATATCCCTCCTTCACATGACGTAACAACACCGCTGTCTGAAATACGTACGTTTCATATATCCCTGTTCGCCATAAAATTATAGAGGGCAATGTTGAGCGCTCCAAGCTCTCTTTGGAGCACATCGGAAAAATATACAAGAGAGGATGACATCGGGAGAGTACACAAGAGGGCATATCGGAAGAATGTGCGCCCTCTTGTATACTCTTTGGAGCACATCGGAAGAATAGACAAGAGTAGCTAACTTTATTACCTCCGGTTGTTTGGCGATTACTAACTTCAGACACATTTTCTGCTAACCTTCTGAGTCCACCAAATGTTTGGAATGGCTAACGTTTGGCCTTATATAACGTTACCTACCTCCTCCATCTATTCTAGTTACCATAACTGTCATTTATGGAAGGACATTCAATCATTAAATAACCAATTTATTTGTTTTGATGTAAAAACGGAGTATCTGTATAGTTTTAAATGTAGATGGAATATTAAAATTATTAAAATCACGTTTCATTAATTAGTTAAATCACGAATATTAAAATCACGTAAATTTGGAATGCTCTGTTACCTCGCGTTCTCTCAATCTTTAATTAATGCTAGAAACAGTCAGGAGCTGCTGCATGCAGCACACGGCAGACTTATACAAACCTTTCTCAATATCTGTGAGTAGGTGAAGACGGAAATATACATATGCCTCCTATAAAACCTCCGTAGTGGAATTCGGTGCTGGCGGACGAATAGACTCATGTTAACACTCTAAAAACGATTCCACTGACGTCGTCACTCAGTGGATAGGAAGCTATTCAAGAAACATTACTATTCAAGAAACATCGCGCTGCCTATAAGCATAGGCTAGCTAAAGCTAAACTTGTGAGTTGGTAGAACTACTGTAACAACGCAATTGAAAAGTATGGTATGTGCTCCAAGATCGCATGACACTAGTCTAATGACATTTAGTGTAAGACATTAAGACAACTGCTCTAACTAATTTTATACCATCTAGTATAACAGCCTCAATTCCTTAGGCCGGCAACAATAGCGTGACAATAGAGAATTACAACTCAGATATTAGTTTCTGACGCAGTGCTCCTAAATACAAGTACTGCTACTCAGAAAAAAATTTCTACAAGCATCAGAAATTACTATACGGTGATTATCACAGATACAGTCTATTCCAAATTTACGAGGGGCGTACAGACATAATAAGAGGGCTGAGTCCGAATAAGTCCCAGGATCGGATGTGCTTGAAAACGGCATTCTTAAAGTAGCGCACTATACGAACCCATCATTGCAGGCTTAATACATACAGATCTGCCTGAGAGCATCATATTTCCCGAAAGGAACTAAAGTTGCAGATGTTACCTTGTTCTCAAAAGATAGCAAGAATCTGAACTAAGCAGCTTCATATGTTATGTTCAAAATATATCAAGGCACCAGTTGTTTGCCAAATGTTAAATACAAACTGTTACAACAATTTCCCTACAATAATATCAAAACCAAAATTCATATTGCGTTGTGTTTTACTAACCCGAACAACCCCTAAGACCAAGCAGGAGTACTGGTGTTAAGATCATTCACACAAGTCATCATAAGAAAAACTCTGAATCAATTATATATATATAACCAAGGATATTTATTGCAGCATTAAAGGAAGACAATCTTTCAACTTAAATTTTTAGATCTGTGGAGTGTTCAAGTGACTACTTAAAATAATGCATTTAGAATTATAATATATATATTGTTAATTTCAAATATGCACCGAGATGAATTAATCAAAATTTACACCGTAAAAATTAATATTAAAATTTCATATGCAGTTATCAAAACTCTGCTGGCCAGCATAAAAATACACAGGAATTTAATGAATCACCGAGCATGGTGTCTTTACCAATATTGATAGAGATTACTTAGTTCAAGAAATTTCTTAATTTACTCAGGTAAAAATTACATACATAAATTTAGCAAATCCCTTAGGCAGTTAGAAAAATATTACATACTCATGTAGACCCGTTGGAGAAAAATGATTACATTTAACCCTACATTCAATTACTCAATTAAAGGTAAAGTAGAATTTAAATTTTTAATCGTTCCTTAATTTGCAAAAGTTAAAGTTAATCCTCAACCAAAAATAGTAACAACTTAAAGTAAAAAGGTAAAATTTAGATAAGTTTACAAATTTAATATCCTGTCTTAATCCATTATATATAAATTTTAATTACATTCCAAGTTAAGGTTAAAAATCCTAAATAGATTACTAGTGCAACAATTGCTTAAATACACAGCCTGGATTTAAGATCCAGCAGAAAAACCTTGACTAAAGTTAAATAGAATTTAATTGGAAATTAAATATACATATTATTACTCCTTACTTTAATAAATCATAGCTAGAAATTTTCCTTCAATTAATCAAATCTCTTCCAATATTTGTGTGAATTTACTTATCCTTATTATTTAGAAATGCATGTTCACTGAATTAAGGTTGAATGCCGTACTAAAATTTCTGGTGAAAGGAGGAACAGAACAAACTAGGTTGAACTCACTCGAAGGAAAAAACTTTTGAGGCTTAATTAAGCGTTACCCATTGTAACAAAAGGTGTCGGTTATCATTGAAATTTTAAATCTTAATTTACTTTTACAAAACGCTACAACTATGGACAAAAACGAATGCACTTATCTGCTGAAATTCTTTCCCAGACAACCAGTAGGCTGATGTAGTAGTACAAGGCACTCCACCGAACGTAAATCTTGCCAGCTATCGATGTTAATCCGGCCCATCCTAGTAGGATGATGATAGGCGCATGGATGTTTTCGAAGTGAGAGATCTGGAAGAAGCCGAATTCAGCGGGATTCAAGGAACGTCAAGCTCTGGTGGAAAATGCATTCAGATTCGAAGAAAAAAACAATCTAGGCTTCCCGACTGGATAAAGGATGGCAAGGTGCAGAGGAGTAATAACATATCAATTCTCCTTAGAAGTACATCTCCTTCTTATTCTTCATCTCTTCCTCAATGGGAGCAAGCAACAAGCCGAAGGCAGCTTTTTCCGGACAAAGCCTTGGACATCTATCCTCTACCGGTCTCCCTGGGTCAACATGGCGGCTCTTCCAAAGGAAGGAAATCGCGAGTCCTTCTTACAGCTGCAATCCGAGGCAAAAAGAGACTGAGCAAGGCCTTGCATGACGATTTCAATCGTCCAGAATCCAGAATTTTCCAAAATCACCAAATTTGGTGAATTAGTATGCAAATCTCGCCAAACACAAAACAGTGCTGCGAAAACTTAGTTTTTCCTTCTTCACCCCAAAAAAAAATTCCACCCTCGCCACCCCCTTCGCCAAGAAGGAGGGGTGAGGGAAAGAATGCGACAAACCTATCACTCCCCTATCACGCAGTACATGACCTTGACGAGAAAGTGCACAAAACGACGCTTATAGCAGAATAAATTTCTAGACACGAAATTCAACAATTTTAGCAATTAAATGGGCATAATTCTCCAACGGGGCAACGTACAGTCATGAGTGGAGGTTCATAAGAAGGGTAAATTTTTTCTCCTTAAGAGGTATAAATTTCAACCATGTGAATAAAAAGGAAGTATTTTTAAATTTAAAATATTACGCAGAAACAACCTATTTCCCATTGTCTCCTTCTCCCGAAGCTAATACTGACGAACGCGTAACGTAAGAATGAGAACTCTGTTTAACTCGCATACAAATAATTGATTTAATAACATAAGCAATACAATTCGTGAAAAAAATTTAGAATAAGCATAAATTAATGCATATAATTTACTCACTCAATAATTAATTCATAATTAATTCATAATAACTGCAATTCATAATAACTCAATAATTAATTCATAATAACTGCAATTAACTACACATTAATCCATAATTCTAAACTAACCAAAAACCACTACATAACACTCTTGCTTCTGACAGCCATGGGGAAGCATACAATATTGTTCGTATCAAAAATATCGGTTGACCACGCACAGGATATTCGGAAATAAGAGAAATAATGTGCATTCACCTTTCATTGCCATAGATATAGGCGCCTTCAATTCGTTGTGGTGGCCTCATGTTCTGTACCGGTGGCAGGAGGACATGAACTGCCTAAAAATTATGTTTGAATTTATTTACAGTTACTTGAGGAACAAACGGCTCAAGTCACAACGAGGTGCTTTCTTTATTCTATAACAACGATGATTCAACGATGATGAAAATACAGAAATCATAGCTTATTCCGGCTACATTTTGCTAGTTTCTAAAGAGCACAGGAGAAGTAGCTGGAAAATGAATGCTCAGAAGGTATTAGGTAAGACTGCCGGCTAGGCTAGCTAACATAAACTCACTCATCTCAAAGTGAATAGGGTAATGTTGATTAGCCCAGTGAAACAGCATGAGAGAACTCCGTGTATAAAACTGCAAGGCAGAACCATTTAATTTATTAGTCAGTTTTCCTACTTGGATATAATGGTCTGTAATATCTTCTCCTGGACTCTTCATATTGAGAACACTAAAACTTCATAAGATTTCGAATACTGTGAGAATAACTGAAACTCCCAGCTGGAGTGTCTTCTCGCAGATCCGCAAGACATGGTACAACATTGTTGGCGAGCGTATAGCTCTTCATGGTGCCTCCATGTGGAGCGTTCAGTTAACGAAAGCGATGCAGTTGGCTCTCAAGTCCGCGCACAGCCCATTTCTGCAGAACATCTGCCGAAGCATCAGAACCTTACCAATCAGCGCCTTAAAAGGTTTACCAGGAATTTAACTTCTACACCTGAATGTACAGAGGGAGAGGGCCATAGTGAGGGTATCTGGATTGAAGGGAAATGCAATATTTTGGAATAAGACACATATCATCGGACTACAAGAACTATATTACCCTTCCACATTTCCACCCGGCTGATTTTGGCATAATTTAAACTGCATTTCTTCCTTCGCATAGCAAGCGACTTCGTTTATATGGACCGTTCAAAAGAAGCAACATGAACAAGAAGTGCCTGGTGTGCAATGGATGTCAACTTGTTGTTTACACCTGGACTAAGAACCTTCATACCAGTAGCTCAGTATATCAAACTAATATTGCAGAGTTAAAAGCAGTTCTCAACTTTATTCTAAGTAATAGCAGATACAAAGAAATTTACACAGATTCTCTGTCAAGTTTGGAAGTTATTCAGTGCTGGGGCATCAAATATCTACTAGTTAGGACAATTCAAAACTCTTTCTGATGAACACTTGAGTAATGAAAACCTTTGTATCTGTGGGGGGGAGATAGTAGAGATGAAAGTGCATACCGTTCAAAAAGGAAACCTTTCACAATACTTTGTTGGGCTATCTTTACTCTCCTATATCACTTCTTGCAACACTAGGTATGGAACCTTTAAACCTGGGAAAGATTTGTGAATAAAACGCCTAATTTTTAAAAGATACTAATAAACTTCTATTATACAGGATATTTAGCTTTAAATTGGATCATTCTGAGAAATAACAAATTCTTAGAATATGTGTCAGAAATAACGTCCATGCATTTGTGTACATATTTTACCACATTTTAGCAACTTTATGAACACAGTACTCTAAAACTTGCATCACTTCTAATTTAATCTTTTACAAAATATGTTTATTTCTTACATTTACAGCTTATTTTAACAACCTTCATAAAAGGTAGTTTAAACCAAGTAGTCACAAACATTAGATCTGCTTATCCATCGCCTTCACTTGGAAGACCAGTTTTCGTAAGGTCAGTAGAACACTCGATAAACAGATGCAGGGATTTAGGCCTCTGCATTCGATAATTTTTTCTATAAGCATATCCATCAAGGCGAAATCATCCCTCCTGTGTTAAAAATACTTGATAAAAAGTGAAAATTTCCGTGTAATCAGAAATGGTATACATAACATCAAAATTCAAAATATGTTCAACGGAAAAAATAAAACTCATCAAACGCCTTTTTAATTTCGAAGAATTCACTCCGACCATCAGAGCTGGTCTGTCAGCTTCTTACATATAATGAAGCAGTCATGATTGGTTGACTGAGATCGTGTTAAGGTCCTGATTGCTGAATCATTGGCCTCCTGTTCGATTCCGGAGAAGGCATGGAATTTTTTAAGTGTCTGATTTTTTTGAGTGTGTATGTCTCTGAAGCTCAAGAACACTCAAAATACACTGGGAGTCGTAGTAGGTTCTCTTGAATGGTTTGGTGGTAGGTTAAGAGGAATGGGAGACCCTTGAACCCGTTCCCTCTATTGAAATTGAGAAGGAAGTGGAGAAATTCCTACTATTACCTATATAGTTCTCAAAGTCAGTGCCAACGAAAGATACTGCTCGTCTCCATTAAATTCGTACACATGTTCTGAGTATGTCAGACACGTGAGATAAGCCGCTACAACAGTAACACATTTTGGAGTATTATCGATATCAGATAGCTGTTACTAATGGTATACGCATAACATTATGGTCTCTTAAATGTGTAATCACACTTTTCAATTGAACACTCTGTATAAATTAATACGTCCACCTTCTGATTTTAATTCCCTTAGGAAACATTTTAAATTCTTAACTGTGGTTAAGCAGACTATTAGTTTCAGCTCATGCAGAAAATAGACTAAATCTTGCACTAAACAGCCATGCAACAGCAATAACTCAATATAGCAAGCTCTATCTAGGGATGTCTTTGTGCCGTTCTGATCAAACTTAGTTTACAGATTGATTCGAATGCTCCCCAACGTGGAGTAAAATTTTTAATAATAAAAAAATCTAGTAAGAATATGGAAATTCTAAAGTCAAATGTAATATTATTCATCTTAGTTGAGCTTTAAGAGCATAAAAATTCATTTGAATCAGGAATATGGAATTTTAGCAGAAGCTACTAGAAAAGGCAACGGTTTTAATAGCGTAGAAAAGCGGTTTACGATGCTTTAGAATAGGAAACCGAAAATGATTCCTGATAAATCCTTTTCGTGCTTCTTCCAGGATTCTAAAAATGAAGTTTTCTCGCAAGAAGGAGGTTTATGTCAAACTTTGTTCTGTAAAGTGAATTGTTAGTAAAATATAGTTTTAAAATCCGCAGATATATGCCGGCACATAACATAAACGATAAACTTGGTTGAATTAAACTGAGAAAATAAATTGAAAATTTGGATCAAGAGGCTGTTTAGTATATTAATGGGAAATAAAAAATATGTCTAATATACGTTAAAATTTATTCCAAATTAAAATGTTGTTTACTCACCAGGAGTAATAACGTTAACTTGAAAATGGAAACCGTGAAAAACAAATTTATGGCGAAGAATATTTTTGATAGAAATTTAAGCGGCAAAATTTGGTGAAAAATTAAAAATGAATAAAAAGTCTAATACTAAGAAGAATTATCTTTGCAGCCTGATTGTTAAATGAATGAATGGATACTTTTCGTCAGACGCTAGTAGGCACCGAACGGTTTTCTACAGAATGACACATATGTCAATTTTTCCTACTGTCCTACGGTTAAATCAAGTGTGTTGCTCTTAAAAGCAGTCTTAGTTTCAAAGGGCTGCTAATAAACAAATTTTAAAAAGTGTTTCTACTTTTTCTTCTTCGTTTATTGAAATAAGTGACTTAAAAACTATATTATTTATATTTCGAAAATTTGTAATAAAAATTGTTTATTTAGAAAAATGTAAAGAAGTATGTTTTCGCATTGGAAGAATCCTCTTAGCACATATATATATATATGTTCTTAGGAAAAATTGCTTGGCGCGTGTTATCCCATAATAATGCACCTCCCAAAAATTAGGCGATGAATTTTATGAAAATATTTCAAAACGGTGAGTGATAGAATTCTTTAAAATATATTAAACAAAAATTAAATCTAAAGGCTTTCAGATTATATATTTTGCCCAAAGAGGCATTTGAGGCATTGTTTTAACGTTTCGTGTGGTACCTTTATTAAATCTCATGTTCTTCGCACATAAATCACATAAAATTCAATTCAACAGTAATATCAAAAAATAAGTTAAAAAGAGCATATCTTTAAAATTTCCGAATACACAGTCTCGCGCGCTGGGGATAAAAATGTTTTTTTCGCACAGTGCTGCCATTGCTCGCTTTGAAATAGTCAAGTTTGTTCATAAAAAAATTCTTTAAAGTTTTGCAAAATATGAAGTAGATAATAAAACAAATTCCAAATTTTGGCCCCATATTCGAGTAGAGAACTACGTTATTCAGAATTTGATTTCTCTAGGTACCGTTAATTTTTCACAGTGCGAGAAACAGACATATATTCATGCAGATTACTGATCATTTAATTTCTTTAAATATAATGCAGGGCTCTAATATTTGACCTCAACAATTTGTAAAGTGAAATGCCGTTTATAGCGAACCAACTCAAAATGCTAAAACGAACATTCATTCTTTTCTATTTCCGAAGTAGGATATTTCAGCAAAATTTCTACTTAAAGAGAAGGAACGTTTTGCTTCCAAAGCATTACAGAATAAACGATTACAATTAGAGTTATTATTCTGTGAGTGATTTTATAATGAATTTGGATTTTATTGTCACCCAAACTAGGTTTTTAAAACAGTTTTCGTACTATTCCACCAGACTCACCATCTCAAACGTAAAATTTGGGTGCCTGTAAGACCTAGAACATCCATCGTGAAATTTTATTGTTATTTAAAATTTCTGTTCGGATTCTAATTAGACCGTTCCCGGAGGAAACTTTCTGCTTCCCAGTACATGGAGCATCTCTGCGCCCCCCAGACACTCTTACAAGTATCCACGCTTTCGCCAGGGCACGAGACCAGGTGCCATAATATGGAAGTTACTGGATTAGGGAGGTCTAATGTGAAATTTAGAAACTGTTTTAATAAAATTCTCTTATGTTTTGAAAACAAATTTGTTTATAACTAAGTATACAATTTTGGCAGTCCGAGTTACGACTGTATGTGAGATTTCGCGGTTTTCCCATTTGTAACAAGAATACAAGAATCCTTTGCTTTCGCAGATGACCCACCACAGACAAGGCAGTAAACACTAGCAGTTTGAACACCTCAACACTAGCAATTTGGCCTTCTATATGTCCGCTTTCCTGTTTTACCTGATACCAGCATAGTAGAACACAGATACAAGCCAAATTCACTTAAAAAGTCACCCTCGAAGACACACCTACCCTTAAACAGATGGCTTTTGCTTGCTTTGATATAACGCAAGTAATTCAATTCATTTCAAATATTCATTTTTTCTAAGAAAAATTTTGTTTCCTATATAATTGCAGTATAAAAGCTCTGCAGCTTAAAATAAAATAATTTAATAATACCTCGTATTATTTAGGTACTTACACAAACCTTCTTGAACTAGAATCTTCAGTGTTAATGCAGTGTGTTTGCAAAAACACAAATATTGCTAATTATTTTCTTTTTTAAATAGATCTAATTTCAGACGCTTGGATTCCCCTACTCCTGCTAACAGGTTATTCAGTATGGAACAAAGTTGTTTCCTTAAAGCTAATCATGAATGTTTTAAAAATAATTACCATAAAACTCTTAAGTATTCACAAAACATGTTGTAAAATAATTCATTTTATCATAAGACTTCTGTATATGCGTTTCAGAAACTGTATATTTTAATAACTTCTTTTTTAGTCTTAGGAACATCCTGAGAGTTTAGCATGATAGAACATAAAAATGCAGAATCTTGGAAAGAAAGAAAGATTTGCTATACCGATGAGAATTTCTTTTGCATTCTTCTTCAATTTATTTTTTTATAGGAATGGGAAATACTATAGTGGTTCAGTTTTTATCTAAATCCATTTTAAGTTCTTGTTCTAAATAAGAAGTGAAGCGACATCAAAAGCGGAAAACCAATTTCTGCTCCTTGTTAAAGAAAATAGGCTTAGAAAACCACTTTTTCACAGTCTGTTTTCAATACGTACAAAACAAGTAAAGGTAATAAAATTACCTTCGATTCTCTTCTAAAAATCTAGTTTAGCAATCTCCAAACATTCCGTAAATATTACTTTAGTTTTGCTAGAAAAATGATTTTGTTTTCCTCTTTTGGGGATAAAAATGTTGTGTGTTTTGTGATAAAAATTTATGTGCTTTGTGATGAAAATATTTGCATTTTGAAGTAGAAGATTTAAGCCTCAACATTTATTTTTCAGAAAACAACAATAATATATTTATTGTACACTTCAGAATATATTATATATGTATGTGTATGTGTGTGTTTGAAAACCAATTTAATGGTGAAGGATTGTTTGGGATAATTATCTGTATAAAATTCAAAGGAAAAGTTTTGTTGAGATCTTTACTAGGTTATTAAAAGAAGCTGATTAAATGAAACACAGACAACAAAGTTTCTATTAATTTACTTCATTAATAAGTTAAATAGTTATTAAATAAAATTATTTTACCTCGCATAGTAGCATATTAGATATCATTTGTTTCACAAAACTGTGTTAAATTATTTAATCATTTTCAATAAAAAATGCCTGTTACATACTTAATTTACTTGAAGTAAAATACGAACCAAATATAAATCCCACTAAATTCAAATAACTTAAACAGTAAAAAATTTTATTACGCTACACTGGTTTATTCTGGTCAGAGGAAATTCCTTAAAAATACCGTAAAAGCATAGAAAGAGAAAACGAGTCAATATAAAATTTAAAATTAGGCGAAACATTGTTCTTGCCAGGCAAAATATCGAACTTTCCTTCCTAACGCTTTCTTATATCTTAATTTTTTTATTTCATTACTCTTTTCCTCAACAAATGGCTATATGTTCGTGTTTCCTTTGATCTGCCCTTTGCTTTCGATATGAATGCGATTGTCGCTTCTTCCATTCTGCAGAATTTTCTTTCTCGAAGAGAACGAGAGACTACTCCTGATTGTCATCAAAACTTATAGAGTTTCATTCAAAATCTACTCCAAAGTAGGCAAAGCAGCAACCTAAAATAAGATTGCTGCTTTGCCTACTTTGAACACACCAAAATGTTTTTCATTATTTTTTGTTACAGCACAGATACATTCTTTTAGTTTCCCGAAGGTTAAAAAATTTGTTATAAATTACAGTTAGTGATATTATCATGTCTGTAATAAGCAGATATTATTGCCAATCGGCGTTGCATAAAATATTTCGTTTATTTTCTCTATTAAAAAGAGGGTTGTCTTTCAGAGTAACAAATGAATTTGATTAGATTACGTCAAAATGTAGAACATCTAGATAAAGAGAGATGCCTCTGTGGATTGCTTTTAAGATAAACGAACTCTTATTCACGTTCCACTAGATGAAACCACGATCTTTCCATGCAGCCAATCCATTTGTCAGGATTTGAACCACAGTCAATCTACCAGTGTTGAATCAACTTGTTTTTTGGCCCTCAAATAGACCTATCGTTTTCCTGCTTGTTCAATTAACTATTGCAACGCAACTAGAACGCTATCTGCTTAAGTAAAGGCACGTGTTCGTTAAGACATATTTAACTAAAACACTTTCGTATTTACGCTAAGCATGGGACAAGCAGGAAATGTCCATGCAGACAGCCTTTCGTCAGCCAGCCTTTCTTTTCTAACGTCTACACTAGACCCCGCGGTTTACTGTGGCCAGACGTCTTCACAAAGGGGGCCTATTCGCCCGCCGTCCTGAACGCTGCCTCCCGTTGAAAGTTCGCCACCGACGCCACCGTTTACAGGGGTGCAAAGAGCACAAAAACTGGACAACTGATCAATGGAGTCGTGTCCTCTTTACGGATGAGAGTCGGTTCAGTACCAGAAGCGATTCTCAACGCGTTTTGATTTGTAGAGAGGTCGAGACCGGTTTTATCCTCGTAACATCAAGCGCCTGTGCCGAGGTGCCATTGGCCCAGACTTAATTTTTATTGATGACAATGCACGGCCACATCGGACTCTTGCTGTTGAGGAGGTACTGGAAAGTGAAGATATCATTCGAATGGATTGGCCAGCGTACTCCCCAGATTCAAATCCTATCGAACATATGTGAGATGCTTTGGGAAGACGCATTGCAGCACGCTTACATCCTCTGGAGAACATCCAACAACTCAAACAGATGCTGTTTGAGGAAGAAATCGCAAGAAATGTTGCACTAGCTGGTTCTGAGTATGCAGAGACGGTGCGAAGCAACCATTGCAGTGAGGGGAGGACATATCCCACATTAAGGAACATCTGCTTGTTGTCCTTCCTCTTGGATAGACAATCAGGAGTCACGATACTATGCGTTCAATAAAGCTTGTTTTTGTTTGATTCCATACCGTATGCATTGTGTTGATCTGGTGTGGAAGCTTGGGATATAATCTGGGTCAATCGTCCAGCAACCCTGGACCACATATTTTCTATCGGCGAAAGATCCGGACAGCGAGAAGGCCAGGGAAGCAATTCAATCTGGTGATTGACGAAGAACCCTTGGACAATGCGTGCCACGTATGGTCGCGCATTATCATGTTGAAATATGGCTGTGGGCAAGCCCTGAAGATAAGGAAGGACAACTGGCTCTAACACCTCGCAGATGTAGCGTTGGCTGTTTAAAGTACCGGCAATGCGCACTAGAGGAGAGCGAGACTGATATCCAATACCGCCCCGTACCATAATACCAGGTTCAGGACCAGTGTGGCGATGCATAACGCAGCTATTCAGCATCCTCTCTCCACGGTGTCTCCAGACTCGAATCCAACCATCGTGGTGTTGCAGACAGACGCGTGACTTGTCAGTAAAGACAATTTCATTCCATTCCGCCGTCCACATCCTTCTTTCATCGCACCATTGGCGGAGGAGACGTCTGTGGTTCTGCGTCAAGGGTAGACGAAGCAATGGACGTCTTGCGGACAGACCACTCTGCTGTAAACGGCGTCGAATGGTACGCGCAGACACTGGATGTTGCATTACAGACTGAATGTGATGTGCTATGGTTAGTCATGTGACCGAGCGATCCGCCACTGCCATGCGCACAATGTTCCTGTCATCACGTGAGGTGGTGCACTGAGGTGGATGCGATCGAACACGTCGGTTCGCCGTACCCTCCTGCATCCTACGGTCACATATCCGCATTATAGTTGTTTGGTTTCGTCCAACATGACTACCGATTTCCCTAAAAGATAATCCACACTCTCGGTAGGCCACTATCCTTCCTCTGTCAAACTCGGATACTTGATCAAACGATGATCGCTGTTTACTACGAGACATAATTGATCGTTTTTTTTTGAAAAAAATCACAAGAAAAACACAATTGCCAAACTTGAAATCGTCGAAAACTCCAAGTCTTAAATAGCGCTTTGAAGTGGCGCCACAGGCGCACGTGATGTGCGTCTGCGCTGAAATTCTAATCATTTGCATATCTCACCTCAGCTAATGCATGTTGTAAATTTCATGTTATTTGCATGCTTCCTTCAGGATGTTGCATTTACGGTGGCCAGCAGTATATTATTGAGCAATGTTATGTGTAAATTGTAGAAAAACCTATTGAAATAAATCATTATTCTATTATTTATTCGTTATTTTTATTAACTATTTCTTTCCAAATTTCCATACTGTATAATTTTTGTTTTAAACTTTTTGAGAAGGTTTTCGGCTATTGCTTATTCTTTTGAGAACGAGTGTGTCTGTATAATGAGCGCCTTAAAAGTTCCAATAGTCGAGCGTGATTTAAATAGACATCATTTACAAGTAAAAAGTGTAAACGTAGTGTATGAGGTTTTGTTTTAACTCTTTTTCAGCCTATAATAGCACAGAGAATATTGTGATTTGATTGGCGTAGCATAAAGTACAGCTACCCGGTTTTGTCACAATTTTGCTACTTTATAATATTTTTTTGCTAGTGCTTAAATCGAACAACCGTACTACCATTTTTACGTAAAGTTCAAATATTTCTACACCCTAACTTTTCTGTTCCCTAAACGCCCTGATACGTTTACAGTATGGTACAGCCTTTAAACGAATGGAATGATGGAGAACAAAAAATTAGGGACTGTTCTAATCATACGGTAAATAGCATCAGTAAAGATAAAGTGCTTAACTTTTATTTATTTTATTCGTTTATCTGAGTTGATAATTAGTAAATATTTTTAAATGACCATATTTTGAGAGTAGTAGTGAAACAGGACAGATAATTTGTAAATTTCTTCCTGGACTAAAAAAGAGGAAGAAAAGGCAGTATATTTTTTTAAAAAACCTAAGTGATAGTCCAAATATATTCCTCATATAGATTTGGTAGCCCTTTTCTTACGTTTTGTATATATTTTTATAAAGGTTCTACTATGAAAATGTTTCGCAGAAGTTAGTCGTTTCACATTATAGTTAAATAGCACAAAAAATTGATTTGTTTTTTTCATTTAGTCTATTTATAAGCAGTGTGTGTGAAAAACACTTAGTTTGTAAGCATACCGTTCTTGTCATATTTTAGTCTTAGAAGACGTATCATAAAACCACACATTTATATCTGTAGTTTACGCAGCTTCAGCTTACAAAAGAGCAGTATCTATAAATTCGAAAGCAAAATGTTTTAAAACATATTGTATAAGTTTTGTTTCTATTTTTGTACTCTATTTTGTTTGGAAATAGATAAAATAAACACCCGAATTAAACCAGGGTTTCAATTAATCTTTTCGTTCTTTATTAAACGGGAAATATTTTGATATTTTTCTTTCATGATTTTTCAAAAACATTTATTTTATCACGTATTTTATATAACTTTGCATCAAATAATAGAATAATGTGTGTAAATATGCCATTACATTTAATGAAGCTTTGGATGTCTAGCAAAAACCAACGAATTCAGAAGGATTTTTAAGGACTTGCTTTATGTTTTCTTTTGATCGTGTGAAAGCATTTCCTGCATTAAGTGGCTACTAGTATTTCTTTTAAAAAATATTATATAAATTTATAAGGAATAATCGTATTTCTTCCTGCTTACCGTTGTAGTGCAAGTAGTAAGTACATTCTGCTAGCAACTTGAATGCCTATGGTTAGAATTCCGACGAGGTGAGGTTGAGCTTTTATATTCCGTCTACCGAAACCTTAGTTTAAAAAAAATAATATCTAAAGTAAATCGCGTATTTTCATGGAAATAGAAAAGCAATTTTTTTGATATCTTGCGGTCTTTAAAAAATTGCTGTATTAGTTTTAAATACGAAAAATAATAATTATGCATTTTTTAAAACTTAATTTTATTGACTTCACTTATTTTCTCCAATATCAATATGTTGAAACAAATATAAAATAATTAAATTTTAATGGAATAAAATAACAAATTCTAATTAGAAATAATTTCTGCAATCTTCTGATGCAATTTTTCCTACTTGAAATTAATTCCTAAGTTGTCCTTCGTCAATATGATATTTTTTATTGACTAGCTATCATGTTAATTCTTCATTATTTAATGTTGCTGAAACCAAATTTCAAATTAGTTAATGAATTTAAGAGTAGAGTTCTTGATTTCCGAGAGAGAGACTTCATAAATAAAGGCAGAATAAAGGCAGCTATTGCTGACTTTATTTTTTTACTTCTCCTTGTGACTGAATCACTTCATTCGGTTTTCGCTTTACTAGCCTGAATTGGTTCGTAAAAGATTTAGGTTTGAACCCAAGCTTAGCATGCGTGGTTTCATTTTTATTTAATATTTAAATTTTTGCTAGAGCATTTGGTCTAAATTTCTTGCAACCAGCAGAGAATTGATTTTCTATTATTGCATAGTATCTGTTAACCGTTATAACCGTTAACCGAGTAAATAAAGTTTAAACATCCATCTGAGTTTTTTTATTGTATTTATTACAACGAGACGTTAAATCATCTGACTGTCTTCTAGCAACTGAAGTTTAAAGTTGTGATGAACAACTGTACAGAATTAGAAATTTATGAGTAAAATGAACTCATTAATTAATTAAAAATCATTAAACTGTTCTAGTCATTAGAGAAAGAAAAAATTTATACCTCTATGTATGTGCTTTATTTCATTATTATGTGTTCAAATATTATAGTTTTCATTATAGCGGCATCTTCTATGAAATAAAAAGAGACTTATTAAAAAAACTCTTAGTAAATATTTTATTTTACAATATAAATTAAAATTAACATAATTATGCATCAATACCATTGTCAAAATAATTATTTTACGGCCTAGGTATAGAATTATGAGCTTCATGTGGCATAGTAACAGGCATACGAATTCCGCATATTGTTCTAAAATTTTTCGGTCTTTACGATAAAAGCAGTAAATTGTTCAAATTTGAAAGAAAAAATACAGATCATTTACCCCAAGGAAGGAAAACATCTCTTAGATATAACAATGGTGTAACCACGTGAATGAGATATGCTGTTCTAGTGTAATATAGCATACCATAACACAGAAAAGGGAAGGGGCAGAAAAGGTAAAGGATATTTTAAACCTAAAATAAGATAGTTTTCCATTTTTTACAATACAAATTAAAATTAGCATAATAATGTATTAATACCATTGTTAAAATATTTACAAAGGATTATTCTGTGGCCTAAGTACAGACGCGTCAGAGTCATATAAGTTACGTATATTGTTTTAAAACCTTTCGTGTTTTGCATTAAAAGCAATATTTTTTTCAAACGTGAAGGGTAAACTGAGGATCATACGCCACAGGGAATGAATATATCTCTTAGAACTGGCAGTGTTTTAGCCACATTAATGAGTTATGTGTGTAGTAGCGTATCATCACGTAGCATAACAGAAAAAAAGAGTAACGTTAGTTTACAGATAGATTTTAACATCAAAACTAAAATATGTTTCAATATTTAACTTCAATATTCTTATTCTGAAGAAAAATACTTCAGATACCAGCAAACAAAGAAGAACTGACAGCAAGACATCACTCTATCTATCCTTAACAATTCCGTAAATCCAACGAATAAACCGCTTTCCTTGAGTAAACTTTAATCCTTCGCGAATATCCGTAAGATACGAGACTTCTAAGACTAGCTAACTCAAACATATTGCTTCCAGAAAATTATTCCTAGGAAAACTTTGAAATGTCTCTAAAATACACACGTATCTGACGGAATGTTGACTCAGTTCGTCTCCAGAATACACAGCTCCTTCTTCCCGTGATATCGGTAGGCTTGAGAAGTTTTAAATGTGGGAAATAGGAAGTAAGGCTTAAAAAGAAAAGAAGAATTTTGCTTTTCTCATCTCAAATCTCACAAGGTAATGCTCTTTCCAAGAATATGGACTACTCTATGCAAATATATGCCATCATCTTATAATGGAACACTGCATTTTGCCATGAACATAAGAGAAAGTAATCTGGTATTCAGGAATCATATATCTACATGTTTCTATTTTAACATGACTTCTTCTTTATACGTGTATTTCTGAGGCCATTTTTTCTGCTAGTAATATATTACAGTCTAAAAATCTATATACATTTTCATCCTACTTTTATTTTAGTTTGTAATTTTCAATGGTAATGCAGCTTTAATCCGTTTTATTTGCTATTATAATATATTTACAAGCCAGTAATAATGAGTCAGCATAGGCAACCTATCGAGCTATCATAAACAGTTCTGTCTTGTTAACGATTTTTTATCAACTATCTTTCATACATTTGGAAACTGCCATTATGATTAAAAAAGTCTTTAGCGTGTTTTCAAATCTGAAGCGATACTTTATTTGCATTAAAAATTCTGCTCTAATCTTTTACTCCTAAAACAGGGAAATCTATATCAGTCACCTATGAAGTCAAAAGAGATTTGTATATAATTTAGACAAATAATTTTTATGAACAATTTTTATATTTTATTTTTGTGTGTACCCCTTATATATATGTAAGGTTTCTTTTTTTTATCTCCCTGTGAGAGAAAATTTTAAACTCATTTCTAAATGCAGACAAAATTTAGAATCAAAAATATTACTTTACAAATTGGGAGAGATACCCAGATTTTATTATATAATTATATTCGTGAATTACTTTCCATTTGGGAAGTAACTACACTTTTATAATTAAGCGTAAAATGTACACTGCGTTCAATTTCAAAGTAGATCGCACATTTGAAGTCAAAAACCAATTTTTTACCTTGAATGTGAGATTTTAAATTGAGCTCCTGTTAGTAGAGAAGAAGAGCATAAATTCTTCGGATACAGAAAGAGATTTGATGAGTTTTTTAGAGAAGTTTTTGAATTATAATAGCGCTTGTCATCATCACCTTGTTTTTGTAAGAATTTCTTTCATAATGACGTTTTAATTTCAAATCAAACATTTTTCACAGGTGAAACATGGTTTCATCAAAGTGGGCATGATATTCTTTCAAATGGCCATGCACTTGTAACTTAATGCCTTCATCAGAAATAACCTATAGCCCTCTGTCATTTAGGCATCTCATCACCGATAATGTTGCCCATGGTGCACCACAAAGCGACTTATCAACAGGGAAGTTCGTCCCAGCTCTAATGAAGACAAGTTCAAGGGATGGATCCGCGAGTCTAGCACTCTTTTTTTCCTACCACTAAAAGATTCGAGTGAACTTTATGTTTGCCAGTATTCTAAGTTCCTCCATGCAGATATACTATACAGCTGCAAACATCTAAGACTTCTCTCCGCGACTCAATCCCAGGGTCAAGGATACGGCAGCCGGCAGCTGAAACTACATATTATCCGGATCAGGGTCACAAGAGTGTGTGCGGCTGCTGGCTATTTCTGAAATACTGCATCAAGTCTCATTGGAATTTTGTAAGAAATTTATGTCTCATAACATGCGGAGTTCCATAATAATGTACTTCTAAGTTAAACAGCCTGTAGTAACAGGGCTTTAAGGCAAAGTCACCGAAAATTTAATGAATCAACGTAAACTCATGTAGTTAAAATGACAGAACAATTCTATAGTGTGTTAAGCATTCTGTATTCCTTGTTCCATATTCACTTCGTTAGAAATAATCCTTTCAAAATATTACTGATACCAAAAATCGCATAAGTTCTGTCACACGAAATTAGGAGTTTTGTTTCTTTGAAGTTTCACGTAAAATGCTTATAAAACGTTCTACTTCTGAGAGGATGTCTGTTTTAAAAATGGCAGATGTCGTACTTAGAAAATAGATTAAATATCTTCCTGTGACTAAAAGATGGCTAATTTAGTACTCTGTTTTGAAATAAAATCATGAAATTTAATATTCCTTTCCAGTTTTGCAGGGAGTTTTCAACGGGAAAGCTGTACTTAAAAATTATTGGATAATGTCTTTAAATTATATGTATTCGTTCCTTTATTACCTAATTCCTGACACAAAGAAATTTTTATAATCTAGATACTACAAACATGTTCTAATAATAAATTATAAGTGCTTAAAATAATTTGTTACCGTTTAATATTCTTCGAGAATGAAAGGTGCTGATGAAAATGTATACTGAAACATTGTGTATTCTCTGATAGATTACGCCCTGAATAAACATATAGCTCAGCAACATTCTGTCTTTTCAGATTCTAAGCTATAAATCAATTTCTGCATAATTAAATCTCTTCTGAAAGTTGCTGTCTTTTAGAGAAAGGTTGCTTGCGTAATTCGTCATCTATGTATGTAATTAAGTTATCGTATATATGCCCCTAATCAAAGAATTGTTTAGAGGAGAGCTATCTTAATAATCACTGCTTGATGAATTATTAGAAATTAGTTTTCAGAGTAAGAAATAAGAAAATATCTGGCAATTTTAATTTTCGAAGAATTCCTAAATTTCTCGAAAAATGTGTTAATTATACCTTTTGCCTTCCATTGTTCGTTAAAGATTCATCTACATAATTAAATGTTGGAAAGTCTAGAATTTAATGAGCTGAATATACATACTTCAAAAGAGTTTGCAATGGAACTTAACCAACTAAGCTTTTTATTAAATATTTAAATAAATAACATTTGCAAGCTTTTAGTGAGAATAACAGAAATATTGCAATCTTGTCTTCTTTCATTTAATTATTAGCTCTGCTTTCTTCTTGTGCTTATATCTTGTGAGAGACACTTAGACAATTAATCATGTGACGTCAGTGTCGTAATTGTTTGTTATCCGCTAATAAATGTCTTGCTAAATGTACAATAATTTTGAAGTAAATTGAATTCAAGTTACTTCAAATGCGGCATTGCCTATCATATATATTTTAGAATCATATCAATCCATCTTCAAATACAGGGCACATTTGATATCGAAATCTGTGATGAAAGTCTCATATTTAATGCATTTAACTTCATTATAAAGTCGCGTACTTTCAAAAAAATATTACATTTAAAATTAAAACCTCTATTGCAATAAAGTTTATAAAAAAAGTCAGCAAAATTCTGAACCCTAACAAAAACTTTTCACTTTAATATTTAACATAAGTAAAACTGCAGCCTACAGTTGCATTCTTGAATATTTGGTAAGTAATAGCATACAGAATCTTCATAAATCTGGCACTTAGTTTCAAACGTAGTAAAAAATGTTCTCAGTTTCATTTGTTCAAAATAAAACGCAGCTCACATAAGTTTTTGTAATTATCGGAGAGACATTTGTTATGTATTACTTATTTCAGTTGTGATTTAAATTGTTTTAAAGGTGATGACTTAACTTATTTTGCTTCAGACTTAAAGTTTAATTTGTTTTAATTTTTGTAGTTGAACTTAAGTTTCTTTGGTTTGTTTAAAAGTAATTGTAGTCATTTAATTTGTTCTCTTGACAGTTTTGGTTAACGCTGATTTTAAGTTGCTTGTGTAATTAATTTTTCTTCTTTACTTTTGATTGGTTAATTATTTAAATTCTGTTTAGTTAATCATTTTTCTTAACCTTGGTTGTTAATGTTAAGCTCTTGTTAAGTGATCCTTAAGGTCAATCTTTTTAAAGTTTTGTTTACACAAGTTGGTGTTTAAAGTTTAATTTAAGTTTTTCTAATATGCCCCCTTTTCTGCTAAATTTGGGATCCATATTTTCTGACTTTGGTGGTCGTTTTGGTGTTGTGGAGAATATATAAAAATTTTCATACTTGATTATTGTATTTTAACTGAAGTAATTTTTATTTCTTACTATGGTGGTCGTGTTTGGTGTCGGAATAAACCCAAGAAAATTATCTGTGAAATTATTATATTTTTATTTAAGTACTTATCAGTATTGAAGTTAATTTGTTGTAAATTCTATAATTTACTCTTATCCCTTCAAAACTTTCGAATTCAGTCCGTTGCCCTTCCAAATAGATTTACGACTTTGTTTTCGATTTCTTCGTCCGCTAGACGGTCATCTGTGAAACCTCTGTCAACATTCGTAAAAATTGCACCCTGCGGAGAGGCTAGTTTCTACATTACTAACTCTGCCGTAGGGTCAGGTTGGCGGGATGTTTTTTCTTACTCGTAGGCTATTCATATGTTGGATTGGGACCCCTCGCGAGGCTAGCAGCGATTCGCCGCCAATTCATGGAGCTCTTTCTACCTTGAACTGCACCTTCCTGCGTGGTTTTTCCCTGGGGTTGCCGGGCTGTTGGCGGTTTTACTACCATCAAAAATCGCCAATCAAGCGCTCTTGGCGTTTCGAGTAAAAAGGGCTTGGGAGCTGCTGACGAAGAGGTCTGACGGGAGATTGACATGCAGCCATTTTGACGGAAGGAGACGGAGCTGAAAGTGTCGGCGTTATCAGAGAAACATCGATGTCGGAAGAAATAGACGAGAGAAGGATACTAAGGAGGGCGACGAAAATGTCCTAACATAACTAATATATATTTTTTCTCTCCATTCTAGAAATGAAGGAAACCATATCAACTATGTATCACTGTTTACATCACTACTACATCACTGTTTGGAACTTCTAAATGTAACTCAATGAAGTTGGAGGAAGCTCGTTTGTCTACAATGTTAAATTCCCTGTTGGGTTGGGTATGATATACCTTTTATATTTTCCACTTAACCGCCCACCATGTACAATTCAATATAATTCAAAGTATCTTAAATAAATGCTATATTTAATTTAAATTTCTTGTAATGTTTTCACTTAATTTAGAACACTGGACCCAATCGTATCTTAAATTCACAACGCAAACTTAAATTATTCTGTTGGAGCCCTTGTACCACTATTTACTGTTTATTTAAAACCAGATTTTACCAGAGATATTGTGTTTATCATGTGTGTCACAAACTTTAAGTATTCATGTTTTTGAAAATTGTTTATCCAAATATTGACTTATCATTTGGTATTGAACTTAAAACCTATACACCAACTCTTAAAAATTAAAGCTCCAACAAGAAAATGGTGCCGTGACCTCGCGAATTTTGTTATATGCAATTTGTATTTTATGTTGTATTTGGTATGCACAAAAAAAGGTGCCATGTATTCTAATTTATCATTTTTGGTCCAGTGTAATTTTTAAAAATTGCTTTTGCTAAGAGTGGTGGCAGTGTTATTATTAATTACTGGTAATATTTTCTATATGTTGATAATTGATATGAATGATATTTCATAGTATAATATTTTTATGGGTACAGTTAAAAGTGCTGTTAATTGTGTAATTAAGCTACACTATTTGCTTATATATATTTTGCTGTACTGTTTACCAGTGTTACATTATTTACACAAAATTAGTAGTTTATTTACACAAAATTAGTAGTTTATTTACACAAAATTAGTAGTATTGTATTATATTGTGTTACACATTTATGAGTTAAATTGGTTAATATGCCTACTAAAAGGAAGAGTTTAACTCCAGCGGCAACTAGAATGCCTGTAATTAACCGTTTAACTGGGGGTCGGAATCCTCAGCCAACTGCAAATAGAATCTCAGTTTTTGGGGCTGATCCTTTGGTGTCAATTCCCACTTTTACTGGGGCAGAAGGTACTACTCAACTTAATGATTTTCTTGACAGAGTCAATTTAGTTGCAGCACATGTAGGCTGGGCTGACTCTGATAAGTTGACTGCTATTCGTGTGAAATTAGATGGAGAAGCTGCTGCGTTTATTCGCAATAACCCTCGTCTCAAGAATGAGACTAAGTTGGAAATTGTGGTTGAGGCTTTAAAGGACAGATTTGCTACTGTTCAAAATTTACATGCTAATATTAGAGCATTAATTCAAGCCTTTCAGAAGCCTAGAGAAAGTGTTAGGCAGTTTGCTGCTAGAATAGAGGCACTCTCTTGTAAAACAGTACCTGTCGATAAAGTGGAAGATCCCACTGTGGAAAGTCAGAGACTTGATTTACTCTTGTCTGTTTTTCTTGAGGGCCTTCATTTACATTTGAGGCGACTGTTATTACCACAGAACCACAAAACATATGTAGCAGCTAAGAAACATGCTATAGCAGAAGAAGAAGTTTGGTTTAAAACCCATGCAGATGAGCTTAATAATGTTCACTCTGTAGAAGTGAATGCAGTTTCCACTCCAGGTGTTACAGTTAAGGCTGCACAGGCTAATAGTTCCAAAGATGAACTCACAGCAGCAATTAAAGCACAACAGGAAAACATTGTTACTTTAACTAACATGTTAGGAAACTTGCAAACTCAAGTACAATCATTGATGTCTAAGTCTACAGCTAAGAGTAGACAGGTTGGTCCTCGTTGTTATAGATGTAATAGGTTAGGCCACTTAGCGAGGAATTGTATGGTAAATCTATCTCAGGGTACTAACAACAATGTTAGAACTAGACAGTATGGTAATGCTCGACAGCTAGGAAATGCTAGTGTAACTCCCAACGCACACCAGGTTGCAGGGCAGGTTAATTCGAGGAACACTACTCAGTTAAATCCTCAGGCTCCAGTTTTTAACCAGAATTTAAACTAGTAAGGGGTAGGGAGAGCAATTCCTTCAGTTCATCCCATGAAGCCCTTTTGAAGGTACCATCAGTGTATTCAGTTTCTTTAGGTGAAGCACCTCTTCCTATAGTAAATGGCTCAATTTTGGGTAATAAACTCAAATTTTTATTAGATTCAGGAGCTACTGTAAATTTACTAAATGCTAGGTATATGAAATGTTTTGGCAAGAAAGTAAAAATTGAAACATGTGA
Source organism: Stegodyphus mimosarum (assembly GCA_000611955.2). NCBI lineage: Eukaryota > Metazoa > Arthropoda > Arachnida > Araneae > Eresidae > Stegodyphus > Stegodyphus mimosarum. The sequence goes on along the minus strand of KK114133.1, from coordinate 199,287 downwards.
AACTTATTTAAAAGGCATTTCAAGCAACAAAGTGTTAGTTAGGGAAAAAGTTTTGTTACCTGTCAAATTTCAGGATCAGATTTTTCAAACTGAATTTCTTATTATTGATAGTTTATCTGATCAATATGGTGCACTTTTAGGAACACACTTTTTAAGTCTAAACAAACTTTGTATTGATTTCAGTTCATCAAATTTGATAGGTCCACACATATTGGTGCCTTTGCACCTTCACATGTCTGCGCCAAGTGCTGATGCTTCAATTAATTGCATGTCACCAAATAACTCGACTAATGATATCTTTTGCTATTCTGTGAAAAAGCATAAACTTCCTCCTTTCTCTGAAAATATTCTAAAAGTTTCAACTTCCCTTTTACCTTTTTCTCAACCTTCTGTACTTATTGAACCTCTTCCTCACCATCAGCACGCCAAATTCAGTGTAGCACGTTCAGTGAATAGTAAACAACGTTCAAATGAATTTTTTATTAAAGTGGCAAATTTCTCTCCTGATATTGTACACATTAACAAAGGTATGAAACTAGCCACCTTGGCTCCTGTTAATGTTAAAACACCTGATATTCAGCCAGTATTTTCTACGAGTCTTGAGACTGGTGAGCAGTTTGAACCCTGGGGAGGTCAGTTTGACTTAAGTCATTTACCTGAACAACAGAGACATGAACTTATGATTCTTTTAGATCAGTACAAAAACATTTTTGCTTCTTCTGTCACTGAACTTACTGGTTGTGATACAATTTTACACAACATTAATTTAAAAGACAACATTCCTGTCAGACAGAAACCTTACAGAGTTCCTTATCATTTAAGGCAAGAATTAGATAAGCAGATTGCTGAGCTGTTAGAGGCAAAAATTATTGAAGAAAGTGATAGTGCATATTCTGCTCCTGTGATTTTAGTTAGAAAGCAAGATGGGAGTTATCGTTTAGTAACAGATTTTAGGAAATTGAATGAGAAAACAGTTGAGGATAGTTTTCCATTACCTAACATGATAGAATTGATTGAAGGTTTAGGGAATGCTACTTATTTTTCCACATTAGATTTAACTTCAGGTTTCTTTCAAATGAAAATACACCCTGATGATATTTATAAAAGTGGTTTCACTACTCCTTCTGGACATTATCATTGGACACGAGTCCCATTCGGGATGCGTAATGCGCCCAGTTCCTTTCAGAGACTGATGTCAATAGTTTTGGCAAATCTATCGCCTTTACAGATAGGCATTTATATAGATGATATAGTGATAGCTTCAAATACTTTCGAGGAACATTTAAGCAAATTAAAAATTGTATTTGATAGACTTACTGCACACAACTTAAAACTGAAACCTTCTAAATGCAATTTTCTCAGAGACCAAATTACATATCTAGGTTATAAAGTATCTCAAGGTAAAGTGCAGCCTGATGATAAAAACCTTAAGGTTATCAGTAGTTTTCAGGTGCCTAAAAATAGAAAGGAAGTTAGAAGATTTTTAGGTCTGGTAGGATTTTATCGTAGATTTATTCAAAATTTTGCTCACAAAGCCTTACCTTTAACTGAACTGACTAAAGATAAAGTAACCTTTAAATGGACTGATGAGGCTCAACAGGCTTTCGACAACTTAAAAGCTGAACTTTTAACTCAGCCTATTTTGGCTTTACCAGATTTTACAAAACCCTTCGCTTTGTGTACTGACGCTTCAAATTATGCTCTAGGAGCCATTTTAGGTCAGGAGGATGAGAATAAATTTTTACACCCTATCTGTTTTGCCAGTAGAAAACTAAAGGGTCCTGAAATTAATTATAGCACTGTGGAGAAGGAAGCTTTGGCTGTTGTATGGGCTACTGCTCATTTTAGGCAATATCTTTTAGGCAAAAGTTTTACAGTTTATTGTGATCAGGCTTCACTTTCCCATGTATTAAAGTTAAAAGATCCAACATCTAGGATTGCTCGCTGGATAATGGGGTTGTCTCAGTATGACTACAAAATTGTTCATAAACCAGGAAAATTAAATTCCACTGCTGATTATTTATCCAGATCTGTAAATGTGGCTGAACAAGTACAAACTTCTACCACCCCTGATCTTTTACACACCATTAAAGAACAACAAGCTGTTGATCCTTATTGTATGCAAATAAAAGAAGATTTAGAGAATAATAGAATTCCAAAACCTCCTTCACAGATCTTCTTCATTGAAAATGATACTTTGTATTGTAAATTTAAAAATCCTAAGGCTCGTTGGCAAAAACAAAACAGAATAGTGTTACCTAAAACATTAGTTCCAAAAATTCTGCAACAAAATCATGATTCACTTGTAGCTGCTCATTCTGGTTTTCATAGAACCCTTCATAGAATTCAGAAAGCATTCTTTTGGAAAAACATGCATAAGCAAATTCTTAATTATGTGAAATCTTGTCATTCTTGTATACAGAAACGTGGTTTTAAGGCATCACACAAAGCTTCATTAATGAGAGTTCCAATAGCAAATAGACCTATTGAACGTATAGCCATGGACATTGTAGGCCCTCTGCCCATGACACTTTCTGGACATAAATATATATTGGTTATTACAGACTATTTCACGAGATGGCCAGAGGCTTATGCTTTACAAAATTGTTCATCTGAAACCATAATTGAGAAACTTGAGCTGTTTATTGCTTCTCATGGGGTACCACAACATATAATCACAGACAGAGGTACCAATTTTATATCACAGGCTATTAATGAAGTTTATCAGAAATTAGGAATTTGTAAACACACCACTACAAGTTATCATCCACAATCAGATGGTGTCGTAGAAAGATTAAATGCAACTCTTATTAATTCATTAAGTCACTTGGTTTCTGAAACTCAAGAAGATTGGGACAGGCATTTACCGTTTGCTTTATTAGCACATAGAACTGGAAAGCATCAGGCATTAGATGAGTGCCCAGCGTTTCTCTTGTATGGCCGAGATTTAACGTTACCAGTGGATATGTTGACTCAGTCTAAATTTAAGACTTATGATGATACTAAAACTTATGCGAAAGATTTACTCGTCAGACTGCAAAAATCATTTCAGGTAGTTAAGACAAATTTAACTACTGCAGCTGAGAAACAAGAAACTACTAGAGAGTCAAAAGCTTATCATAAGGACATACAGCTAGGTGATACAGTTTACTTATACACTCCTGTAGTACAGCCAGGAACGGCTAGGAAGCTGTGTAAATTTAACAAGGGTCCTTACCGAGTTGTTGAGAAGTTATCAAAGGTTAACTTCAGGATAGAGTTAGTGACTAAACCACACACACGACAGGTGGTACATGTTGATCGTTTAACCAAGGTGCCAGCACGAATTATATTTCCTACTTTAGAGATCTCTGATCAAGATCGTTCTTCTGCTGGTCAACCTAATGACACTACTACACAATTGCCTTACAATTTAAGGCCCAGAGATGCTCATGGATTTGTAACGAGTAATTGAACTTTATACTGTTGTACATATTGGTAGGGTAGGAAAGTTTCTGCCTTAATTGAAGTTCTAGATTTTGTAACAGTTCTTATTTAGTTTTGTTTGTTTATTTCTTTTGTTGCGCTGCGTGACTTGTTTTGTTGACTTGGGTTGTTTGACCTTATCTAGTTCATGTTTTGTCAGGAATTGCAACCTACTGCTCTTTATATCCTGGTTTGTTTTTCTTTGAGAGCTTAGTGGCTGGTCCACTTTGTTTTTCCTTCACGTTAATGTTTCGAAATTGTTTGTTTACCTTACTAAGGGACGCCTTAGTGTCTTTCGGCTTACTATTTTTTTTTGAGTAGTTGGTTGTTATTTCTTGCTCACAAGTGTATATTGTGTTTTGGTTGATTACACTTGCCTGCTTATTTAGTTTTATCATTTGTGGGCTTGTTGAATAACCTAAGTTCAGCTGTTAGTTAAGTTACGTTACTTACAGTGGTAGTTTTTCACTTATGTATTGAGGTGTTGATTTGATTTAAGAAGACGTTGTTCTCGTTTCGGGTAGAATTTTTCTTTTTTGTCTTGTGTTTTTATTTAGTTTTGCTTCACCTTTTGAGGTAAGGTGAAGGTAGTTTGCACTCAGGTGATTGTTCAATTTCTTGTTATTGAAGGCCTGTTTTGAGTAACACGCCTCTGCTCGTGTTAGAGCTCTGTTCTTTTAGAGTGTTTATTTGTAAGTTTTTATTGTATTGCTCGTATTTTTGTGTTACAATTTTTTTTTGGATTAGAGTTGATTGTTGGTTTGCATTTCTCAGGCTTATGCTTAGTTTGGAAGTGTTTTATTTTGTTGTAAGTAGTATTGTGGATTCTGATTCTGAGTTTCCGGTGGAAGGGTTATTATTTTCTTTTACTTAAAAGTTAATTGGTAAAAATCCTTTTTGTATTTAGTATTCTTTCGTCAGTTTAACAGCTGGCTCTGGTTCAAGTAATGAGTAATTTCTACCATTGTCACCACTGCTTAGGTTTAACTTTTATGTGTTTTGTAAAGTCAGAGGTTATTGATTCTTTTCCGAAAAATTTTGGTTATTTTGCTTCAGACTTAAAGTTTAATTTGTTTTAATTTTTGAAGTTGAACTTAAGTTCTTTGGTTTGTTTAAAAGTAATTGTAGTCATTTAATTTGTTCTCTTGACAGTTTTGGTTAACGCTGATTTTAAGTTGCTTGTGTAATTAATTTTCTTCTTTACTTTTGGTTGGTTAACTATTTAAATTCTGTTTAGTTTATTATTTTTCTTAACTTTGGTTGTTAATGTTAAGCTCTTGATAAGTTGATCCTTAAGGTCAATCTTTTTATAGTTGCTACACAAGTTGGTGTTTAAAGTTAATTTAAGTTTTAATTATTATGCCCCCTTTTCTGCTAAATTTGGGGATCCATATTTTCTGACTTTGGTGGTCGTTTTGGTGTTGTGGAGAATATATAAAAATTTTCATACTTGATTATTGTATTTTAACTGAAGTAATTTTTATTTCTTACTATGGTGGTCGTGTTTGGTGTCGGAATAAACCCAAGAAAATTATCTGTGAAATTATTATATTTTTATTTAAGTACTTATCAGTATTGAAGTTAATTTGTTGTAAATTCTATAATTTACTCTTATCCCTTCAAAACTTCCGAATTCAGTCCGTTGCCCTTCCAAATAGATTTACGACTTTGTTTTCGATTTCTTCGTCCGCTAGACGGTCATCTGTGAAACCTCTGTCAACATTCGTAAAAATTGCACCCTGCGGAGAGGCTAGTTTCTACATTACTAACTCTGCCGTAGGGTCAGGTTGGCGGGATGTTTTTTCTTACTCGTAGGCTATTCATATGTTGGATTGGGACCCCTCGCGAGGCTAGCAGCGATTCGCCGCCAATTCATGGAGCTCTTTCTACCTTGAACTGCACCTTCCTGCGTGGTTTTTCCCTGGGGTTGCCGGGCTGTTGGCGGTTTTACTACCATCAAAAATCGCCAATCAAGCGGTCTTGGCGTTTCGAGTAAAAAGGGCTTGGGAGCTGCTGACGAAGAGGTCTGACGGGAGATTGACATGCAGCCATTTTGACGGAAGGAGACGGAGCTGAAAGTGTCGGCGTTATCAGAGAAACATCGATGTCGGAAGAAATAGACGAGAGAAGGATACTAAGGAGGGCGACGAAAATGTCCTAACATAACTAATATATATTTTTTTTCTCCATTCTAGAAATGAAGGAAACCATATCAACTATGTATCACTGTTTACATCACTACTACATCACTGTTTGGAACTTCTAAATGTAACTCAATGAAGTTGGAGGAAGCTCGTTTGTCTACAATGTTAAATTCCCTGTTGGGTTGGGTATGATATACCTTTTATATTTTCCACTTAACCGCCCACCATGTACAATTCAATATAATTCAAAGTATCTTAAATAAATGCTATATTTAATTTAAATTTCTTGTAATGTTTTCACTTAATTTAGAACACTGGACCCAATCGTATCTTAAATTCACAACGCAAACTTAAATTATTCTGTTGGAGCCCTTGTACCACTATTTACTGTTTATTTAAAACCAGATTTTACCAGAGATATTGTGTTTATCATGTGTGTCACAAACTTTAAGTATTCATGTTTTTGAAAATTGTTTATCCAAATATTGACTTATCATTTGGTATTGAACTTAAAACCTATACACCAACTCTTAAAAATTAAAGCTCCAACACATTTCTTGTCCTGTAAATTTCTCTCCAGGCATTTTTCTTCTCACAAATGCAAACCATAATACCTTTTTCGTTTTCTTGGTTCTACTGTCTGATAATCTACCCAAAAATGAAGAATACAAAGCTTATTGTACGTGAGAAATGAGAAACGTGAGAAAAGAGTTCATATTAAAGAAATAGAAGTATTTATACTTAAAATAATTAAAATTTAAGTTACTAGCGCGTATTCTTAGTTTTTAACCAACAAAATTTCTCCCGCAACAGAAGTTTAAATTTGATCTATCAAATGGAAGGAGTTAATAAGCTCCTAAAGAGTTGTATCCTTTGATAATCCCCCCAGAGTTGTTACTGTACTGAGTGATATCTATACAATGGCATTCTCTGATCTGTGTCCTGGAAATATCTGCAACTGATCTGTATCCTGGGATCTAGATCTGTATTTTGGCAATTTAGGCTCGGGGATATAAAATACTCCAAACTGCGTTCCCGTAACCTGCGGACATGGGGTAAGGACCCCAAATGCGCTAAAATGACTGCCGATAGGGAAGTTGTTGTTAAAGCTCTTGATGACCAATGTTTTTCGTTCAATAGGCTTCACATCTTTTGCTCTGTGTTAGAGGGAAATTTTAATCCTCCGTCCTAATGGATTAGGGATAAAGGCCCGTTGTAGTGAAAATATATAAATTCTGAGCTTCGCGAGACCTCGACTTTCGTCTGAAACGAAGGGCATAGAAGGATCAGAAATGTACTCGTGGACTAGAGTAAGGCATCCGGAATACGTAATCTTACATTAAGTATCTTTTGATAACTCTGGCCATATTTTATATACGTTAATAAAAAAATAAGGATAATCAGGCAATAGTCAAGTGTATCACAGAAAGGTGAGACACATGCTATCCAGTTTCATTTACCTTGTTAAAAAATTTCGCACCTTAAGCACTCGAATTACTTTTAATCATAGATACGGAGCTGAGATGAAATGAGAATAAAAGGATACAAAACTTAGGCGAAATGTGTTGTTAAATTAAAATGAATAAAAAGAAAATAAAATTATGCCCAAACGGACGTTGTTTTCATTCACAGCCGCATACACATTTCGAGAGCATTTTGGCTAACGCCACATTGGGCTAAAATACACTCATTTCCAAAAATTAAGCACGATTACACTCACTTTCAAACGTTAAGCACGCAGAGGAAAATGCTAATTTCCGGAAGCCAATCAGAATTGAAGAGGCTCTAATTCGCTGAAGAGGTAGATGGATATATGCCATTATGTTAGGTAACAGCCACTTCATGTCAAGAAATATGAAAAAAGGCAGTCTTATAAGAAGCCAGCTTTATGAAGGGTTATAGAAGTTGATTGTAAGTGCTGATAGAAGGTGTTTAAAACTTTCTGTACAATTTGTTTTCAAGATATACGTGTTTTTATGGCTTCCAGAAGACGAATGGAAGATTCTGAGCGCTGGCGTGCTGTGGGACGCATTGAAGCAAGACAGTCGATGACAGATGTTGCTCTTTCTTCGGCGTTCATCATTCTGTAATTTCATGTTTATGGAAACAATTCCAAACCACACAGTCCGAACGCCTGTAGCCGGTCGCCCAAGGATTACAACCCCCGCGGAAGATCGATATATTGCTATTGTAGCCAAGCGGAATCGCAGAGCGACCTCCACAGGTGTGACATCTACGGTTGCAGCATCCATTCGTAAGGCGATATCTGCAGCTACTGTTGTAATGTTTTAGTTTAAACTAACAAAGTTTTATGTTAATTTTCTCTTTCCTGTAAGTTCTTATTTCAGCTTCCCGTTAGAATGAGTGCGCGTTTCAGCTGTATGCTAATTTGAAGTGGAGTCAAGTGTTGTATTTAAGGGTTGGCAAGGAACTTCTCGATGTGAGAGATCTTTTAGTCTCAGATCACTACGGCTCTGTTCGACGTCCACCTGACTAGCTAGTATTTAAGTTCTAAGCCTTAGCGCTGTTACACTATCACTTATTGAAGAAATCTAAATGCGTTAGTATTAGCTAAATCTTGCTACGCACCATTAATAGTTTAGTATAGCAAAAAAACAATGTAAGCTACTAATGATCATCTAATTTTTCACACAATTTTAGTAACGGAAAAAAGATTCCTTAGCTTGTATGTCTTGCCTACCTTATTCAATAAGTAATACGCACATTAAATATTTCAATGTTTACTTCATTTAAAAAAACTTATCTTTTTTGTTTTGCGAAATATAATGAGTACATTTAAGACATAAAAAATATTCCTTCTATTCAACCACATCACATTAGTCGAAAAATTGAAAACTGAATCATGCAAGATCTCTTTTAAGTAAGGTATGCTCAAATTTATTAGAACATAATATTCAAATGATAAAGATCTACATGAACAAGCATTAAAAAGTATTTTTAAATTATAATCAAAAAACAAATTTTCAAAAATACAGTTTAGTAGAATTCAATGTGCATCTGACGTAAACACACTGAGCCAAATTATCAAGTTTGAAATTATCACTTTTCAGTCTTTAAACACATTGCTTTTTAGGATAAAAGTAAAGATGGAAAATCAATTTAACGCTCAGAAAATCCATTTCAGAACTATTTAACTCTGAAAAAAGTTCGCTGAATGCGTTACACACGTGCATGGCTTTACTGTTATTTCCTTTCATATTATTTCATAGTCACAGTTAGTGTTAGTATTTTATTTTTCATTATGAACATCTAAACAGTAAAACATAGTCAAAATTGCAATACTGTAAATTATTTATTGCATTACTACAGCCTACTATCCACCAAGACTATATCACAAACATCCCATAACAACACTAACAAGAACGGCGCCATATTGCTTCTTCTGCGAGCGGGGCAGGGAGGGGAATTCTTTTCCTCGCGTCCGCATTAACACAGGGAAAAATAGTTTGAACGCGGTCCTGTTAAAACGGTGCTTATCTGTAATATCAGAAATGTTGATATATACATATATAAGTGTCTATGTGTGTATTCAGAGAACCAACTCGTGGCGAAATCACCTCCCTAATATGACCGCCTCTAAACAAGACAGCATTTCTGAAAACTTTAATATATTTTAGTATTGAAACTTTCCTTCTGTAAGACGACCACTTACAAAGAAAATTCCGGAAGTGTGACTGGTCGCCTTAGAGAGATTCATTTCGTAGAGGACACCTCCCTTCTAAAAGATAAACGTATTTTTGAGAACATAAGTATATATTGGTATTGAGCATCACCTCTCTAAGGCGACCAGTTGTAAAGATGCATTTTTATATGTGGTTGGTCGCCTTAGAGAGATCTCGCTGTGGGGTGTATATGATTACTGTTATTGTTTCCGACAAAAGTTTTTAAGAAATCAAATAAATGCGCATATATAGTAAAAACCCTCTCTAAAACGAACACCTGCGTTTCCAGGTTACTCTGATGGTCTTAAAGAGATCATATTTTCATTCTTAGAAATACTGATCGTCTTAGAGAAGAGGTGGAGACTAGAGGATTGACTGTATGTTTTTAACTTTAAAGCTTTCTGTTGGTTACAAAACAAAAATAACCTTATTTTCAACAGTATCCAAATAAACGAAATAAAAGTAAATAAATAAATAATTTAAAAAAATCAGTACACAACAAGAATATCAATGAATTTCGGTTTATTGACACCAGTATTAATTTCATTGTTTAGAAGAAGTCTATTGACGTCAGTTAGAAAACTAGAATAAACCCGTATAAACCAACAGAAGATTTATTTGGAATCTGTTTCTATTATATTGATAACAGTAAGAAAACCAGTAAAAATCAATATAAACCAATGCAAACCAGTAGAAAGTTCTGACATTGATATTGGTTGTATGGGTGTCAGATGATACCATTAAGAAAAACCCACAGAAACCAATAGAAACCAGTAAACGTCAGTAGAGACCAACAGAATTATACGGGTATCAGTAGAAAGTTTTACTGGTTTCTATGGGGCATTTTGAAACCAGTAAGAAAAACCCACAGAGACCATCAGAAACCAGTGAAAGTCAAGAGAAACCCATAGAAATTTATGGGTACCCATAAAAAAATTTAGTGGTTTCTATGGGGCATTTTTAGCAGTGCTCCCAGTTCCCTTTTTATACCCACTGCTACACATTCGCACACTGAAGTGTTACGAACAGAAATCTACAGGGCCCAGCAGAAATAACTCCCGAATTTGACACAGGTGTTTCTCTGGAGCTAATGGTGTGGCCCGAGAGGCTGTTGTTGCACTGAGTAGAATGTGTCTTACCATTTCAATACAGTCGCAACAATGGTGTGAAACATTGTGGAACATTGCAGAGCATTGTGGCGTGGAACATTGGAGAACACTGTGGTTTCGTCATTCAGACTTATTTAAAAAATAACGACTCTATTACAGCGACGTAGAAAATATTTCGTCGCCATTTTCAGCTAGGTCGAAATGCTAAAGGTTCTAGACAGAAAAAACATTTTGTTGTGAGTAAACAATTTGAAAAGAACCTCTGATCTTGCAGTATTTGAACACCGCAGAGCATTGAAGCAGTGAGACACGTCGTTACACAATCCCCACAACGTTCGGCCTGTATAAATGCTGTTGCTATAGGCATATCGGAGCGCGACGTAAGAAGGATTTTGCATGCAAACTTAAAGTTCCATCCGTACAAAATGGTGCTAGTGCAGGAACTCGGTGAAAGTGATTGGATCAACCGCACCGTTTGAGTGCAAGACTATCCTGCAAGGTAAAGCCAGACAGATTCATGAGCGATCTCTTCACAGCCAACGTGTAACTGCCTGGTGCGCTGCTGCTGATTCTGGAATAATAGGCCCATACTTTTTTAAAAAAGAGAACAGAAGAGAAACACTCACGTCTGCACGTTACGTAGAGATGCTGCAAAACTTCCTGCATTCAAGACTCAACGAACATGTGGGGCCTATTTCTGTTTCTAGCGGGATATTGCTACTCCACACACAGCTAGGGTGTCGATGAATCTCCTACGCGAAATGTTTCCTGGGCGCCTGATCTCTTTATGAGGTGAAATTCCATGGCCAGCACGTTCCCCCAATCTCATACTTTGCGATTTCTTTCTTTAGGGGCACTTGCAGGCCCAGGTTTACAAGCGTAAGCCGAGAACTATTGAAGAACTGAAAGCTGCTATCAATGGCGAAATCTCGGCAATACCACCAGACCTGACAAGAAAGGAAGTTTATTATATCAAATTGTAAAATAAAGTTTTTGATTTTGCGATTTCTTTCTTTAGGGGCACTTGCAGGCCCAGGTTTACAAGCGTAAGCCGAGAACTATTGAAGAACTGAAAGCTGCTATCAATGGCGAAATCTCGGCAATACCACCAGACCTGACAAGAAAGGAAGTTTATTATATCAAATTGTAAAATAAAGTTTTTGATATCTTCGATCATTGATTTGTTATTCACATTTTAGATTAGGGAGTTATTTCTGCCGGACCCTCCATAATGCCTATTTCTATGCCGTGTTCAGACACGTTATTGCAGTATGTTTTCTACTCTTCCTCTTTCGTCCATTACCACGTGAGCGAGTCATACGACATCATTTGGCGAATTTCATTGTCATATCATTTTATTCTCTTGCTTCTGTTCAATTCTGTCCAAAATAAAATTAAATATATACTCTTTAAGCTATAGGAGGAAAAGTAAATGTAGAAGTAAGCACGGCCCAAGCTTGATTTTTTGCAATATTTTGTTCTCACTGCATGTTCTACCTTGTAGCAATACTCAAGTTTTCCTGAAGCTTGAAAATTTTCTTAAATAAAGCTGATTTGGTTTTTATTATTCATAAATGTTTCAAGTAAAATTTCTGGCCAGATTGTATAGTTACCAAGAAGCGAACTGTTAAGATCTCATTTTACTTTTTTACTTATATCCTGCCAGGCGAGTCGATCATTAGTTTGTAACATATCTTGCTTTGTAAGCTGTCAAAAGCGTTCGGTCACATAAAAGCATTTTAGTTTGTTTTTGAGTAATAGTTTTTTAACCAATAATTTTGTTTTTGGTTATTTTAATGATAGCAAAGCCTACTATGGTTATCTGCCTAAGAAGAGGGATGCCCTTGTGGAGAACGTTTTAAGGAAAACTGCCTCGCATCTACGCTACCCATGAAAAAAAACCATAAAAATATCCATGCAGCTACTCTTTTGTCCCAATTTAACCCCAGTTGAACTGCTAAATTTCGGGGACTTACTGCTCGGTCGCTGGTCTACCCTTCATACTAACAGAATACTATAGGGGGAAAACTCTGTAACTCCAATCCGTTTGTTTTAAAAAAACATTTAGTTGTCTATTCTACGATTAAAAGCTTTAAATAATTGTTATCTTCCTAGAATTAAATGATATTATGTCTAAATTACAAATTAAATTATAAATTATAAAAGGAATCTGAATTCTTTAATAAAATATTCTTTTATAAAGTATTCTTTTCATTATTGTCATATTCTTATTATTATTCACATTTGGATCCAGTTTTCGAAATAAGCGTCGCATTATTGATTATCAAGTTTTTTATCATGAATAGGCGATTTTATATCTCAGAACACTAATGAGAGAAAATGCATTATCATTTCATGCATAAAATTTCAATTTATAATTTTTGTCGTCTCATATTCTCCCAAACGAAAATCTTTAAAGAAATATGATATTTGTCTTCGTTACTGTTCAGAAGGCAACTTAAAAAAAATATTATATTCTTCTCAAAAGTTTCCTCACTTTTACGTAGAAATCCCTTATTTCATACACCTATAATTAATTGAACCCTACTATCAGAGCCATAGGATTAAAACTCCAGAAGATAAAACAGTCATTCAAGAAATGATTTTCGACAGATACTTTCTTACGATCAGTGTAATCTATCACTGTCACCTTTTGTTAAACAGTAACTATCATTAGTTAAGAAAATTTTCCTTTTAATTTCACTTAACCTCATAAAATTTCCTGCAAATGGTAATTAATGAGACTAATAAGATTAAAGCGAAAAAAATAAGCGGTTTCATGAATTCTTCTAAACATATTGTCACAGAAATAGTTTTCCATTTTAATATAATCTATCACTGTCAAATTTTATTTTGTAACAGTGGCTTTGTTGTAACATCATTTACGAGCATTTCTTTCTTTAAATTACGAGACCATTTTCATAATTTTAAATTAAAATAGGCTCCTTTAATGCGATCGCGGTTAATGTTATCATTCGGACTTTGTATACAAAAATATGGAAAATGTGTCATTTATAATAATCAAAAAGTTGGTTAATATATACAATTTTTAGAGAATGATTTTTTAAATTGAAGTAAAGTCACCAGATAAAAGATAACGTAGCCAAATAACATCGAAATACAGAATAAAAATTGCTAAACAACAGAGATATATAGCCAAGCCAAGGATTAAGTCGCCAAGTAGCTTGATTTTTATTTAAGGCAAGTATATATAGAGGAAACCACTTTCTAAGTTTTAAGGAAGGCCGACTGGACTAATCAGAATTTGTAAGTAACGAGTGTGATTTCTAGACGATTTTGATTTTTGGCGTTCGCCTGCTTTCAGTTTAATAATCATTATTCTGTTCTAGGAAATGTTTATTTTTTATTCTCTGTGGGCATTTTATCATGGAATCTAGCTAAAGGTTTAATGATCTACGTTCTTCTTAAACTTTTCTTAGTCGCCACCCCTTTTCATCACTGAGATTTTTTTCGCGACCCCAGGACCTCATAGTATTGATGAAAATTTTCTGGAATCCCATAAGCATCGCTCAAATCCGACACACAAGTGAGTGAAACTATCAATGTTTTACTTGTACTGTAATATACTATTGCAGTTTTAGGTCATTAACTTTAATTTCTAATTCTAAGACATAGAACAATAGGAAAATTTTAAATAAGTAACAGACGAAATGACAGCGTCAAATGCAAAGCAAGTAAAATGAACGTTTATATTATATATTTAAGAATGCTTCCAAAGATTTTTCGTTTTTTTCTTTGTCTCTATTGTTTTATCTTTATCTATTTTCAGATATATTGTGCAAAAGTATTTGTTAATTTTAAAATTACTATAGTAAGCTAAAGAACTATCAAAACTGCTAAAATGTTTTGGCGACCCCCCAGTTTAAGAAACTCTGATCTAAGGGATGAGGTCGACTTGTTAGATCGCTAAGACCAACTCTTAAAATTGAGTCATCAGAATGCTGATTGATCTCAAATGAAATATTTCTCAATTTCAGTTTTGAAATGCTGAGATGGTGATGTCTTACGAGTGTAAAGATTAATGGTAGAGCATCGGTAAATAATTTCCAAAACCATTATGATTATGAACAGTTCATAAATGAACTTCTTTATGAACTGTTCATACTCATAATGGTAACATTTGCTTCCTTTTTTCTTAATTAAAATGCTATTTAAGTGTGCTTTGATACGTTTCTAATTACATTTATACTAAATTCTATAAATTTCATTGATATTTTGAGAATATTTTACTTATCGCTTAATGCTATCATTCGGTTAATGTTATCAAAACAGCCCTGCACAAACGTGATCACATTAAGCGGCACCTACTTTACTGCATGTCTAATAAGTTTTAAATATATATATTATGCTAAAGAATATAGCTACATTTGTTCTCAATGTAGTAATAAGATAATTTATTTCAACTTAACTCTAAAAAGTATTCTATTCTTTTATTTTCTTACGGTATAGCGGTTACTATAACGTACCATGTTCGATTCCTCGCAACAGCACGTTTTACCAAACGTTAAAGTAAGTTAAAAGTACACTGTTGTTAAAGCAAGTTATAAGTGCACTGTTGACTGTCACTATCATATTGTTCTCACTGTTCAGAACATCTCCTATCATTTATATGTTTTCTAGTCATCGAAGTTAGATGATCCTTTCATGTGCACTACGCAGGACAGTTCCAATATCTCCCGTTCTACTGGGCCGATTGACGAAATTCAACTTGCGGTTTTCATGTCTCGAAAGCGCGACTTAGCATATATATAAGATTTATATATAGCAGTGTTCTAATATAGGTATTTTGACACAAAATCGGACTCTTTCCGAAAAGGAAATGCCAAATTTTTTCCATATTTTCCAGTATCGTACTTGATTTCTCTTCTTACAAAAGATTTTCTCTTTTCATTCCGATATAGTTGCCTAGTTATTTTCTATGTGTATTCTGATGCTTCAATTTTAATTTCCGGCATCTTTTCTTGCAGCTGCTACCTTTCATCGTCCACTAAGATACACCAGTACTCAGAAGAGTAAATACTTTGCTCTCGATACTTCCCATTTTCTTAAGCGCACTTGAATGTTCTATTTACTCTAGTGACATCATACGACAGAAGTAGTAAAAGAATATTTTTCCTATTTTCTTCATTAAACGATTAATTTTGATGAAAACATAAAGTAATTCTGGATCTGTATATAGAAAAATCAAGAATTTTAGTCACTAAAAGTGTCATCTTTCCTTATGTTTCTTTCTAACATGATGCGTTCACAGCACGGTCTAATATCTACTCATAATATTCGTATTTAGCTAATTAATGACATGTATTTAACCTAAATAAATGTTATAATTTTTCATATTTAGAAAGTTATTTTAGAAATATATTAGTGAACAAATCATATAGATAGTGAACTAATGGATATCCATTAGAGATGAGAGAGAAATATTTTTTAAGATTTAATTAAAATAATAATAAAAAAATAAAAGATTTAAACGATTACACAAAAAGGGTTTGTTAAGATTTTTTATGCTCTCACTTAACGCGCAATCTGCCAGCCTGTCGCACTTACTCCTGATAACCCCTTTTTTTTGTAATTTTAGCTTAATATTTTTTTGCGATAAGAATAAATTTTATTAACCTTTTATCGGACTTAGGCATTGAATCCATTACGAACCCGTACGCACGCAACCCTTTCCTTAACATTACTTTTATTGTTGTAATCATATTTGCTTTTTGCTTACTCTGTCAACAGCTCTTCGTTCTTTGTTTTGCACTATTACTTCGCGAGAAATTCAGTGGCCCACGTGTTTTTAATTACGTCATCAAAGTTAGATCCCCTGCTAACACCATTTGTATCTGTATATCAGTTCTCAGTATCTTGTCAAATTCGAGTGATACATTCAGATAAATAAATTTCTCCAAGGAGGTCAGTTCCCCGTGAACTGTTTATTTCGGTGCTGCACCTTTCGTCTAAACAGATGTCTGTGTGACAAAGGGGTGCTCAAAATACACGGTGAGCCAAAAATCCTCTCAAGAGGCTGTGGTAGGGAAACAGATGTGGAGGAACATCGAACCCCGCATCCCGTGGTGCTCTCCATCAAAGGTTTAGCGGGGTTTAACTGTTAGCAAGGTTCAGCGATATCCAATTTACACTGTGAGAAAAAAGGTTCAGTTCTGTTTCTACTGGGCTGATAGTGAAAATTCAAATTGCGTTTTTCATGTCTCGAAAGCGCGACTTTAGATATATATTAGATTTACCTATAGCATTGTTCTAATAGAGGTACTTTGATCCAAATTTGGACATTTTCTGAGATGACATGCCTTTTTTTTCATATTTTGATTCTACGATTCAAATTATACCTAAACATTAAATTTTGTAAAATCTGGGGCTAAATTTACAGAGTATTTCAAAAATTTATCTTGGCGTATTCCTTTCAGTTTGCGCCAAGTATGATTTACTTGGCGGACTTCTTAATTTACAGCAACCTATTTTTCTTTCTTTTTTACTTCCTTGTACGAAGTAATAAAAGGAAGTATTGTAATCGCGAAAAATTTCGAGTATCATATTTCAAGGCAAATATCTATTTTGACCGCTATGGACGCAATTTAACGGTTTTTTGCGTAACTTCTGTACGTAAGGACAGAATAATGGACTCTTTATCCCACAAAAAATTATAAAACTGATTTTAAATGGATTCTGAAGAGATTCTTTCTTTCGTCTGTGTGTACGTACTTACGTACGTCCGTACGTGTTACTTACGTGTGTACATGCTTACGTACGTAAATACGTATCTCTAACTTAAAAACGAGTAGCCTCAGAACATTGAAATTTTGTGTGTAGGACTGTTATAACATGTAGTTGTGCACCTCCCTTTTGCATTGCAATCGGCCTCACAAAAGTATATATATATATATATATATAGCCTCTCTGTTACTCGGCTCAATGAGCTCAGTTTCTTTATTCTTATATGTTTGTAAAATGTGCATTTTTTTGGTTGTTCTTATATTCCGGTTAAGGTTTTTATGCCTTTCGTTAACCTGCATGTTATAGCTGTAGAATATTCAACAGTTTAAAAGTTGTTGAGGTGTTGTTAAGCCTAATCTTTTTGCCATAGCAGCCTGTTTGTTTACATTTGAAACAGCAGAATAGTGGATTTGTTGCCAATCTAGAGAAACTTCGCAACAGCAAGGATAATATCTTCAGTTATCATTGTGAATTAAATCAGGCTTAATACATTCTGGAATTATCATTTATTAAGTCAGTTTCTACAACTTCAGTGTCTTTTTGGGGAGTGAGACCAAAAGTAAATTTTCAGTTTTGTGCACCGAAAAATCTATCTTCTTGAACGATGGTCGAATTACTTGTTTTTGCGTAAAAACTCTAATTTTAATTTTAAAAATTGTTCTAACTGTATTTATGTTTTATATTTTTCTACATCTTTCAATTTTAAATGTAGACATTTGTGTTTTTATATATTTTTGCATTGTCGCGAAATGAGAACTAAATTAATAGAACAAGAAATATATATCTAATTAAATTCGAGAAAATAATCTTAAATGAAAGACAGGAAAAGTACGCATAATTTAATATTCTATACAAGAAAGTCATGTGGTGTACACATCAGATTTTTTTCCTTACACGTGCGAAACCTCGTTGTTCATACTTTCAAATAATTTTAACAAAGTGCGCAAAACACATTTGGCGTCATTATCGCTTATAACAAATATGCCAAATTTCAAAAAGCGCCAATATATAAATTCACTTTTCTGTTACGAAATTTTGCATAAAAAGCTCTAATTTTTTGCAGGTATGCTTAGACATATATCTACTTTATGATGATGGTAAAAACTTTATAGGCTATAATTCAAAATGTGTTTCGAAAAATTTGTAAATATTATTTAAAAATACAAATTTTAAAAATAAATCACAAAAAAGGGCCGAATTTTATTTAATTGAACTATAATTTCGAATTATGAGAGGAAGAATCAAATAAGTTTATCAGGACTGAGTATTCTGTGTGTGTTCTTGGAGAACATTGTGAAATATTTACCAGGGTGTTTCTTCTCAAGTTTTCAGTCCTGAACTGGAACAGTGAGCTGATAAAACGTAAGCTTTGTTCTGATGTGACTGCTGTGCTGGATAATAACTGCACGTGAAGGGATTTAAAATCCTCGTTTATTAAATCACTATTATTCACAAACTCCGCAACTCGGGAGGGATACAGAAAGTAAAAGACCACACTTGGGTCGAACTTAACAATCAAATAAACTTAAATAAATTTAAATAGAACTTAAATCGAACTTTGCTCACAGAGCGATTCGCGGAGATTGGCCTCTACCTAAAAGGGTGCGTAGCAAGATATACTAATACTAGCGCACTTCAAATTGTTTTACAATGCAATCACGTAGTAAGCACTATGGCTTATAAATTTAAACTGCTAGCTGGTCAGACGAACGTTGAGCCGAGTGGCCGTGATCTGAGAATAAAGCTCTCTCACAATAAGAGGTTTCTACCTCTGGCTTAAATAGTACTTCGCTGTACTTCAAAATTAGCATAAGCTGAAAACGCGCGCTTCTTCTGACGGGAAGTTGAAACAGAGAGGAGATAAAAAGTTTTAAATTAAAATAAAATTTGGTTAGTTTAACTAAAACCTTACAAGTTTAATAAAAAAAGAGATATTAATAAATATATACCAAATTCAATTAACATTGAGTAGCTAAAAATTTTAGAGCTAATTTTTTTTAAAAACTACTTGTGCGATTTTCACAAACCTTGGCATAATTTGAGTCGTAGAATTGAAATGTGGAAGAAAATTGCCATGTCATTTCAGAAAAAATCCTATTTTGTGTCAAAATGCCTATATTAGAAAAATGCTATATATAAACCTAATACATACCCTAAGTCGGGCTTTCGAGACATGAAAAACGCAAGCTGAATTTCGTCAATCGGCCCAGTAGAACGGGAGATATGGAACTGTCCCTTTTGTGTGTGTGTGTGTGTGCGCGCATGCGGTGTACCTTCGGAAAATCACAGTGCTTCCCTTGTTTCAACATGTATATGTAAAGCAGGATTTAAATAATATGATCACTTCTTCGCTTTTAGTTGCCTTCATTTCTGTGAAAGTATTTTCACCTTTGAAATGATAGCTTCCTGTTTCCATTCTATATGACGGATGAAGTGGGGAAAGAGATATTCTTCAATGAGAAAACCGCCTTTTAAAAATTCCCCAACCAATTATGTTTGACAAACCAGTTCAAGACTACCCAACACCTGCAGCTTATTTTTATTTCTACATTTCGCAGTTTTATGCTGCAAATCCTTTTTAAAATTGGTTGTGTATTGGAAGCTAAAAACGTCAAAACGAAAGTGTCTACCATTTAAAGAAGAAATTCTCTAGGAGGAGACAAAAATGTAAAAATGAAAGATATTGCCTTGAAATTCGGTATTTTGCAAAATAATTTATCGACAGTCCTAAAAAATTGGCATAAAATTACGTCAAGCTTTGATTCCATAGATCCAACATAAGGAAACATGCATTTATGAAGATCTTAAGATATTTATGATAATTGATAATGATGATGCATGTTAAATAGATTGCACACTGTGACAGAAAACATAATGTAGCAGTGTCAGGGCCATTGATACTGGGAAACGGTAAGGAGTTTGCCAAAGCTTTAGGACGAAGGGAATTTCATGAGAGCAATGTATGGCTAGAGAAATTTTTGAAAAAGACATAGATAGTTCCAAAAATCATATGTGAGGAAAGTATAATGTCAATGACGAAGACTTTGTCACATGTAAAGATCGAAACTGGAAGAAATTGTGGAAATTTGCAAGCCAAAAGGTATCTTGGCCACGGTGAGAACCGGTTTACTTTATCAATGTTTATCGCATTAATGTTTTGGAGGAAAGAACAGCAAAGTTAGTTTGTAAAAATATGGAAGGAAATGAAAAACTTAAACTTTTATTTATAGAAAAGAATAAAAATCCAAGAATGTTTCAGTGTATCAAATCACTACAAGTAGATAATGATTTCAACAAGAACTCATGATCTCCGGCATTTTTGAAAAGTGGTTAAAAATTTACATACGTACCTGGCTGTACAGAAATGAAAATTTTCTCTAGTGATAGAGAACTGCAATATCAAGATATCAAAGACAAATATAAAAATATTAAGTTTTCTTCCATTTCTCCAAATAGTTCTGTGAAACAGCAGGGATGATAAAATTTTTAAGAATCATTATCGCAAAAGAAATTTGAAGAAGATCCTAATGGGAAATGAAAGCAATCAGCCTTTAGGTATAATAAGTTTACATGACCGAACTTACAAAAGTACGAAATTATGATGTCACTGAAAACTCTTTTCGCAATCACTTCAAAAAAACTGGCTCTATCGCTGTGTAGCAGAAGTATCATGGCAATGATGGTCAACCTGAGGAACTAAATAAAATGTTGCTGCAGTTGAAAAATCAAGGGCAGTTTAAGAATAGTGAATAATTACACGATTATGTATAGATTGTGATGTCTAAACCTCAAGAAGTTCTATTGAAGAGGTCATAATGGAGAGCATAAAAAATAGCAACTTGAAAGCGATTGATGGTGATAAAGATAAGAACGTCAATGAACATGAAAGTACAACATCTTCATCAGAGCATACTGTTGCATTCTGCGAGTTTGTGAATTCGGGAGTAATCGATGACAACTCTTGATGAAGAATCAAAATATAATTTATTAGCTAGTAAGCACTGTTACACAGGACAGTTCGAAAGATACGTTTACAGTCGTCGAAAAACTACGATAAATACGCTGAAGCAATCAGCAACACAGCCCTTACAGCTATAACGGTGAAGAGAGCTTCACGGCAAAGCAGTAAATTACAGGTTCCGACTCGGTCGATCGCTCTCAAGGTAATCTTTCAACTCAAGGTACTAATACTCCGCGTACAGATAGAGTATATATAACCTAACTTCGAGAATATTTCCCAGAAAACCGCTAAGAATGCGTTCTAGAATGCTCTCTCTCCGTCTATGGCATATCGCCAAATTTGTGGCCAAATATTTCCAAATGCGCGATTTCGCGCTAAATGTGTTAACCCTGTCTTTCCCTGCCACTTTTTGGCAACCCTAATCCCGCTTTGCGAAGGAGCTATATTACAGCAGCTGGGCATTTCGCAACAAATGGTAAATGCGTTTAATTCGCCGTTTTCAGTTTGAAGAAAGTATACCAGAATACATTTTCCTTGCACTGCAAAGATGTGAGACTTACTATGTATGACATGCAGTGTTGCTCCCGAAAATCAAAATAAACTAAAGCAGCTGATTCTTTTTCTAAATGAGTTCATGTAGTTCTTATAAGTAACTTTGACGGGATGGATATATTAACATACGTAATTTTGCCTTTATATTTAATTTTACCACTATTTTACATATTTAAAATAAAAACATTACTCATCTTCCTTTTTTCATAACTTCCATTTTTGGAATTCCTCCGTTTAACAAAGTTTTTCGTGGGGGGTCTGAGCGACTTCCGTTAAATAAAATTTGACTGTAATGCCGTGAAATAAATAAAACATAAAAATCCTTAAAACGCATAACATTTCCTACATTTTATAAATATATTTTTATCTTAAACCATTTCTCACAAACCAATAATGCTATCAGCTGAAATATAACAAAAGTCGGGAAGTAAGGAAGACTGCAACAAAAGGAAAGACTAAGCTATACTTTTAGGTGCCGACACTCGAAGTGACTGAAGAAGCGGAAATTCAATTCTGGCATTTCTATTAACAAGAGAAATTAATGACAAAACTATGTGGAACACACTACCTCGTCTTTTATTTATCGCAACGCTGTTATAGACATGTGGTAGCCTCTTTTTGTGTCTTATTTTTTCTCGGCATACGTGCTTACTGGAAAAATTATTGATTCTTTGTAGCTATGACTGGTAAGACTTCAGGAAAGTTCTAATGGCAGGTATTATTTATAACTGCAAATTTTTCTTTTCTTTTTTAAAAGCTGACTTAGAAAAGGCGTCGGAAGTTTCACTGACAGACATTTTAAGGAGATATTACCAAATTCTCACTTATATTTTATTGTATATTTATTAAATGACACTACCATAAGAGAAATGACAGATCTAAGTTGCCTAAAAAAACAGATTCCGTAAATAATTTGATAAAAATGTTTTTAAGGCTTTTCCAAATATAGAAAATTTTCTTTCATAATACCATTTTTTTAAATCTAAGTATTATTAACATATAGTTGAAAGACAGATGAATTAATGTTTAAGTACTAGTTATTTAATAGAATTCAGTTTCTCCCATGCGTATGCATGTTTCTGCACATTGGAGTGAGAATGCAGGAACATTACATTAACTACAAAATATTAAAACTTCAGTTATGAAAGTATTCGTCAAAATAGGACCCTAATTTAAGCTTTCATTTAATTAAGATTGTTATTTATAAATTATATTATTTAAGATTGTTATTCAAGTTTATTTTTTAATTTGTAAAACAAAACCTAATTTACGGAGCCTATCTTGAGTATTATATTGTAATTTATCATAAGGTTTTAGGTATGAGTAATTTAATTTATATTATTTGAGTTCATATTAGACTTTAACTGTTGATTAATATACTCTCCACATTTGAAAATTTTTATTTAAAAAATGATTGTGAAATATTTATCAATAGCATCGTTGTAGAGGCATTAGGTATTTTTGGAAGCAGAAGAGATGAAAAATGAGCAGTACCCTTGCCGGGACTCGAACCGCGGACCTCTCAAATACACATCGAGCATGCTGACAGCTACACCACGAAGGCATGCCAAAAAAGGGGGAGGAAATACCTTATATACTCCTCCCTTTAAAAGGCGACTGGGGATTAGGGGACCCAATCGCCAAATCCTGGTGGTGGAGAATTATCATCCACCACATCTTTTAGTTCGAGCGCCACTGTAGAAACATTACCTTATGTGGAAGCAGGAGAGATGAAAAATGAGCAATGCTCTCGCCGGAATTCGAACCACGGACCTCTCGAATACACGTCGAGCATACTGACCGCTACACCACAAAGGCATGCCAAGAGGGCGGAAGAAATATCTTATATCGTGTAATATGCAAGAATGACTTGTTAAAACAAAAAGTGTAATCTCTGACACATTGGCAAGAAATGATATAGGATTGCTCTCCTTTTTTGTAGTAATTTGTACCCTACTGAGACTGTCAGGCGACTGGCCCGTTTACTATAGTAATAATTTCGACGAAATTTTATACAAACCTTCTTCTTTACACTAAAAAACACACTACTGGGGCTTACAAATTAATCTCCGGTGCTTACAGGAGTTCAGGGTAACATAAAACAGTAATTTATTTAAATCAATTAGTAAATTGACTCTGAAGCTTTACAAATGCACTGCTAATAAACGTTAGCTGAAATCTGACTCGAGTAACTCCGCTGGCGAAGGGCTAGCGCCGGACAACTTTATTCTGAATTAATTATTAATTGAGTTGAACGAAGAACTGTGAAACGGTCAGAGTGTAAAACGGTCAATCTCTGTCTAAATTTCAAGAATTCTACTCCTATATGTTTGTACTAGCTAAAGTGCCTGGCATTGTCCAAGCTTTATCTGGACTGAAAAATCTTCATTTAGGGATCCATATGGGTGGTATTTTAAAATCTAAGGTAGACTGTGGTTTTCCTCTTATTTTGGCTCAAGATGACTAATGCAAAATTTTTTCAGTCTCAAATAAAACTGTAGAACGGTTTTGAACTAACAAAATCGCATGTTACAGTTTTAGTAGGAACTGCTATTTGTTTGGTATCGGTTATGTCTTTTTGTTTTAGTAGGAACTGCTATTTGTTTGGTATCGGTTATGTCTTTTTTTTTTTTTTTTTTTTTTTTTTTTTTTTTTTTTAATGTTCTTTCTGGAAATCACCATCCACTTTGGCCAATTTCTTCTCCGTTCTCAAAACATTCAAGAAACACTGACAGAGAGCGCACTTAAATCTGTTTCAAAACTGCTACACTCTTTTAAAGAATAATTAAATACCGTCCCAGTTAATAGTTTTAGTAAGACCTGATAGAGGGAACATAAAAACGGCGGCGTAAAACTGCGTGAGCTTAACGTTTCAATATAAACACCCGGAGTGTGGATCCCGCGGTTTGTGTTTCGGAAATCTTATGCAGACGTTCACCTACCTCTCGTTTTCAAAATCAAATATGTGAAATTCCATCGTTATATACATACATGTATATATATAGAGAGAGAGATTATTTTAATTAATCCAGTTAATATAATTTCACAGATCCATTTGGTAATTAATAACAGTCTAAATGATTGTTTTAAATCTTTAACTTTAGGAAACAATTCTTAAACTCTAATAATACTAATTATAATAAGCATTATTAGTAAGCTATAAGTATATTATTAGTAGCAAATAAGGGTACTAGTAAGCGTACTGATAACTAATTAGCATAAAATTTCTTCAATTGTTAAATTGAAATGAAGAACAAGAACAGACTGAAATTTCCTTTTAATCTTGTAATTTTTATGTTTATTTTAAATATTTCTAAAATTTTAATGGCAAACTGTTCACTATATTACACTGTAACTAGAAGTTTTCAGACTGAATTTAAGAAATTTTTTTTTGAACTTTTAATACGTTTTTTATATTTTTAGAATATAAAAAAATAAAGGTAAGCCCTGTATTTTAATGTTAGACTATAAACGGAAGTTCTCAGACTTTTTATAATTGCTACTACTACAAATGCTGCTGCTACAACTATTTTTGTTGTTATTACTTTTATTATTATTATTATTGTTATTATCATTATTATTATTATAAACAACAATATAGTTCATAGTAGGTAAACAACAACCTGCATAGTTCATAGTAGTTAGCAAATTTTAAATTATTTAAGCTGGCATTTTTAAGTCTCATACACAGTGCATCTTGAGAACAAAAATTATAAGTAAATTATGTTTGAAGGAAATGGAAAAGTCGTTTTACGCTTTTCTCCTGATGTTGTAAATTTATGAAATTTCTAGGTGCCTTTAATAGGATTCACTTGTAAAAATGCCTCATACCTCTTTTTTGTGCATTTTTAAACTTCTATCAGAATTTTATCCTAACGTCAGATTTCATTGTGGATCTTCTTCTTATCTGTAGATTCCTATAGGTATAGGTTAAGTACAAGCGCTGTCCTATATGGTAATGTTGTATTTAAAAAAATTTGAGGATACGTCTCCTCATTTCAATCAAATCTTTATGCCTTCCGTTTCGCAGACCTTGAGTCTGTAAAAATAGATGTCGGCAATATAAATTCGAAGACATTATTCCGTTAATACTTTCAATTAAATGACAAGATTAAGGACAGCAACGATTTGCAAAGTAATTTAAAATGGAGGCTTAAGTCTTAAAACCTTTATTTTGGAAAAAGGGTTACAAGCTATTTTTATAGAACAAAATTCTGAATTTAATTATTCCAATAATACAATAAAAAGGATGCTCTTAAATCTTATAATTATGATAAAATTTTATGATTTTAATTCTGTTATCTATTTTTATGATAATTTTAAGATATTATGCGATGGTTTTAAGATATTATGATAAGGCAGGAGTTGTCCACTTTAGTTATTGTTTATTTTAATTATTATTTATTGTTTAGTTATCATTTCCAGCAGTAGCAGTTGCATGAGCATCTTTCATAAATATTTGCTTTTGTCTTTTAAAAACGTCTTATGAGTGACTAATCTTAATACACAAGAAGCTAACATAATAAATGTTTTTAAAGCATAATCACGCGGAAATCTAGTTTAGCATATTTAAAATTATGTTCATTCGCAATCTGGAGTGAAAAATTTATATTCTCTTTAATTACTTGATAATTAATGCAAGCGGATTTTTTTCGGCTTTGTTTATCACAGTTGTGAAGTGCGATTTGTGTTCCTTCTTGGGGAATTATTGCATATCATTACATCAAAATATAAATTTAGGAAAATTTTAATATTTCCGGAAAACATACTGAAAGATTTATTAATTCTTAGAAGTACAGAGTAAAGGCTAGTCGATCTCTATGTATAAGCTCAAGTCAGTGCAAAAAATATAGTTTCAAAGTATGAGCACATCTAATTTGAAAATAAACCAGCTAATTAACAAAACATCCGAATAATAGGATAATCTACTCTTCTCTAAATTGAAGTTTTTCACATAAAATTGCCTTAAAAATTAAACTTTTGCTTCTTTTCTTCTCAAATTTATTATGCAGTTATTATTCTCGAGTGACAGTTGCGTTAATTATCAGTAACTAATCAACTAACAAAACTAATTAATGTTGTAGACGTCAATTTTCAGTGCAAAAGAAAAACACAGACAAAAAGTAAAAGTTTAATTTTCAATGCAGTTATCTGAAGACGAATAAATGCAGGTTAATTAGCTTTCACGCGCTAAGTATTAGCTATCTAAGCCTGCTATCTACTTTAAAGTGCACATACTATAATGTGCTGAATATTTATGAAAAGTTTGACAAGAACACCGAACACCATTTTTAAGAATTTCTAGCCAACAATATACAAAAATTAAAACATGCTTCGTCTCTTATTAATTACGTAATCACTTTTTCAATAAACAAGTTAAATTATGTCATTTCGGTGATATTATTAGGCTCTGAGTTGCCACATACCTTTAGAGCTGAAATTTTAAACAACTTTGGGAAAACTTAAAAGTCACTCTCAGATTTGACGAAATAATTTCGTCATCATAATAATAAAATAATTGCACTGTACATTTATATTGAAATAATCTGTGACATTTTTAAAGATTAATTCCATTTGAGAAATTCATTAATATAACAAAGTTAAATTATTCATTTCAGATATACATTGAGTAATGTGCAATTTTCTTTAAGATATAACACACTTAAAATTCCTTAACTACAAATATTCTCTAAATATAATATTTTACATCATTGCACAAAATGAAAATCAAGAATGTTAAAAGTAATAACAAGATTTAATTAATATTTTTTTTATTAAATTTAATGTTATTCCTACCTTTAATGCAAACGTTTTAAGCAAAATTTATTAACAGCAAATTTCACAAAAGCCTAAATTAAAAGCTATAGTAAAGTAGCGTCTGTTCCGGTTTATAACGTGCACTTATAATTTCAAACTGCATTTTTTTATTTTTAGGTATATTCGCCGAACAACGCGCACCCAATTTTCCTTTACGAAGAAATATGAAATATATATGTGCGGTGCTCTTATTTTTTAAGTCATTCATCCGAAGATTTTTCCCAGGTTTTCCAACTAAATTGACAAGCGATAAAGGTGACAATATGCAAGGGAGGGGGGAATGCCTGAGGGAGTAAATAATTCTGCAAACAGGGTGGGTTGTATCAATGCAGGGTTACACAAGAATATTGTTCTAGATTTTCGACAAAAGAGGGACACAGTTTGCGGTATGAACGGACTTCCGACCAGAAAGAATTCGAGGAATTAGAAATCAGGTGTTTTCTCTTTGTCAACAATTTGAAGCCGTCATTTTGAAGTGAGCATCGAAAGCATTAGTAAAACACATTTGCATATGTTGAAATGCAAAGTCTAGTATTCCTTTTAGTAGTAAATAAGTCTTCTGCTAAAAGAAAGAAACTCGGTGGTGGTTTCAAATGCAAAGCCGTTCATATTGCAAAAGAAAATGGAAATCCTCCTGCAGCAAGGATGTTGGGATTTGGTGAAAACTCTATACGTAAGTGAAAGGAAAATAAAATTGCAATAATTAATATGCCAAAGGATAAATGTGTTTCGCGTAATGGAGAACGAAATCTTAGAACAAAGTGTTGAGAACTGGGTCCCAGAAAATCGCCAGAAGGGATTAATTGTAACAAGAAACACAGTGTATGTTTATTTGCCTTAAAATGGGCCAAAAAAAGGGAAAGCAAATAAAAATTAAAACGCCAAAGCAACTTTGAGTTCGTGTAGTCGATTAATGGCAAAGAATAAGTTAGTTCTACTGGGAAAAACAATAATTCGCAAAGGCTTCTGAAAGACTTCTACAGCTAACTGAAAATTTTCCCGAAGGATGTTATCGACCTACGAAGATAAAAAAATACTTGTCACAATGAATGAAATTCCAATACGTTTGGATATGATACGAAATAAAACAATTAATATGAAGGCAACAAAAACGCTTCACATAAAAACAACAGGTCACAAAAAAAATCTCACCTCACATCACTTGCTTTCCAGTTTAGCAGATGATTCAAAATTAAAACCCATGATTATTTTTAAAAGAAATACAGTGTTGAAATGTAACTTCCCAAATGGTGTTTCCATTATGTCTCCGAGAAAGGATAGCTGCACAAACACAGTATAAAACTGTCAATGAAAAATGCTTAATAAAACTGTTCTGCTGCCTTAAAAAATCCAGAAAGTCTTTTAGTCTGGGACCTGATCAGATTCCGTCTAACAAATAATACGAGAAATTGACGAAAGAAATTAACACACAGATATGGTAGTTATTGTAGAAAGTTTACCGCCATTAGTTTAGCAATTAGATGTATGCATTAATAAATCATTTTAATGAAAATTTAAAACGGTACTAGAATACGTGGATGTTAAAAAGAGAAAAACCATTTACTGATAGTGTATGAATGGATAATAAAAGCATGGAATGAAATTAACCCTAAATAATTCAAAAGTTATTTAAAAAATGTAACAAATCTAGCAATCTAGATGGAACGGAAGACATTATTTATATACGGATCAGAGTAAGAGTCATGGTGAAGATGAAACAGAATTCCATGATGTGCCTGAAAATATAGCGAAAGACGAGTATGATAAACTTTTTAAAAATGAAAATTTTAAGTTTATAAGTCATTACTCTTAAATAAACAGCATTTAACAGCATGCAGAAATCTTGTTTTTTGGCACATCTTTTAATTTTTAAATCTGTCGTTATTATTTAAAATACCTGAAAATTTTTAAATACCTGAAAATAAGCCAAAACGATAATTACATTAATTACTTTGAAGCTTTTAATTTAATGCGCCAATTTACTAAGTTCTGGGTCCAACAACGTTTAGGTAATCTTCTACATGTTCAGTATGAAAGATCTCATTACAGCATGAATCCATTTCAGTGAAGCTGTGACCAAAGATGTTGGCTACAATGCATCGAATTAGTGACAGGTTTCCAGTTATCTGTAGTCCTCTATCACGTGTATCCAAGCCTAACGGTATCAAAGCATTAGGTAATAGGGATAAGCACGTAGTGTTTGATGGCGCTACAAAGGATTTCGGCATTTATTGGGTCTAAAGTGCCTTTTCAGTGATGGTCGATTTCTGAGAGTTAATTTGCTCGTCACTACGTTGATGAAATAAGGTACTATCCATCAAAAAACATAGTAATGCAAATATTTCTAAAAAACGTCAGTGTATGCAATTATTATAACATATGAGGAACTAGATTAAAAAATGTAGTAATTCTTAAATAGTACCGTTTAAAAATGGCAACAGTTAAACCAGCTTGCTGTAAATTTTTCGAAAGTGAAAAATATCGCTACGAAAAGTAATGCAGCTATGAAACATCGCGTGACAAGATCACTGCAGACTGTAAAATAGTGAAACGATATCTATGAACACATGTTTCTATGAACGGTGTTTGAATGCATGTTTCTATAAACGATGTTTTGAACGATACATGTTTCTATTTTTTTAATCTATAATTGGTAATAATGTATCGTGAGAAAACAAATGGTTTAAAAGATTAATTAACTTTTCAGTTTCATTTAATCGCTATGTTACAGTCTTTTCGTTTTCAATGTTTTCTTTTATAGTGGAGCCAGAACGTTGCGTCAGGCGTCTTATAGTGGCCCATTCAGCAGAAATAGTGCTTCTTTTTTTGGAATTTTAATATTTCTGTACTAATGAAGCACTGTACACTACTGGGGAGGTTCGGTGGCCAGTCAGAGCCTACACCAGAAAACAGATTCAAATATCGACAGCAAATGCAAAAGTACACTTCTGCGTTGGCTGCACAATGTTTGGCTTTCACCGTAGACCTCTGTTCGACACTTAAGCTCATTTACCACTTTCAAGAATACCTAAGCAGCAGTTGCGCAACAACTCTCAACCGTATTAACAGACAATGCTCAAAAATAGCTCCAAAAAGGGAGCAAACACATGGGTCACTAGCAATAAGGTAGGTGCAGAGAAGATTCAGATATTGAAAATTATCGTATGGTTATTCAAATTTGCTAATAGTTCAATCAGATCTTGCTACCTACATAAACGACATTAGCCTCTAAACCCTTAGTAAACTTTCATGATGTGAAGATTTCAGCTATTATCAAATCGAATTAAAAGAGGAAACAGGTAGATCACTTTGCTACTACAGCCTCTTAACCATCCAGAAATTAACATGAATTTAATGTTTTCAAACATTTCTTTTAGATTCAAGACTCATGCTCTGTTATATATTAATTTTAAATACCGTATTTCGAGTATTTTTTCCCTTTTTATAACTCATTTTATCGTCAAAAAATCAAGAGACAAATTTTTGAAGAACGCGGTTATAGTAAGAACA
Organism: Stegodyphus mimosarum; assembly: GCA_000611955.2. Classification (NCBI taxonomy): domain Eukaryota; kingdom Metazoa; phylum Arthropoda; class Arachnida; order Araneae; family Eresidae; genus Stegodyphus; species Stegodyphus mimosarum. Next base: position 168,302 of record KK114133.1, on the reverse strand, counting down.
TAACAAATGAAATGTAGTCATGGATAAATTACTGATAACTATTGCAAAATTATTTCTTTAAAAGAAAATTATTCCAGTAAGAATACATAGTAAGCTTAGCATATTTTTTCGGTCCAAACCCAGAACACATTTTTGAAATTACTCTAAAATCTTAACAATTTACTGAAACATTAAACTTCACTTATTCAACTCTATTGAATCAGTAGCATTAGCAGCCCCTGTGTTTAGCTGTTTTTTCGTGGTCTTCAATATCACACTTTCCTTTATGCGCAACGGAAAATTCTTCAATTCATAGTGCGCAAAAAAAACTTTCATTGTTACTCTCATTACACAATTCCAAAAAATGTGTATTCTTATTGCAGGTTTGTCCATTGTTAAAAGATGAGACAAAAAAGAATACAAATAAAATTATCTAAAACGTGTAGACGCGTTACTTCACACACGAAAGCAACATAAACACATTTGCCCTATTGTGTTGCCAAATGTCTAAGTAAAATGCTGTGGCGAGAGTGGTAGCTACGCCTCCATCGAAATCGACTTCAGCACGTGCTGCAACGTCATCTGAAAGATGCATAGCCATAAGAGAATGTTTAAAAACCCAAAGTCGAACATACAGATCTAAAAATTTAAAAACAAAATCTTCCCGAGTCATAAAATTCTCAAACCTCGGACATTTTGCACTCCGGGACGGCACTAAAAACCCATGACTTTTCGGGTTAATCCCGGATGTATGGTAAGCCTAACATATAGTAATATCAAGATTACTGTATCTGAGGATTAAAATACAATAAAACACCGAACAAATATTAATTTAGAAGTCAAATAACAAAAATCAGCGTTATATTTTCAAATTTTCACAGGACTAGTTTCGATGGTTTTTACAGAACCACCATCCTCAGCTGCAAAAGCGCCTAAAAATATAACCGTATTGCTAGTGTTTTTGCAAGAATCTGCACAAGATACATTTCAAGTAATAAATGCAATGTAAAATAAAATGGATGAAATACAAATACAAAAATGCAAACACTATTTGAATACATTGAATAAAAATAATCTAGTGAATAAATCTGATCAATAAGCTAACCTTCAGAGGAAACATTATGCACGACAGAGGAAGAGGCAACTTATGTTATTATTTTAAAAATTGGTGTATTCTTTTTACCTCCCTTTTAATACAATATTTAATAAATTATTCAGCATACTCATGACTTTATTAGAGAAGTGTGGGTAAAGGGGTATTGTCAACTGTAGATTAATATAAGCCATCTGAATGCGTCTGAGATAGGCTAAACTAGTTTATGATGCTCGATGTATTAGGTATATCAGAGGTCTTTTCACATGTGATGGATATGATGTCCACCGAAAACATCGCGGCAAATACATTGAGGTCGAAAACGTTGCGGAGAAAACAACGCAAGGCGAAAACGTCGAGACACAAACCGTCGTGGGAAAAAGAAAGCAAAGAGAAAATAACGCATTTCTGAAACATCGTGGTCGAAAATAAAGCGGTTCGAAAACTTCACAGTTTAAAAACATCACCGTCGAAAATATCATGCTAAAAAACAGAGTACCTACAAATCATCGCATGACGATAACATCGCATACATGCGTGTTCAGGTTTTAAAAGTCGTAAATCCATATTTGCATAATGATATAGGAGAGCAAGAAAAAAGAGGGATTCTTTTACTTCCATATTTCATATTTTTGAACGAACTAATACATTTTTGCTGAAAAAATAAGAAGGAAACTTCAGCATTTAAAAATTTGAAATAAATGTAAATTATAGCACTTATAGAATTTTAAATTTATATAGTTAATTAGCAAAGGTCATTAATAAATTAAACTTTTTTATAAAGTTTTACGCCTAATTTTTCATGAAAAATACAGACCAAAAATATTTAAAAAAAGGGAGCTAACTAACTGCATAAGGTTATCTCTATAAAAATTGTTTAGTTAATTATCAAATTACTTTCTTTCACGTTTGTTAATCTGATATTATTTGGTGAAAATTGCATCTTGTTTTGATTCTGTTTATGCTTAAAGTGTCGTTAACATTTCTTGCCCTTTCAAATTTTAATGCGAATATGCATTTAAAGCCTGTAAAACCTGAAAGGCGCATGTCTGCGATGTTATCGTCATATGATGATTTGCAGGTATTTCATATTTTACCAAGATATTTTCAACGACGATATTTTTAAACTGCGAAGCTTTTGATCCGCTTTATTTTCGACGACGATATTTTGTACCACGATGTTTTAGAACTGCTAAGTTTTCTCTTTGCTTTCTTTTCTCCCACGGTGTTTTGTACCACGACGTTTTTGCCTTGCGTTGTGTTCTCCGCGACGTTTTCAGCCGCGATGTTTTCGGCTGTAACCCATGGATATATCATATGATGTGCATCATATGGCCCTACAGTATGATAAACAACACTTATGTATATAAGCACGGAAAAATAAGCTTGTAAGAACTTCAACTGTTTCATAGAAAATAATCAACTGTAACAGAACAGTAACTTTTCGGACGAAGGGGGTCCAAAGTGCATCCAAATGATCGAAAAATCTGGGTCCAAATGACCGCAAAAATCTAGGACTCGATTTTATAGTTTCTCTTGTTAAAATACAGTAAGTAGGGGAATTTTGTCTCTTTTTTTATCTTGTTTTATTTTAATGAGGTTTATGAAATAAAAAAAATAAAGCCTTTTCATTACCGTTAAACGAGTCGAAAACACACATATTTTGACACAATTATATGATGAAACGTTCTGTTTACCTAGCGTATAGTCCCTTTTTACTTAACTGATTGGATTGGATTGGCAAACGATGCGATGACTTTCTATCTAAGATAGCGATAATATCGCGGAGGAATTTTTAAGCGAAACTGGGTCATGTTGCACGCAGGGAAAACAACAAAAGCCACCAAGCAGCCAGCCTGTTTGTCAAGATTTGAACCCAAGTCGAACTTCTAGCGTCCAATGGTTGTGATCGCTCGGTCCCTGGAAGGCCTGAGTAAAATAGTGTTCACGTATTTGTTGCTTGTTGAATGAAAATCGTAAGGAAATAAAATTAGAAATGTGATACTTGTTATTAAGTAATTGTCATTTTATTTTAAAATGCAGTGTATTTATAAATCGTTCGTCGTGATTTAAAGCATTTATTTTTAAAATGTAATATATAGAATAACGAACGATATACTAAAATAAACATTAAGATCTAAGTTTATGTCTTAGACTTAAAACTCATATTTGTCACCAGGTATTAAAGCAGACTGAAGTAGCTTCTGAAATGTCGTACGTGCTGGGGAGGATTCTGTTTTGGAGTATGAGAAATGTATTCATCTGTTGTTATCGCACAGCCTAACATTTCCCAGACAGCCTGGAATACAACCTCTGTGCTATCAAAGCATTTTAATATGTCACTTTTACACCACTCGTTTAGGCAGTTCGCTGAAGATGATTTAAAGCTGTTCGCATAGCACTGCACAGAAGATATAAATTTGTGATTTCTTTTTTGGGGAAGATGTCCTAAAGAATCTTTGCAGGCTCTCACCAACGGAAGCTTTGATTGAGCTAAGAAATGGTTTTACGACTGAATTTACAGCCATTGACAGGGAGATGTTAGCTCAGGTGTGAACGTAATACCCATAAACGTAAAACGAAATAAAAGCGCACTGAAACTTTGTGATGATATGAACAAAAATTTGAATTTGAAATTTATTTTCAGTTATCGATCATAGTTTCCTGTGTAATATTTTGTAAAGTTAAAAACCTAATGAATCATTTATAATCACCCGGTATATTCTAAAATCTTCTTTATGTCATTTATGTTGGAAATAAGTGACGTACCAAATTACGTTGTGAAACTATGGTAAAAAATTATTTCATGCAAAAAATGTTAATGGCAATGTTTATTTATACTGCAAAAAAAGCGTTGAACATTGTTTTTAACCTATATTTTTCATTTTGAGTACCAAAAAATACTTCCCGTTAACAAATGGACAAGTATAGAAGCACACATTTAGAATTAAGATTAATTCTTGCTTACCCAAATTACTACTTCAAATGTAAACAGAGAAATAGTAACATAGAAATTGTCAAAGTGTAAGTATTATAGTTGCAAAAGTTATAATGCACTTTAAATTAACGAGTCAATTTAAACTAAAGATTGTTAAGTAATAAAATCCTGCTCACGGCCAGACATCTATCCAAAACACGCCTAAGCTTTAATGGCTGAAATTAAACTTTTTTACACCATGGTATCTTTTCTAAATGAAATTTTTAAACTATTTTTAATCACTGGAACAACTTTTTTTTAACGAAAAGAAATTTCAAGCTGAAGTTTTAACAGTCCGTATTTTTATCACTTTTTCGTTAATTACGTTTTTGTATCTCGTCAAAAACTTTTTCGATTTAGTTTTTATGTTAATCCGCTTTTTTGTAGCTAGCATATTAAATGTAAGTCTAACAGAAAACTGAATTTAAACTTTTTGTTTTAAATTTGTCACGCTATTTATTTAAAGCCTCGCTATTACTTTTTGTAAAAATATTGTTTTAAAGCGGATTATTCAGGAATTATTATTTGATCCATCACTGGTATATGAGAATGAAAAAAAAATTATGAATGACAGCGAAAGAAAAGTGTTAAAATTTGCTTACATTATTCAGCTCGACAAAGAACTCGAGGCTTAATTTTTTAATTATAATAACTTTGTCGACGTGTTTCATAGCAAATCTAATGATCGTATATAATGTAATTAATAATTTCATTACACGTGTTGATTCATTACTTTACATATATTAATTATATTAAGATAAACTGGAAATACTTTTGTTACCAGTTTCAATTAAACATAATACGACCTAGTTTTAATAGAAAATAAGTCCATGAAAGTGTCCCACCCATTAGGAAAAGAGCCTTAACTTGAATTGTTTAAATTACATAATCCAGTTTACGTAGTATAGAATTTCGAATATTAGAAAAATTATATTGGACTAAATTGAAGAACCGTTCAATAAACAGATAAATATGTTGGACAGAGGCTTTAGGTTATTTTGAAGCAGGACATGCTAAAAATGTGCAATGCCCTCGCCGGAACTCGATCCTGGACCTCTCGAATATGCGCCGAATGTTCTACCGTTACACCACGAAGGCATGCTGAAAGGGGAAGAAAATTCGTTATATCCTCTTTCTTTTAAAGGGCGACTGAGGATTAGGGGACCCGTTCGCCCAAACTCTGGTGGGGATGAATTATCGTCCACCACCTTTTAATTCGGACTTCACTGTAGAGACATAAGGTTTCTTTTTTTTAAAAGCAGGATGTGTGAAAAATATGTGAAAATTGTCGTCCATCACCTTTTAATTCGAACGTCACTGTAAAGACGTAAGGTTTCTTTTCTTTTTTTTAAAAAAAAAAAAGCAGGATATGTGAAAAATATGCAATATCCTAGCCCGGACTCGAACCCTGAACGAGAAGGTAATCGAAGTTACATGACGAGAAAATCAAAATGTTTTCATTTTTAAATATTGGCTCTTGTGACAAAATTTGATAAAATACTAAATTACTTCCCACCGCTCGATCAAAACTTCTGCATTATCTAGTAGGTAATACTCGAGAAAGTACCTGCTCACCGCTGCGCGGCAAGCAAACAAAGAAGATGGATATATTTTATTTTATATTCCCTAAACGTGAAAAATGAAATGTTGGATCAAAAGAAAGGGAATATAGAAAGAGATTAATTTTCATCAAAGAAAATGCCATATCCTTTGAACAAAATTTAGCGATCAGATAAAAAATGGAAAACTGGATTTAATTTAAGGAAATAAATGGGGAAAATAATAATAAGAAGAAGAAGAAGAAAAATAAATCAACCTAATCTACGTATAATGTCCCCTAAATTTACTCACAGCTACTGCAGAGAAACAGATTATAGATTCTAACATAAATATCATGTATCCTATTCTTATCATGCGTTTCGAATGATATTGCAACAGCGTCTGACGAAAATATATTTAGAACTTAGAGGATAAATTAGATGCTTCGTTTCAGTAACAGGCGGCTTGAACTCAAGAGATTGAGCACTTTGACCAGCATTTGAGCTTAAGGCAATTTCAGCGTTGGTAAAGATGTTAACTTAATCTAAAAGAGAACGGCAAAAATATGAAATAACTAATTTAACTGTGCGCTGAGATTTTTAAATTTATAATTTTATTTAAAATTTTATAATTCTTTTATTTTGACTAATTTGACTATGAAATATGTATTCGAAATATGTGTTTTCATATACAGTTAACGTTTTTGTACAAAGTAATGGAATGTTTTAATTATATTGGTTAAAATTTGTAGTTTTATAAAGTTCTTCATAAATAGTACAAACAAAAAAAAAGAGAGGAAGGAAAGAAAGAAATCTTTAAGTTTAATTTCCAGGTCAGAACCGGCTTGACTACATGAAAATAACAAAAATTTATCAGGGATACATTTTTTCGAATGCTTGCTGATACTCAGTCAATAATTTTCCGATAAAAAAGGAGCACGTATGATTAGAATATAAAGAGATAGCTGAGCGGAAAAAAATTCCAGTTTAATCGTAGACAGACATAGGCTCGGTTTTAACAATTCAAATGACAGAAACATGGCAAGATTTTCCCGCTCATCCTAAAGGGATTTTTTAATTTACTTTTAAAAATACACATAATTTTAATATTTGTATTAAGCGGTTAAAATTAACATTGACAAATGGAGTATGCTCATGGTCCGGCTAAGTGTTTTCTAGCACATTGAACGCACGGTGCTCGTGTTTGTCAAAAACGCCCCTTCTCGGTGAATCCGCGATATGACTAATGATGTGAAAGAGACACTTATTAGTCGCCTCAGATATACCAAAGTAACGCTACAAATGAATAAATCAGCTTACATCGTCAAGCTAGTAGTTTTAAGGATTCCCTATGCTTACTTACAGAGCTTTCCGAAAGGAGCCTCGTCTTTGCAGACTACTGCCAACAAACAAGGAAATATTTAATCTTTGAAATGACTCTATTCATCAAATAAAATACCGTATGAAAACTGTGCAGATCTCTGCAATGATTTGTCAGAATGCTGGATCCACTGCAAGATACGGAAAGAAACAAAGCTGCATCATTGCATTGTTCATTGTTCATATACACAAACCAATGAGAAAAATGCCACTTTTTGAGCTTATAAAAATCGTGAATAATGCTATAACCTACACAAAATGAGATCTCTTAAAAATAGGCTCTTCAAGCTAATGTTTGACGATTAGGAAGCCATCCCACTGTCAGCAGAACTAAGGTGGTTTTCTCGAGGAGAAACGCTAGCACGATTGATTGAATTGACTACAGAGCAGCAACATTTTTTATTTACCACAACTTTTTAGTGGACACTACTGTAAATGATAAAGCTTGAGTATGTAACCCGGTATAACTGGCCTACATATTTAGCCAAAAGAACGAAATGAATCTATCTATTCAAAGAAAAAGTACCACAGTTTTTGACACAAATAAGTCTTCCTCATAAAAGGTAACTTATATATTGGTTGGTAGAGCGGGGAAAAAGAAGGTAACGATTTCTTCTCTCTTACAAAAAACTTCATAGTTGAAAATAATACAAAATTTTAAGAAAAATAATTAAAAAGTACTTACGAGCATCTCGAAGCATTGAAACATTTGCTTGAATAGGATTTTCCAACAATCCACGAGAAAGTCCCTGATGACTTCTGAATGTATTCGCTGGAAACAAAAAAAAAGTTCAAATTCAGCAGAATACAAGGTCTAGCATTGACATTTCACACCAAACTAAAAATCGAGTTTCAAAACCAAAATCTGCGAGAGATTTATTTGGCTGCGTGTACAAGATGAATTCCAAATCTTGTCTGAGACAGCAAAATTAGTATTGTTGCCTTTCTCAACTACGTATATTTGTGAATGTGATTATAGATTGATGTGTGAAGCAGGATTCTCCATCTATACAAGTACGAAAGCAAAATACAAAATCCTCTTAAATATAGAACCACTGAAATTATCAGCTGAACTTGGAATAACAGAACTGTGCCAAAAACAGCAACCTCTCGTGCCTCATTAAAATGTTTTTAAGGTATTTTACGTTATGCCTTAATTTAGGCTTACTGTTGCACTACAGTACACTCCAGTTAGTGAGCTTAAATTAAAATTTTTTGCTATTAGATGTAATAAAAATTTTAAATAACAAATAACGAAGGAATAAGCATTTTAATTTAATTTAATTGGATATATTGTTTCATAAAATGTTTTTAAGGTATTTTACCATATGTCTTAATTTAGGCTTACTGTTGCACTACAGTGCACTCCAGTTAGTATGCTTAAATTAAAATTGTTTGCTATTAGATGTAATAAAAATTTTGAATAGCAAATAATGAAGGAATAAGCATTTTAATTTAATTGGCTATATTGACAAAATTTCAATTATTTTTCTTTGTTGAATTGGGCATGGCCTGTTATGACTATAAGACCAAGTTGTTTGGTTAGGTGTTTTGGGCTGCTCCCACTTCTGATACTTCTGATATTATTTAAATTGAAGAAGCTTTGTTTATTGTACGGAATTTTTTTCCTTGTGTCATTAAAAATCTGCTATAAATACAAGTAGTTTCATTTATTAAATTTTTAAATAACTCTCTCTGCATGGCAGCATTTTGATGAAACCATGGGCATTGGTTGATGGTTGTGAATGCAGGTATTATCTCACGATAGCACGTGATAATTTAGGAACAGATGTTATACACTTAGTTAATTATTATACTAACAAAATTGTTTTTAGGAATTAATAGCGAAAAATATTTTAGCAAAAGACATTTTTGCGAAAATGTCTGCTTCCCCTTAACTATACCGTCTCGAATCTATACCTTATTAAACAACCAATGTGCCTGCAATAACGTAATGCTCTGAATTATATAGCTAGGTTTTTTTATTAAAACCCAGCACTCAGTTCTTTGTGTCAAAGCATTTTATTAGGCTTTATGTAGGCTTATTATTTTAGCATCTCTTCCAAAAGATTGGAAGGCATCTTTACAATATCAAGCAATGAAACAGAATGTATAGAATATAAGATTTGTAAAGAATAAGGCTTTTGACAGCTCCTCAATAAAACTGTAAGCGACATATCGTTGTATCTAAGGGGAAAACGAAAAGTAAGAAAAGTGTAAAAGATCCGTTTATTTAAAACTAAGTAAATCGAACAGAATGCATTGCTGGTGACTAGCAAATCTGTCAGCAGTTCTGAAGCCAATTCAAACTAGAATTTTAAATTTAAAACTAAATCTAAGTGTCTGTTAACCAAAGGCTACGCAGAAAAATTTAAACGCGAAAGTTGGCTATTAAGTTTACACCGACGTGAAAGTACTATCGAAAGAATAGAGTGACGCCGACGGCAAGAAATCTTAGAATAGCAAGTTAGTAACGTGGCTTTCACGACTCTGCCTACAAGTTCAAACTCTCACTTGAATACGTGCGAGCTAATCTTCATTCTGGCAGGAAAACGGAAAGAGAGAAGTGACAGTAAAGATTCAAAACATAAAATAACTGGTGTTGTTGTTGTTGCTAATTCTCGGGTCCAGCTTCTGCTGGATGAGATCCATGAGTGTTTTTACATTCAAAAAGTCATAAACCAGCATAGGAAGATTTAATAATCGTCGTAGGACAAACCCAGGCATAAAACAACTGGTTAATTAATATAAATAAGCCCTATAACTTTTTATATGCAAATCAACACAGTTATCAAGCAGTCTAATATAATATTTACCTGTGTAATTGACATTTAAAGAGACTTTTCAAGTCTCATTTTCATGGTTATGAAATTCGGTATTTGTTACTTATGAGCATACACAAATATTTTTATCAATATGTCATATCAAAAATCAGTGAGGAAAATATTTAAATATAAATTCCTCTCTGCTCGTCGGTAATACTGTCACTGTTCCTTTGACTAAGAAAAAGATATTTAACCTGCAATTTCGTTTTAAGAAGTGGATGCGTGGAATCAACGTTTCTTATCCATATTTTTCTATGCTATGACTATTTCTATGATATGAAGACTGAATCTGTGAGCCTGCTAAAAATCCAGCTATCCTAACTTTTCATTAAATGCACTTATTATGCTATTTTACTTATTACACAAAAATAAATATTTTGTAATTAAAATTATTTACCTCTGTATATTGTTTACCTAAGTACTGAAGAGTGAATTTCTGTTCAGAAAGCAATGTCTATAGATGCTTCTAATCAAAAGGTGACGCAATCTAACTGCCCGTGCATTTTGAGAGACAAAACTAATATGATTACTCACTGTAACTTAAAGAATTTTGAGAATTTACTATAAGATAGATATGCGAATGAAAATTAATAAATGCTTTGTTTAATTATGCTGAACGTACTTGCTTCTAAGTTTCATAACATTAACTGAAAAAAGGGTTATACGAAATATTTTTAATGTCATTAATTCCAACACTTAGGATTCTCTTGTATTTAAATATTTCTATATAATAATAATGTTATTAAAAATGGTAACAGAATATCAGCTCAAATAACTCACGAATAATGAAAAGCCATTCTTTCATTTCTACATATGAAACATAACATATGCAATAAAAACTGACGTTGAATCATAACCTTCGGCTTGAGAATTGATACTTCTAAACTGCCCAGACTGAGTGTCATTTATTCCGAATCCTTTTTATTTTGATGTGCTTTTCTCCCGGCTATCCTGTCTTCTTTATTAACTATTAAAGAAATAGCCAATCTAGGCTTAGGTAATTTGTCCTAGTTAATCTTCGCCTGTTTGAAGAAGCCTAATTGTGTCTAGTTTGACGTGTGAAATTGGGCAACATATATTGATAATTTTGATATCACTTTTGTATAATTATTTAGAAGTTTCGATTAAAAAAATAAATAATGGTTTTACCTAATAACGCGCTTAGACTTCACCTGGATAAAGAAAGTAACAACATTCCATGTATTCTTTGTATTCTATGTATGTTATTTCGCTGTGACATACCTTTGAGGAATAATCAGTAGCGAAAATTGCGAAATATATATTCGACCTCAGGAATTAACTGAAAACAATTATTATACTAAATATTTCTAATGCTATTAGTTTCGATAAATAGATTTCCATTGCATTTAAATAATTTCAGAGCGTTTGATGTTGACAAATATGCAGCAAAAATAACACAATTCGTGAATAATAAAAACTATTCTTTCATTTCTACGTTTGCAACAGGACATACGTAGTAAAAGCTGACAATAAAGTCTACCCACCAAATTGAAAATTGATGCTACGTATATAATCCCTTTCAAGAGAAGACAGTGCTTTAACTTCCATTAAAGCATCGACGTTGTGTTCCAATTAACCAACTCACAAAGCCGAAGTACTCATGTCGGTATGGGCTGGGTTCCATTTAAACTCAAAGCAGTGGGTAATTTAAATACCGGAAACTAGTCTTCCTCTATAATCTGCCGATGATTATAAACTCCACCAGATGTGTCGCATCTGGAACTGAACATGCCAAACAAGAGACAGTTTACGCCTGGAAATGGGCCAGCACCCATTGCGCTGATTTCAATACGAGAAGAGATCCTAGCAGATCAACGCACAGCCGAGTAGCTGAGAGAACATGTATGGAAATGATAGTGTGATACCAAAAGAGAGTAGTCAGATTATGCAGCTTTTACGAAATTGTAATTAGTTTATGATTACAGATAACATTTTCTGAAATTTGATGTCGAATGTTGGTGGATATGATAAGCATAGACAATGTATTTGAATAAAAGTCATTAAAATTACTCTACATAAAAGTATTTATTTGAAGCTGTATTCTGCAGTGAAGTATTAGTATCTTCACAAGAAAGAAATTTATAAATATTTCCGAGATAAAGATAACCTGAGTCTTTAATTAGATAATTAATTTGATTAATTTTCTTAACGGTTATATTTAAATTAACTGTGGAAATATTCCGTAATGTAATGGCAAGCAAATTATCGACAGCTTTCTCAACAAGTAAATCCTTGGCATCTTGCTCAGTAAAACCCATACTTAAAACCTCTTGCTGAACATTTGTATTTTGGTTGAAAATAATGGCGTTCTTAATTAAGAATAAAAGAAGACCTCGCTCTTACGAATTCGCCTTTTTTCACATAAGGTGACGAAGTAGTTTGCTTGATCGAAAATAAAATAACGCGTTTTATAAACTCGAAAAGATAACGAAATGAAATTAGTTTCAGTTAGATAAGAAATATCCGAAATTTAATAATAATTTTTTTTAATTATTTACTCTGTGATGGCAGAATGAAAAATAGGGCTAATCATTACTAATAACTTAGGAAGAATTTTTAAGAGGCAACTTTTGTATCTTTATTATAATGTCACACGAAATAACCACAAGAACTAACAATTGAGCTCTATTTGGGTCATTTGATAACATTTGCAGAGAATTGTTTCGCATTTATCCAAATTATCCTTTTACCAAATATTGTTTTCATCCAAAACGTAATATATTTCTTATTGATCCAGTTTCGATCTTGTTCGGTCGAAATTCATTCTGCATGAACCAATATTTGTAAATTATATTACCACGATGAGGTTTAGATGCACATTCTTCTTTCAATAGCCGCTAATAATTCTAGGAAGTATTTTTTTTTTCACCTTTCCGCATGCTTTCGTGATTAACGGAAAGCATGCACTAAGCGTATTCAGGAGGTCAGGAGTTTGAGTCCCGGCACGAGCATTGCGGACTTCTTAAGTTTCCTGACACCGAAAATATTCTAAAAATCTCTGCAAGTGACGCCTGAAATAACGACGACTGGCGACATTGGGCGACTAGGTTCCCTTGTCACCCTTTAAAAATGAGGAATATACAAGGTATTTTCTCTTTTCTCTTTCGTTTTCGCATACTTTCATGATGTTTGTGTTATTTACCAAATTCCTGCCATTTGGCCACTAGGCCATTAGACAAAGGGCTGTCCAATATCTCGCCACACGACAAGAAGAAGATAGTTCAGGGCACTCGTTTAATGTAAAGCAGTCATATCTTGTCCAGGCATAACGTGCGGGGTGTAACGTAGCAATCCTCCTCGTGATACACTATGGGGTATGCTAAATCTGCTTCAGCTTTCGCCGAGCTCTTCAAAAATACCTTCATGATGTAATTGGAATCACTTCGACGCGTATTCAGAAGGTCCGGAGCTCAAATCCCACCGAGAGCACTGCACACTTTCATGTTCCTGCATTCTATATAATCTAATGACTCTGCAATTCTCTCCAGGAATAATGCCGTCTGCAAAAAATTTGATTAATTCTTTGCTTGCAAGATGTAGCGCACTGCAGTATAAAGTGACTTATGTTTTTAAATGTCAGTGTTTTTGAAGAATTAGCAAAGCAGTACAAAACGTCCCACAGCTCTCATTACTTTTCAGCAATAAATTTTTGGGCGTTCTTAAGTGTCATGAAGCTTTTCGTCTGAAAATGGATGCTTTTATCCAAAACACTTCGCACTGCCATTATGCATTTTCTTCATAATATCGGATTTGAGGTCAGATCCTGCACTACTTGCATAAAATGGCTTCCAATTGCTTTCCGTCTCGCTGTTGCTTTGAAAGCGATTAGGAAGACATCATGAAATAAAACCTTTTTAAAAATAACAAGTAGCTATACCAGCAGAATAACTTTTGTCAACCTACTATAATATTTGAATTTTTTTTCACAAATGTTTCTTACGACAAATAGAACTTAATTTTACTGCTTGAAATATGGGAGAAGAAAATTAAGCAGTTTCTCTTTCTGAAGAGAAGAAAAGTCTCTTCTCAAAAGTACAGTAATATTATTATACTAGAAAATTCAAAAGACTTATAAATGTCAAAATCATTCTTTTCATTTCAGCAAAATAACTTCCTAATTGTGCATACATTTTACATCGGTACCATTATTCAGAAGTTTCCTAATCATATGCTGAAAATATCAGAGGGAAATGTACACGAGGGGTAGAAATATTTGAATAAATGCGGTAATTGAAAAAAGAACATACCTAAAAAAATTTCAGTACGTAAACTCTTATGACGTAGCAGTCACATGAATAAATTATATTATAAATTTAATTTTGTTAATAAGATTCTTGTTTATCATGTTATTTGATCGATCATGGATCACAGAAAAAATTTTGCATTTTTCAACAGTCTCTGATCAATTAATGCCTGCTGCTAAGTTTCGTACTAAGCGTAATATTGTATCAAATCGCTTTCATAGGTAGCATATTTGTATACCGAAGTAACGTTTGCGTGTTATGATCAAACACTGTAAACATTAAATAGTGAACTGCTGCGTGATATAAAACACAAATGTTTTCTGATAATAAAACGAAAAACGATGGAGCAGCTTATACACGTGAATGGAGGAATGAGGAAGAGAAATGTGATTAGCTTATAGCAAAAGGAAATGTCAAATATGTAAGTATTTGACTGTAAATTAATAATCGGCTAAGGAAACTAAGTAGCTGAGATACGTTTTCTAAAGCATCGCTTAATCCGTAGATGCTGTATCTGATGTCAGTGATATCTGTAATTTCTCTTGTAAAGATGGCAGATGTGTTACAAATAGTATTAGGAAGCGTTTAAAGGTAGTTTAGCAATCACAAGTGTCAAAGTCATAAGACGTAAAAGTCACCAGCTTTGTCACCTGAGACAGTCCAGTAATGTCTGTAACCCGTAGCCAGTCCAGTAATGTAAATCTGCATATAAATCTATGTGCGTATCGTCAACTGGATGTCAGTTTGTGTTTGCTATGATGCGACTGGGCGATTCTTATACCGGCTTGTCTTAAAGTTGAAATATTAGAACATTTAGACAAAATCTTTAAACCATCTTCTCTGGTGTGCCAAAGTTTGGTTGCCTAGTTATGGAAGTTCGTCTTGTAATACCAGTTGTGACCACAAAGCGCTCTTGTGAACGCTTCTTTTGGGACATCGAATGATGATTGTAACGAGGTGCCGCTCCAGCATGTTACGCTTGGTACCTTAGGCAATTTATACCCCTTACACCCCGTATAATTTAGATATATTAATTAATAGGAATGAATATCATTTACAGAGCAATCTTTGTGAGAATTAATGAGTGCCTTTCAAAAATCGACTGCCAATACTTATAGTCGGCCCTGGTTGTAACAATATAAGATGTTATTATAAATGACTAGTCATTTGGATGGTTACAGACGAAAACAAAGCAAGGCAAAAACGCCATCGTACAAAACATTACGGGAGAAAATATCGTCGTCTAAAATAAAACGGCTCAAAAGCTTCGCAGTTTAAAAGCATTGACGTCGAAAATATCGTTGTAGAAAATAAAGCACCTACAAATCATCACATGCTGATAATATCCAGACATGCTTTTTTCAGGCTTTAAAAGTTGTAAATGCATATTTTCGTAATGAGCTGTGAGCGCAAGAAGGAATGAGGAATATTTTTGTTTTTATATTTTTGAATTAACTAATAAATTTCGCTGAAAACGTAATAAGAAATCTCAGTGGAAATGAGTAGAAAACTAATGCTACTTATAACAATTGACAGAATTTTATAATTTAATAATTAATTAAACAATTTTAATAGAGGTAATCCCGTGCAGTTACTCATCTTACTTTTAAAAAAATTTAGACTATATTTGGATGAAAAATTACCAATAAATATTTATAAACGAGGTTTATTTATTAATGACCTTTGTTATTTAACTATATGAGCTTAAAATTATGTTAACTGCTGTACCTAGCATTATTTTTCTATTCATTTACAGTTTTTTAATTTACTTATTTATTAGGATAAATCTATTAGTTTGTAGAGAAATTAGGTTATTTAGAAGCAGAGGAACATGAAAAAATGAGCAACGCCTTCGCCGGGAATCGAACCACGGATCTCTCGGTTACGCGTCGGGCTTGCTGACCACTACACCACGAAGGCATGCGAAAAATGGTGGGAAAAATACCTTATAAGTTAATTAAAGAATACGAAATATAAAAATAAAAATATTCACCATTCCTTCTTGAGCTCAGAGTTCACAAGCCTCGAAAATGAATGCCTGCAATGTTATCGTCATACGATGATTTGTAGATTCATTTTTTTTTACCACGATGTTTTTAAACTGCGAAGTTTCTGAACCACTTTGTTTTCGACGACTATGTTTTCTACTGCGATGTCTTAGAACCTATACGTTTTCCTTGCTTTGTTTTATGACACGGTGTTTTGAGCAATGACGTTTTCGCCTTTCGTTGGTTTTTCCGCGACGTTTTCGTCCATGGTGCTTATATTGCGATATTTTCAGTGAACACCAGTTGTGCATCACATAAAAATTTGTATGTTAGTACAAAAATAAAATCCGATTTCTGCATTACACAACCCTTGCCCAGAGTTGCTTTGTTGTTTCTATATAAATGTGGAAAATGATATTTGTGATGGAGATACGCGTGAATTTTTATGTCTGCAATTTTCTGCTGCCCTTAGGGTTCGTCAGGAAACATATACACTTGGTATCTGCGTATTGGCTTCAAAGCTGAATTGAATTATCTTTACAATACTGTATAATTAAGTACAGGGTTTCTTCGCCAAATGTGTGTACTCTCATGATGGTAATATGTGATATATGACGTAAGACAGTTAATCAAAATGGCCTTAGGGGAGCTTGCAGGGCGTCGTGTTACGCAGGAAACAGGTTATGTTGGATGTTCTTCGTCAAGAAATTACAGCGGCTTGGACAGCAATCCTAGCGGTCGCATTAACAAACAGTCAAACAGACGTTCCCCGTTGCACTAAATGCCTGGCCGGTAATGGCCATCAGTCTAACAATTTGAGCACTTTAAATAACTGTAAAAGTACAGGTGTAGAAGACTGAATTAAAATTAATATATGTATGATTATACTATAAGGTATTTCTCGCATGCCTTCGTGTTTTAGTGGTCAGCACGCTCGACGTGTATTCGAGAGGTCCGCGGTTCTAGTCCCGGTGAGGGTACTGCACATTTTTCATCTCTCCTGCTTCGAAATAATCCTAATGTCTTTACGATATACTAACCTAGATATAAGTTCAGTACTAAAATACATAATTAACATAAAACATAATAAATTTTCTTTCGTAAAAGTGTACATGCATATTTTCAACAGACCCCGCACCTAAAGTTCAGTTTCAATAGTTTTTCCCCTAAAACCCTAGGGAAGAACATAGAGGGCGCATTACACATGTTGAAGTACGGTTAATACTCAGGATAATGCCCAAAGTCTTAGCTCCGTCGAAATTACGTTAACGCTGTATAACCCCTTTTTTACGAAAAACGACAAAAATTATGAAAATACTTTATATAAAGTGTTCATTCATTTTTAAGGAAAAATTATTTTTATAAAACGTTTAATAATTTTATAATTTTATTAAACTCTTTATGAAAAAGGTTTAATAAAATTATAAACTTTAAGACATAATTATTTGCGTAATTTTAAGAGCTACAAATTAAAAAATAAACATTTCAGCAGGTAAAAATTATGCAAAATTTCATTATGTGTCCATAATACTCCTTTACCATACACCCAGTATTTCCAAAGCTGTTTAAAATACAAATTTAATTTCAAGTAATCATAAGCAAGATTTCGATCTTAGTTCTCGTTTGAAACAAAGATATTTTTTTTTCGTGTAATACATGAGGCTTCCTTCATTTCAGGCATTTTGTATTTCATTTTTTCAATGCGTATGCTAGGAAAACTTAACATTTAATTACAGTTTAGTATATTCCCTATTAAATATAATACTGCGTTGGAAAATGCTCCAGGCTAGGCATCTGTGAATTTATCGCTTCACTATCAGCGATTTGATTTTCAAAAATTATATCTTCCTGTGTTGTTTGCTTCTTGATTTTTCTTCCCAACATGCAATTATAGTAAAAAGTTTCTTATTGTTACTGTGTGCTACTTTGGCATCTTTCAAAGCAACGAATTTCCAAAGAAAGCCTGAAGGCAAAAGCAGTTTAAAGGTTTATTGATTCATCTTTTTTTTTTTTTTTTTTTTTTTTTGGCTTTTACTTCTTTTTAATCGTAGAAGCAATTTTTCTACAATAATGAATTAAGCGCGAGTTTTAGGGATTTGAGAAAAATGCTCAGTAAATAGTTAAATTATTCAACATAAATTTTTAAAATAGTTACAAATTGTTAGGAACTCACGATAAGAAGACATAAATACCAATTTAATTTTCTCATAATAAAAAAGATTATTTTTAAGAACAAATTGCTTTAAGTTACATTTTGATATTTAGTTTATTTAGCATTTTAGTTATTGATAAAATAATTTCGCAGCAACTCTGGTCACTGGTTTAAAAGTATCTGAAATTTTAAACCTCTCTTAATATGTTTCTGAAAATTTTATTAAATTAAGTGAAACGAATTGCAAAATTTACGTGAAATTTGCATTTAGTTGATTTTCCTTGTAAAGACATTAGGTTTTTTTTCCGAAGCAGAGACGTGAAAAATGTGCACTGTCCTCGCCGGGACTCGAACCTGAACCTCTAAAATACACGCCGAGTGTGTAACCGTTACACCACGAAGGCATGCTGGGAGGAGGAAGAAAATGAATTATATACTCCCCTTTTTAAACAGCGACTGTGAATTAGGGAACCCAAGATCCAAATTCTGGTGTTAACGAATTATTGTCCACCTTCTTTTATTTCGGGCGCCACTGTAGAGACATTAGGTTTTCTTGAAGGCGGCGATGTGAAAAATGCGCAATGCCCTCACCGGGAATCAGCCCTGGCACCTCTCGATTGACGTATTATTGTCCACTACCTTTCAGTTTGAGCGCCACTGTTGAGTCCTCAGATTATTTTCAAGCAGGAAACTTGAAAAATATGCAATGCTCTCGCCGAAACGCGAACCTGTACCTCTCGAATACGGGACCAGTATGCTACCATTACACTACGAAGGCATGCTGGAAAGACGGAGAAAATACCTTATATCCTTTTTATCTATCAACTAAATAATTTCGAAGAAGCTTCCGGCACAAAGTTAAAAAGTATACAAAATTTTGAATCTATGTGAATATGGTCCCAAAAGTTAAATAAATTAGCAATATTTATGAAGAAACAGTATTTTTAAGTTAAATAAATTAGTAAAATAAATTAAATAAAGCGTGTTGTTGCGAAATTTGAAGTATTTTGTTAAATATTTCTTCATATTAATCAATTATTCATTAATAAATAATTTTAAAGCATTGTATTTATAACCGAACTGATAAATATCATATGCAGTTGCTTAAAAATTTGAAATTCATAAGTACTCTAAGTTGGCATAATACTTGATAAATATAGCATGTATGGCAAGCTACGAATTTGTGGAAAATTATATAATCACGCCAAATGTAATGGAAGAAATTGATAGTTTATTGAAGTTATTGAGAATAATAAGAAAAGAAAATTGCCATTTTTGCCTGACCATTTAGCATAATTATTGAGAAGATCTGCAAAAACCGGGAGCTCTTAAACACTTGTATTAGAACCGCGAATTTGTTCGAGTGCCTGTTACCAACAGACTGAAAAACAGCTGAAACAATTGTGGAAATAAGTATGTCCAATCGGGAAGAAGCAACAGCTTATGCCATTGAAATGATGTAATAAGCAATCGAAATGTAGAGCACAATAGATAAAAATGTCTCTGAGAGGAAGGCAAAGGCAGTAGCGAATGCCGCTGAAATGAAGATAGAAAAGAAATCTCCCTAAACGCTACTCAGTAGAAATTAGAGAAGTACCTTATTGACCTAAAATGAAGAATTCCATTAAAGTGAATGCCAAAATTACCTCTAATGCTATCTCAGATATGAAACAAAAATTTGCCACTATTGAAGAAAAAACTGTGAATGGTCTGAAAGAGAAAATAACCTCTTTAAAATGAAATATGAGAAAGAAATAGGGATTGTAAATGAAGAAATCAGTATCATTGAAGCTATATCTGTTGTTAATGAGAAACTGGACAAAGAAATGAAGAGATCACCGAAGAAGAATTGGCTTCATCTGTAAACAATATCCCGGCTCAACCTTTTGTGAATGTTTTTCCGTCTGTCCTGCTATGGATAACATTCCAGTTTAGTCAATGTGTCCCATAATCAAACTCTCGCCATATGAGGAAAATCCTTTCATTTCCTTCCAAAGTCTTACACTTGACTGCTGCTTTAAGAGAAAAAAATGTGCGGATATTTTTAAAGGGGCCAAAATTATTTATTTTCTGGCTGAAAAACATTAAACTGGCCGAAGTTATTTATTTTCTGGCTGAAAAACAAATCAGATTCTGACACAAGAGCTACGGTGCCAGGGCCTACGGTTTAAAGAAAAATTTCCTAAACATTAAAACAAACTACACTTTAGGACTGGCAACAAAGTATAGGCTAAGCCATTCAGGAAATAGCAACAGAGAAGGAAACATTGACTCAACTGGCATTACCAGCTTGCAGGCGGGAAATTAAACGCATATTAATTCTTCGATATTTTGTCGACGTTATTAGGAAACCGAAGAGCTTACAAATAAAATCTGTAGAGTATTCATGTGTATACCATGAAACTGGAGAGTGCACAGAGAGCCAGGAAAACGTATCTTAGGCTTAAAAGTATCTACAGCACGTAAGAACGTAAGATGAAGTGCTGAGAGAGGTGGCGAACTTAACGAAAAGAAGAAAGCATTCAAAACGCAGAGTTAGTAATAGATTAAAGAGCTGAAGCTTGCGGCGGGGAATAACATTTATGGAGGCAATGCCTTGGGTGTAAATTATTAATGTGTTCGTAAATTACAAAAGGAACAGAAATCAACGTAAGCAAAAGCCTACTCTGTCAGTTTTCTACAGATATCAAAACTTCATAGTGGAAATTGCGGAACTGCATATAGAACTGAAATTAATGGATTTTCTTGTCGCATGATTGTACTCACAGATTACGAGCTGATGTAGCTCGGAAAATGACCAGGAACCTTTCCATTACGGCTTCTTCCTTGACTCTTTAGATTGTAAACAGAAGGAAAATTACTGTACGTGGGAAAATGAAGGTGCACGTTCAAGTTCGTATGCGGCTGACTTGACAGATCCATGCACCGTCGGGCTCGACTTTTTAAGGAAATATAAGTTTTGTTTAGATGTCAAACCTAATGAGTTGTGCACTTTTAATGAAGAGCTACAATGCTTGAGGTAGACGGAAATAAAATTGTCGCTATAATACAGTTACTCATAATAATATCGCTATCTCCATTCGAAGACAACGAATTATTAGAGGTACAGGTACAAGTGGGTGGGACACCATGACTTTACTTTGACCGTACATTTATAGTCCCCATATACTACTTGTGCGTATGCATACCAGTTCTGAAGAAGAACACCCTAAAAGACGTATCCGAGGGTCTTCTAAAACCATACTTACAAATATTTATCTTAGTCCGGTAATTAAATCCAGGCCCAAAATGCTGTAGATATCGTCGCTAACCGCTCGACCGGTTAGGGCATATTAGAAGTATAGTGAAACGCACAAAAAGTTGCACTTAGGAATCTTTCCTCGAATTTCATTAGAGATAGATTTCTCATTCAATTAATTCAGTTCGCAATTCGCGACAAGGCAAAAATACAAGAAACCTCAAAATATCTTCATTGAAAATTGGAAACTATAGAAGAACATAAATCACCAAATACAGTTAAAACAATTAAAAAATATTTTTTACAATTAAAATTAGAGTTTCTACGCAAAAACATGCAATTCAGGCAGCAGGCAAGAAAGCAGATTTATCAGTAGCACAAAACTAGAAGTTTCCTTTTGGTCCCAATCGGCAAAAAAAGAATAAAAGTGCAGAAAGTGACTTAATTCACTATTCTGCTAAGTTTCAAGTGTAAGCAAATCTGTCTGCTATAGCACAAAAAATTATGCTTAGCCTCACTTGAAAAACTCCTTAAATTGCTGATAATTCTACAATTATTGCATGCAGGTAAAGTCATAAAAATCTTAACAAGAAGATACGAATAACGTATTTCAATAATTTCGAAAGAAAAAAAGTGCATTATTTACCAACATATAAGGAAATAAAATTCCTAAGCCAAACAGAACATTTTTTTCTTAGGTATGTTAGTGTGTGTGTGTATATATATATATGCTTTCAATGCGGTCGATTGCAACGAGAAAGGGAGGTGCACAACTACATGCTATAGCAATCCTTTCTACAAAATTTCAACATTCTGAGGCTACTCGCTTTTGAGTTGTGTGAGATACATACATACATATGTTCATACGTAGGTATAGACGCCACAAAAAAGTCTCTTCTGAATCCATTTTAAATTAGTTTTATAATTCGTTTGGGTAAAAAAAGTTCTTTATTCTGTCTTTACATAGAGATGTCACGTAGAAACCTCGTTAAATTACATTCGAAAGCAATCAAATTGGATATTTTCCTTGAAATCTTATACCGGAACTTTTCGTGATTATAATACTTCCTTAACTTTGTGCAAGGAAGTGTAAATGTATGAATTCTAAGTCACATGAGAATGTTGAAAGTCAATAAGGTATAACTATGTAACTGCCAGTCACAAGAAGTTATTACAAATTCTTCGTAGTTAAGTTTTTTTATTTATACGTATTTGAAATAAAGACTGCACCAAGTTATTTGCATATTTATAATAATATATAAGTTATATATTTATAATAATATATAAGTTAGTTTTGTTTTACTTTGAATAAAATTTCTGCTTATATTTTTTACACCAGACAGAACATTTTTTTTAATTCGACTACACTCTATACTAGAGACTTAAATTACCAAAATACATTATTTTAGTTCCACTATTCGTTTCTGCATACTTAGTTGAAAGATTTACGTTTCTTTCCCCCACGATTTGAAACTTCCTTCTGAGCAGAACAGATGAAAACTCTGAGATGCAAGTATTAATGATGCTGAAATAATAACTGTGAAAATGCCAAAAAGAATAATTCTTGTATTCTGTAATAATCTTATTTAAAAGGCAAATTGTAAAAGAAAAATTTCTTCGTGTATTAGAAATGAAATACTCGCAATCTACTTAGATGACTTTTTTTGACAAAAAGTTGCATTAGTTTCATTTCAGATATTGATAATGCTCTTTCGAACGCTAAAAATGCATTCAAATTTTAAAAAGTTTCATGCTGCTTCCATATTTCAGAATTCAAACTTATTCATTTTCCGTATTATTTAATAAAAACTAGTTTTTTTCTTCTTTGAGCTGCCATTAATGCAAATGCATTAAATTTTGACAGGAAACTCATATGATAAGAACTTTTCTTGATAAATAACACAGCCGCCTTTTCTTACTTCTTTCTCGTCGTCATTTGCAGAATAACGTACTTTAGTTTTATTTAGTTCTTTCCGCTATTTTTTTCCCTCGAGCCCTCACTATAAATTGCATTATTAAAGCCCCGAAAAGAATCATCACATATTTATCAGCATGGAATATTAAAGTATTTCTGCCGCCATATTAAAGATAAATCGGAAAAACTTTGAGTGGGATGAGAAAATGAAAGCACTTAGATCCAGTAGTTGATCTCAGAAATGGCGTCAAAGATTAACACATCATTCATAAATTTTTCCCCCTTCTTTGTTTCTTTCTCTTTTGCGTTTAATATTATTAGGTAATCGGTTGTTGCCAGTTTACAGATGAGTAATTTACTTACCTTTTTTTTTCCTCTTGGGTGCTCTTTGCATGAAGCGTAGCGGGTAAAGATAATTGCAAAAACGATGATGTACCAGACGAAGCACAGAACTTGATCAACGCATTTTTGATTAAATTTTCGAAATTGCTGAAGCTACATTTTTACTCTCTTCGATTTTTGCTTGCAAAGTAACATTACGAGAAGAAAAAGAAAACTTAATCTTGCTAAGGACTGTTATTTAAGAGATAATTAATTATCTAATTTGTTTTTATTTTGTTATAATTGCCGAACAAGGGAAGATGCAGGTGAAATTGACGGAGGTGAATGGTACTAAACCATCTGACGTGAGTCAGCCTCTATGAACTCAGCTTGCATACTGCTTTGTAAAAAAGGTTTTTCTTTATAGACTTTATTAATTTGTTAATTTTTATGTTGCACGTATATTAACACACATATGTATTTTATGCTAGACTGTGTGTATATAGCAACATTATACAATGGTAAATTAAAGGTAGCTGCATTTTGGTAAACGGTTTTAACTGTGTTTTGTTTACAGTCAGCAAATCTTACTTTATTGTATAAGAATGTAATTCAGGGTCTATTTCTTTAAAATTGTTTGATTTTCCATGTGCAAGTTTAGTATCAGCCAATGTCCCCCAGAAAGTTCTGCACGAATCAGACCTGGTCGGTGCGGTGTTTAGTGATGTAAGCTACCGCATTGAGGTGTTGGAGTTTGAACAATCCCAGAGAAAGCTTGGATGCTGTAACTGTGCAGTATATTTGTGGCTTGGGGGCACTCTAAACACATGGCGAACCGAAAGTCCTGTCTAGTGGTGAGGAATGGAAGACTCTTACATCTGTTCGGTGGGAATGTTTTTTTTCAAACTGGCATGGATCTGCGTAAAGTCGCACTGTCGTCTATAAGGTGTTTAAACTCATAGCAATCACAGACGCTGTCCTGCGCTCCTTGTCACGATACACATAGATTTAGTTTGATGTTACTGCTCAACCAGATAAGATGACTTCTCACCTAAGATGTCAAAAGACAACAAACAGAATATGTCATCCCACAGGAAAAGAATACTCACTGCCAGTCACCACAACCAAGGTGTGGCCGGCAAACCAGTCGACATTATTTATTGAACATAGTCAGTATTAAGTTACATAAAATGTTACATTTTGATGTCGTGCATAATTGTTCTATCAGGATAGAGATAAAATATGAACAATAAACCAAACAATGAAAAATAAACTTTACATTTTAACCTGCTGCCCTAATTTGTCCAGAATCCGCAGGTAATACTGTTGAGTCACTGATAGCAGTTAATACTTGTAATGCTGATTGTCAGCACATTAAATCAGCACAGGTGGAAATTAGAAAACAGTCACTGAGTTAAAAAAATCTGTTAATCAAATATAAGTCCATAAGTTTTATTGTTAAGCATAATTTGAAGATATGCCACGTCTTTTCCATTTGTCAAGCAGTGTTACTTTTAAAGCACTATTATTATCCCAAAGGCAATGATTTGGATTTATATTCAGTGTCACTAAAAGATACACAGTGTGCTTTTTCATTAGATGTGTAATGTCACTTTGGACGTAAGCACAGCAAATAGGCATTTGTGTTCAT
Source organism: Stegodyphus mimosarum (assembly GCA_000611955.2). NCBI lineage: Eukaryota > Metazoa > Arthropoda > Arachnida > Araneae > Eresidae > Stegodyphus > Stegodyphus mimosarum. The sequence continues at coordinate 142,980 of KK114133.1, read as the reverse complement.
GGGTTTATTATTAACAATTATTAACAAACAAAATCAAAATTATACCATTAAAATATTATTTAAAATTCCCACTACTATGTGATGTGACAACCAAATCAAACCTAAATCACAATAAACATAACAGACAATATGCGCTTGCTAAACATACCTGAAAATCAAATCCGCTAGAGACAATATTAACAAAATTAATGCTACAGTGATTAATACTTTTGCGTGCGTACGCGATCGTAATGGATTGAATGCACAAGTCGATGAAAGGTTAAAAAATCTATTCTTTTCACAAGAAATAAAACAAAATGCTGAAATACTTCCTCAGAGATATTTGTACAATATCACAATATCTCACACGTTAAACAGAACTCAATTCAAAACAGAGAAACTAATTCAATCTCACAGTGAATTCACTAAAGTAAATAACAGCATTAAGTAAACAAACAGTTCGCTTAAAACAACAGCAACTGAGCTGAGTCTAGTCTAGTCTGGACAACTATTGCTGGGATATTGCCAATTATGGGCAACTTATCTAGCTCACTAAGGAATTGCACAGAGCCCCTGACGTGCAATTTCCTTAAATTAAATAAAACCAAATATGTGGTATGAAGGAGATGCCGTTTGCATCGCAAGGTTGCAATAAACCAAAGTCCTGCAATGTTGAGAGAAGTCCTTACTAAAATCCTGACTGCGGCAGAGCCGCGTTAGTACATGTCTGCGTCCTAACCAGTGCACATGAAAGTAACACAATTTATTAAACTTTAGTTATACAATACAATACAATACAAATACTGGATTAATACATGAAATATAACATACAAAATGATAATAAAAATTGAAATTCTTGATTAAATATGATAACTAGGATAAATAACGAAAGCATATTTACATATGTACAAGTTGAAGCAATGCTCTAACAACTACTAAGTTGGGAAATTCAGATCCCTTAGTAAGTGAGCCGTATATGGCCTGATGTTGTAATCCTCATATAAGGCTATGTAGTCTAGAACATGGAAATGTTGAAGATGTTTACATAATAAGGCAGATTTAAAGAAGTTGGCATTCATTCTATGTAAATAATGATTTACATATTCAATCCTCAGGTCTCTGTGTAAGGTCTCATTAGATACGTAGAAATGAGCATTTGTGATAAGTCTTAAGACTTTGTTTTGCGTAATCTGAAGTTTTTCAACATGTTTTTTAGAGTAAGCCGCCCAGGCCGGCGAAGCATAAGAGAAAATGGGCCTTATGACAGCAATATATAAATGTCTTTTCTTTACTAAGCTTAAGCTTGAATTTCTTCGTGGGAGTAGGGAAGTAATTACACTTAATGCTTTGCTTCTGACACCGTTAATATGGTCTTTCCAAGTTAACTTATTATTGAGTGTCACTCCTAAGTACGTAGCCTTAGATACCAACGGTACCTCAGTGCCAAATAATTTAATCTTTTCATTAAGTCTTCTACATCTTTGTTTTCTTCTAATAACTAACAGTTGGCATTTTGCCACATTTATCGATATACTCCAACGCGTACACCAATTTTCAATATCAGGCATGTAATTCTGCAGAGCACGTATCGCAAGGTCGGCCTTAAGTGATCTAGTATCAATGGCGGTATCTTCTGCGTAACATCCCAGATATTGTTGTCTCGTGAATCTATCCCTGGGAAAATCTGAAACGTAGAATGTATAGAGAACGGGCCCAGAATTGATCCCTGGGGGCCCCTGCACCCAGTCTCATACAATCCGAGCTGTCTGAACCAATTGAAACATAAAATTTCTGTCTTTGATAAATGAGTATATAATCCTTATAATTTCTCTATTAAAATCAAGTTGTACTAATTTGTATATTAGCCCCTCATGCCAGACGTGGTCGAAACTGAGCTGAGCTATTTCATTTTGGCTTTTATAAGCACTTTAATTATTCACTAGAGCATTCTGGTTAAAATCTATTTTCTCAATTTTTATGGATGGCAACAGCAATTACGAGATATTTATTTATTAAATATTAAATAAACGCGCTCTTTTATTTTTGCTTTTCCGACTTAGCTTTCTCTTCAAAAATCGTCTGCGTTGCACGGGAAAATAAAACAATTTTAATTACAATTCTGAATAAATACGAAATCCGTCACAATACAATAATTTTGAGAAACATTTTCAGACAACTACGTATTTGTATATTTTACAAAATGAGGTTCAACATAACCTCAAAGAAGCCTATTTTAACTTGTTAGATTGAAAATACTAGAAAAAAATCTGATGTATGCACCACATGGCTTCCTTGTACGGAATATTAAATTATACGCATTCTGCATTTTATTTAAATTTATTGGAATAAATTAAATCTATTTCATCGATAGTGCATAAACCACAATTGAATAAATGCACTGTTTAAAATTCACTATATTTGTTTACCACAGCGAACTCTGGCACTAGCTTCACTGACATTGACTAACATCGTCAAATTGCGCTAAACATCGTTAAATTGCATTCGATAGCGGTCAAAATAGGTATTTTCGTTGAAATATGATACCCGAAATTTTTCGCGATTACAATACTTCCTTTTTACCTCTTACAAGTGTCGCAGCTGAGCTTGAAAAACTGTGTTATCACTTAACAACCTACGATAATAGAATATAGGTGAATAGATTATCTTGATATTGAAAAAGGCAAAGCCACTAACAGTACTCTTAACCATTTTTGAACCATGAGTGTAAATTGCCAAATACATTTCACGAGTACTCAGATTTCTTAGATAAATTTTCTCATGCTATCGCGGATATTGTGGGTATCGTAGCCTTAGAATGTTAGCTATAACAGCCTGTCTCTCAATTAATAGTGATAATGGAAGAATTCCTGCGATTATTTGCACGATCGCTGTTGAAGTTGTTCTATATACTTCGTTTATTTTTAGTAGATGAGGACACTGCACGTTTTTAAACGTTTCTTGGCCTTTTGTTAAATTATTACTCTAAATTTGTTTTGCCAATAATATTTTTTCGTGCGTACGGGTTCGTAGTACATTGAATGCACATGTCCGATAGAAGGTTAATAAACTTTAGTCTTATTGCAAGAAATATAAGAAAACGTTGGAATTTTCCTCAGAGATATTTGTGCAATATGACAATATCACGCAATATAATCAGTAGCTATACTTTAAACTACTCAAAACGTTAAAATACAACGCAAAGAGAAAGCTAATCCGATCTCACCGTGAATTCGCTACAATCAACAACAACAGTTAACTAAACAACAACTGAACTGAGATGTTTCTCTCCGGCTTTTTAAAACTTTTCAAGCGGCCGCGAGAAAGTTCTGGTAACTTCTGTTTTTTCGAGTTTTCTGGAAAACAAAAGAATAAAATTAAGGTTAGACCTCTAAGAACAGTTAGACCAGTTAGATCTCTAAGACACCCGATCAGGCGGCAAAAAATTGCTCACATAACGAAATAATATTTTTCAGCTTATTAATATTACTTTTATGTTTGTGCTGTTTGCATATAAGTTATCTTTTATTAAAGCTACAATAAAATAATTTTACAGCTGGTTCCAGAGTCTTCGTGTTTAATTTTAAACGAAACTCTTTATTTTCCCACTGTTTGTTCACTAAAGTTAATGAATTAAGGAGGAAAAGGCTATAACAGGCATACTTTTCTCTTTGAAAAGCAATTTGTATAATTAATTATTGTGGTATCGTTTATTTACATATTCGCCGACGGCAGCGTACTTGACTGTTGGTAGTGTCTCTGAATCCGTTCGAAATCCGCGTTGAATGAATGAAAGGGCTTTCTAATTATATGTGAGGCAATTAACTTGGCTTTGTTGTAATTTGAATACTACAGACTTTCTAGCTGTTGAACATTGATGAGTGAATGCGAGTATTCTCGTAATGACTGGGGAAATGAAAAGATGTATTTGAAATGGTAAACGATTTCAGGCACGATGTATGAAGTAGCGCTGTTCCAATCTCTATTCTGTTGGAGAAGAAAGAAAAGTATTTAGGGCAAGGGAATTTTGCATAATGACGTGTCTCTGTCAGTTCTATTAATTAAAAGACTCAGTTAGGCTAAACATTTATTTTTAGAAACTTAATTCCTATTTTTACGCGTAAACAGAATCCTTATAAAATGTTACTGCAGATTTCATGTCCTTAGGTATTGATCCTATAACTTCACTTCAGGGGACAGTACGATCTGGCCATAATTTTGACGGAAAGCACTCCGGAGGGATGATTCCGAGTGTTTCCACCCCTCTTCCCCTCTTGAGATGACTGTCGGCTCGTCGCATATATAGAGTGCCCCATGCCATACAGACACTATAAATTTACAAACGCCCATGCTTCCTCCCGGATTCGAACCCGGATCTTTCGGTATCACTTCTCTTCTTCATAAGTTTTCTAACATAACGAAGAAAACAAGGATTCCAAACATTTTAATTTTTGTATCGCATAAATAAGAATCAAATATAAATACCATCATATACCAAGGTATCTAACAAAACAGGGGACATTTTATAATCATTTTCAAACATAATTTAAATCTTTCCTGTAAAAATGTACCATCGAAAATAATTTAATATACTTTTAATGGTACATTTACCATAGTTTAAGAAAAACTAACTAGAGAGTCAACAATCTTTTTAAATCTGTAGTCGATGTAATTCTGGAATAGAAAAGCTTTAACATTTCAGACAGCACTTTGTAAGGTTAATCTTAAGTTTTTGACAGTTATCTTTAGTTAAAGCCACTTTCGTATCCTTTCTATTTTCAACTTCCTACCAGAATGTGTTTTCAGAATCGCGTTTAATGCAAATGAGTAAGAGTAGTATTTAAGTCGAAGTTTCACTGACTGCGTTAGAGAGCCAGAGTTTCTGGCTAGCAGGCGTTTGCCTTTAGGGCTACGTCTCCCTCTAAGCTATTACTACGCTCGGCCGTACTTCAGGCCCTTCATAGCCTCGCCTACTTAATTGAGATTTAGGGGCCAACTACTTAGAATATTGATAACTTCGGCTATATCTTTTTAGTTAAGCATTAGTTAAGCTTTAGTTCTTATTACTTTTGAATTCAAACCCAAGTGGAGGCTTTGCTGTACGCTCTGATATAGGAGCCGAATGTGTTAAACCTTGTTTTGAGAAATAAAGGGTAATAACCCTTCTTAAGTCTTGCATCGCTGTTCACACACTCAAGCGATTATTCGCTCACCTGTGTAAGAGGTTCCCCACATTTAACTGTTAAATAAAAGGGCGAAACACTACAACTTATAGAGAAATTTTTGAAAAAGTTAAATGTAGGAAAAAATCATTAGATTAGCATGAAAATTTCCCGCAGATTTCAAGAAAGCATTTATTCACTAAGTATCTTTGGGATGGTTATCACTGAGGAAAACCGAAGATTTTTCGGCAAGTTATATGGATAAACTGCAAAAGTAAAGTTCCAAGTTTTGATTAGTATTAATGCATCTATATAGGGTAAGTCAGAAAACTTTATGGACTTTAGGTGATTCCATGAATATATTATTTACTGTTATTTATATAAGTTCTGCAATCTCTTGCTAACTTATCAAGACGTAATGAATATTTAATTAATTTTCATTATAACTGTAGCTGTGCCATGCGAGAATTAATTTTATATTTACAGTGTTTACAGTATTGATACAATTTTTAAAATTCTTTTTTTTTGAAAAAAAAAGAAAAAGGAATTTGAAAAAATTTCCAATGGAAAATATATGTATAGGATTCGTATTTAAACAAATAAACCAACAGATCATTTTTCCTATGCCCTGCATTAATGGTGATTTATCGTGGTTACTAATAAATTAATAATTCATTCATTGTTAAACAAGTATGATACAAAATTAATAGAAAAAAACAAAATATCAATTTTGGAAATTATGTTAATTATTATACTTCTGAGGAGCCATCTTCTACGACTAATGAATGGAAAAACAAGGCAGATGCGATAGTGTATATTCAAAGATGAAGTATAGCTTGAAAATAGAAGGGTCTTGCGAATAAAAAGAAATAATATTAAGCAAATTAACAATAACAAGTAGAAAATACTAAGAATGAAGACAGAAAACTGAGGAAAAGCTCTTCGTATTACGATCTATAGCAGTTGGAGTGATAAAGGCATAACTGGTTTTGTAATTTATTTTATTTTAAGAAAGTTTTAAATTGTGCGATTACCAGTTTAGAAACAGACTATTCCATTTACGCCTCTCGAAACACTATCCCCCTCACGATGATGTGTCGAGAAATTCTTTATATTTTTTTTATTATTATTTATTCTATTTTTTCTTTGTTCTTTTTTTTTCTTTCTACCAATTATTGCGCTTTTTATTTTTTGTACTTTTCAAGGATTTATTGCATTAATCATCTCATTGCTAGACTAATATATTTATGTATAGTGGTTCGTTTCTTAAGCAAAATATTTTATTCATTTTTATATTAGCGTTCACCAATTTGAATATGTATTGGATTTAAATGTTTTTCAATATCTATGTATATGTGTGTGTTTTGCATTTATGTAGGTATGTATGGGTGAATGTGTGTGTGTGTTAAATAAAATATATGAAAACCCAAATTCTAAGTTTCAATAGTCCCCTCACTCTCTGTTTTAATTTGGTTATTTTTATTTCCTTTTTCTATCCTAAAAACATGAATTGCTTATAATAAATCTCTCTAAATCTCTAAAAGATTCATTTCGAATTTTGACAATTCGAAATTAATCTTTCTCACATAATACTTACATAACGCTTCAACCAAAAATAGTTTCAAATTTGTGACCCGAAACTGAAAATTAACCAGTAAGAATAAATATGAACTGGGACTAAATTATCCTGAACTGGTTTTTTAGTTTAAACCTGTAGCATTCCTTCTCTCGCTCTGATACCTTTTTTCATACACTTCATCTGTAAAAATTGAATACAAAAACGGCGCATTTAGTTCCAATTTATCTGTGTCTTTTTTTAATAGTGTTCATTTACAACAAAAGTATTATTTTGTCAAGAAATAAAATACACTGGTTATCATAAATTAAGGAAAAATGACAAAAATCACGATTACTGAAAAAGTTACATGTACAATTTTATAAAACTTACCTACAATATACAACACATAATAAAGTATCAAATAACATAAAGAGAAATTACCAGGCAATTATGGTAGTATACCAATTAGCACATGCATAAAATGAAGAACTCGAAGGTGTCAGTTTGCTATAGGAAAAGTATTTTCAATATGGAATATGATTGCGTCTAGAAGCAATACAGCACATACAGCGATGTGTGATGCTTTCAATTATGCGGTCTATCAGTTCCATAGGAAGCAAGAGCCATAGCTCTTGCAAACCAGTTGCATGCGCGGCAAGGATCTGAGGGAGCGGATTGAGAGCAGCTAAACGTCTCCCTAAAGCATCCGAAACGTGCTCGATAGGATTTAAGTCCGGTGATTGAGATGGCCACTCCATGCGCATAATTGTTTCCTGTTGAAGATAATCATCTAGGATGCGAGTCCTGTGTTTTTGCATTGTCGTTCTGTAACGGGAAAGCATCACCTATTGCCGCTGCATATGGGCGCGCATAAGCATCAAGGATGTCATCTCTATAAACCTGAGCATTCACGGTTCCCCTTGGAAAGACATGGAGGTCTGTACGTCCACACAAAGAAATGCCACCCCAAACACAGATACTGCCTCTTCCATATGCATCTCTTTCACGGATGTTTGACGGATGATAACGGGTTCCAGGACCTCTCTATATCAAATGACACCTACTATCGATTTCTAGACTAAACCTGGACTCATCCGTAAAGAGAACAGCTCTCCATTGATCAAGCGTCCAGTGGACATGTTGTCGTGCCCACTGCAAACGGTCCCTCCAATGGCGTGATGTGAGCGGCACGCAAATGGATGGTCGCCTCGCATACAGGCCATCTTCATGAAGCCTTCTACGCACAGTTGACGTTGACACCAACCTTCCGGTGGCTGCAACAAGTGACAGTCTAAGAAGATTCGGAGTAGCTGTTCTATTCCTGCGGGCACATAATGTCAAATGTCGGTCATCGGGGCTTGTCTTAGCAGTTGTCCGTCCTAGGCTGAACCTCCTAGATGCCGAATCTGTGGTTTGAAATTGCCTCCAAAGTCTACGAACCACAGAAGGACTCACATTTAGCCATCTAGCCACTTCTGTTTGACTTTATCCTGCTTCTAGTCTCCAAGTGGCTCTCCGTCGTAGTTGTGCAGGCAAATGATGCCTGGAGGTCATTGTTACGAATTGGCTATCTCAGATTTCTGATGTCACTATCACAGTGAAGTATTTGGACTTGATCTCAAACATGGACTTTTATGCTCCTCGCAGATGACGGATTCCGAGCGCAGCGCCACTAATTTGCATATTGTAATGCTCTCAAACATGGACTTTTATGCTCCTCGCAGATGACGGATTCCGAGCGCAGCGCCACTAATTTGCATATTGTAGTTTTACTCAGCTACTCTTACTTGGCAACATATTCAAATTTTACACCATTTTTTTATTTTTATCACAATTTTACACAATTTTATTTTTATTCAAATTTTTACAAAATTATTCAAATTTCTATTTTTGTGATTTTTCCTTAACTTATGATAACCAGTGTAATTGTCATACCGGTCATAATTGGAGGTATTTCCGTCTTCTCTTCAAAATTATTATGAATATATAGATAGATTGATGGATTCATTGATAGGAAGATAGATAGTGATAATTGTTCTCAACTTTCTTTTCTTTTTAAATGTAATTTTTGTGCTATTCTCTTATTTCGTCACGATATTCACTGAAACCAGAACGTTTATTTAAACTGAATGGCAAGAAGTATGGTTTAAAAGCAGGAGGTTAGTCTTTAATTTGAGCCTAGTGTAGCCTGCATAACGTAGCTCCACATTTCTGGTGAAAGTCATCTGCAACAATTGTGACAGAGACACCGAGAGGGAATGGCTGTGCTAAGTTATTTCCATAGTTTGCTATATTCACTGCGATTCAGGTGTTTGTAAATTTGAGTTTGAGATATTGTTGTAAACAATCAGTTTAATTAATGTATGGTATCACTTAATGTTTTTTAAAACTCATAATAAAGATTCGTTTAAATTTTACATTTCAGTGGAATTTTGTGTTGATAGTCAGGGCGAACGTTTTACAGCTGTATAAATAACTGTTCATAATCACAAGTATTTGTTAAAATTTAAATTATTTTATACCCTTGAAACTACAGGATTTCCGTACATGGAGACATAAGTTCACATTAATGCCTTTGATGACACGAACAAGCTAAATGACTGAAACCCTGGAATGATTCGATTGTTTGAAGTAATGTCATAATTTTAATCTAGAAGTCAAACAACAAAAATCAGCGTTATATTTACAAGTTTTCACAGGACTAATTTAAATGGTTTTACGGAACCGTCATCCTGAGCTGCCAAAGCGCAAATAAACGAGATAAGATATAGTTATTAAATAAGATAAGATAAGAATGGCTGGACAGGAGTTAAGCTACTGACGCTCCCTATTGACAAAACGAGGATTAAAGCATAATTTCCTTAAAGGCTGAAGGCAAAGATGGTTTGGAATTAGGATCGTTAACTAGAACGGAAAGAAGTTTTTGAATGTGAAACGTCTCTAGAAAATCTACTTCAATGGAAAATGTTTTTTGAACAATTTTGACTTCAGAAAAATTAAAAGTGGGATTTTTGGACCAACAATTCTGCGCAAAACTGGACTTTTGTGTTTCCTTTTTCTAAGATATGCCTCATGTTCCTTAAGGCGAAATTTTAAGGCTCTCTTAGTTTGACCAATGTAAATTAAGCCACACTGGCAAGGAATCTTATTAATACCCCAAGAATTCATATCCGGAATGGGGTCCTTGAATAGGGAATTCCTAATTTTATTGATAGGAGAATAAAGGACTCGAACGTTAAATTTCTGTAAAATACGTGCAATTTTGTTGCTAAATGTTGGAAAGAAAGGAATGAGAACGGAGTTTTATAATGTCTTAAAACAAGAGTGTGCCTTTTGCTGTGTTGGAATGAAAATTTTTTAACCGCTTGATTAATAATGTTGAGTTAAAAGCCCTGTCAATAGCTAGTGCTTTCAAATAATTTAGTTCTTGATCAAGAATCAATTTGGAGGAGCAAACTTGAAGTATACGAAAAACATAGTAATAAAACGAAGCTAACTTTTGTTTAGTCGTATGACATGATCTGAGGTGTGGTGGAAGTGTAGTGGTCCAAAATGCCGTGGCACGGAAGCGATTGGATGTCTTGGGTTGAGTGAGCGGAAATGAGCTCATCAATTTCGATGCAATAGAAATGAAATTCACGAAGTCTGGTTTCCAGACATCTTAATGCATCCTCCACTGCAACGTTGATGAATAATGATTTCATATCAAAAGAAACCATGAGTAAATTTCTGGAATAAATGCCTTTAACAGTCTTTACAAACTTTATTGAAACTTTATTTGGTCACACGTAACACATCCAACTTCAGAACTACGGTTTACCGTAAACCTTCATCGGCTTGCCTTGCACCACACTTCAAATCATGTCATCCGACTAACCAAAAGTTAGCTACATTTTATTCCTATGTTTTTCGTGCACTTCACGTTTGCTCCTCCAAAATGGCTCTTGATCAAGAACTAAATTATTTAAAAGCACAACCTAATGACAGGAGCTTTTCACCCAACATTATTAATCAAGCAGTTAAAACATTCTCATCTCACCACACCCAAAGACACACTCTTGTTTTAGAAGATTATCAGAATTCTGTTGCCATTCCTTTCTTTCCATCATTTAGCTATAAAATTGCACATATTTTTCAGGAATTTAACTTTCTTATCGTTTCTTCTCCTATCAATAAAATTAGGAGTTTCAAATCCAAGGACCCCATTCCGGATATGAATTCCTGGGATATTTATAGATTTCTTGGCAGTGCGGTTTAATTTACATTGGTCAAACTAGTACAACCTTAAAATTTCGCGTTAAGGAACATGAGGCATATGTTAGAAAAAAAAGGAAACATGGAAGTCCTTTGTTGCCCAGCATTGTTTGTCCGAAAATCACACTTTCAATTTTTCAACGAAAATTATTCAAAAAACATCTTCCATTGGTGATTAGATTTTCTAGAGGCGGTTCGCAATCAAAAAAAAAATCTTTCTATGCTGGTTAACGGCCGTAATTCCAATCCAGCTTCGCCTTCACCTTTAAGGAAATTAAATTTTAGCTTCATTAATAGATGGCGCCAGTAGCTTAACTCCTGTCCTGCCATTCTCATCTTATCTAATCACTATATCTGATCTCGTTCATTTGCGCTATGGCAGCTGAGGGTTATGGTTCGGTAAAATCATCGAAACTAGTCCTGTGAAAATTTGCAAATATAACGCTGATTTTTGTTGTTTGACTTCAAATTAATTAAAAGTGTGTTGAAATATGAATTTGTTAAGATACGGAGAAGATCTTCTTCCTTAGACGAATCCTTGAAATAAATGGAGTGATATTCGTATCTCAAAAAAAAAAGAAAAGAAAAAAATATAAGATTTTTTTTATGCCTTCGTGATGGAACTGACACATATTTGAGAGACCCTGGGTTCGAGTCCCGGCGAGAGACTATTCATTTTTCACCTCTCCTGCTTCAAAAAAAACCTAATTACTTCTACAGAGGCGTCCGAAAGAAAATGTGGTCGACGATGATTCATTACCAGCAGTATTTGGAGATTGGGTCCACACATTCCCCGTCGCTATTTAAAAGGGAGAGTATGTAAGATATTATCTCCCTCCTTTCCGCGTGTCTTCGATGTGTAATTGGAAGTACTCAACAGGCATTTAAGAGGTCCAGGGTTCGAGCCCCGACGAGGACACTACTCACTTTTCATCCCTCCATCAAAAAATTCTAATGACTCTACCATATGTATGAAAATTGTGTTATTGTCACCGTTTCTGGCGAAACTCCTAACGGTGGATGGCGGACTCCTAACGGTCCTTTCTGGCGATCCTTGGAGAACACTGTAGTTTCAGGAAAACACTATTCATAAACTCTGACCTAAAATAAAGATTAAGAGAGTACTGCTGAAATGTTTTACGTAGGTCAAAACTAAATGTATACAGTAACATCCTGCCACTATGCTATAAGTAGTATTCTACGCAGATTGCATTTAAACAAAATTAAACGGTGGTTTTGCCTTTGGTCTGGAATAAAATGAATTGGTTTGTTTTGTTTATTTAAATATGGCAAAGCACACAAGGGCCATCTGCCTAAGGGAAGGAATACCTCATGGAGGAATTTTCTAAGGGAAACTGGCTCGTATACACGTTACACATGGCGAAAATCACGAAACTGCCCATGCAGCCAAGCCATTCGTCTGGAATCGAACTGGGTCAGAACTACCAGTGTTGAGCGAATTAACCGGGCAGCAGCTGGTAAAATGAATTGCACTGGTAATTCAGCGGAAAAATGGAGTTAATACGACAACACTTGCGATTTTCACGTAAACCTGTAGCTACGGAAACTACCGGGGGGTGTCAGAAATACAGATATATATTTGAAATAAATATAGTGTTAAGAGATGCAAAACTGCAACCTTATTTTGCTGTAGGTTTTAAATAAAACTCTATCGCATTCAATGGCAAACAGACGTTGTTCCGTCTTCTTCAGAAGCGAAACGTTTTTTCAAAGAAAGATCGATCGAATAACGATGAAATTTAGGCTGTGAATATCACGCAGAGCGTGACGTATGCTGCTAAATAAAGTGGTGTCTTGTAGACGCATCATGTGTGAAAATCCTGAAGGTGACACCTCAGAGAAGGTAAGGCAGGAAAAGGTCTAAAAGGGAAAAACCAGTTGTCATCGCAATAAATCTCGGGATTTTTGTCTTGCAGCTGAAAATTTTGAATTTGATAAGAAAACGCTAAGAGCTTAGAGTCTTCAAACAAAGACAGAAACTGACTTCTAATATCTTGAAACATTTTCTCATAAGTCTAGATGAGCTTCGAATTATTATTGCCGAACAATAGATAGCTTTTTTTATTACGGTTTTGTGAAAATTTCGGAAGGTCGAATCATTATAAGTTACGACAATGTCCCGAGCCACACATCAGCACGGACACTGGAGAGATTTGGATATCAAAGAAATGTTTCATCTGGCTTATAGCCCAAACCTCTTCCCTTGTGATATTATTTGCTTCTCAAAATAAAGGAAGAGTTTCTAAAGACATCATTTTCTATCTCCGACCCAGCAATTTCTATCTTTTTCCAAAGCCTTGAGAAAGTGACTTCAGACAAATGGTACCACCGCTTTCAGGAATAATTTGAGTGGTCGCCAAAACTATCAACTGTAATGGGGTATATTACGAAAAAGTCTTGCATTCACACATCGCATTATATTTATCTGTCTAAGAGCCTCCGGTGTTTAATTTGAAGTTTGTAATTATGAATGAAATCTTCATTTCTTTAAAATTTTTCGAAGCATGATATTGATTTTTTAACTTGAAAGATTACTGCCAGTTAAGCATTTTATTTCGAGATTCGCTATTCGCAAGGCAAGATTTTTAGCTCATTATGGTCATTATTTTATCGTTATTCGCGTTACTAAAACTAGGGGTATTTAAATGGGGTTTCATGCAAAATTTGCTTAATATACAAAACCATGATATTACGAAATGTGTTGCAACAAAAAATTTACCAATGAAAGCTAAAATTGATCTAATTTCTTCTATCTGTAATGACACAAAAGTTCTATTAATTAATTCTTATTTGAACTTCTATTACATGCTTTCACCCGCTATTATGTTCCCTTCTTAATTACATCTTAAGACAAATGCAGCAATGATTTAATACAAGCTCTTATAAGTGGGAGATATCTGGTTTTCCTCTCTGGCCGACTAGAGCCCCATCCATTACCAAGCTTGAAAAGACACATTTCATTAGCAAAAGACTACCGATCTTCTCAGCCTTTCACTTTTAAACGGAAGGCAACTTTGCTGAGTCTTGCACTTGGCAGATCATTAAAACTCGCTTCATAATTTTCTGCTTCACAATCACATTTCATAACTGGTGTCAAGAAGTTTCCCACAAAGCTCTTCAAAAGTGCGCTCTCCACTCGCAAAGTTCAGGCTGCAATCGATACTGTATATTTAAAGGCCTAAATGCCAGCGAAGTTATCGATTTTTCGCCCCTATTGTTTTATATTGGAAGAAAAGAGATAGTTTGAAACTTCATAACTTCGTGAATTAACTTTTGAATTAGTTAAACTCCTTTAAAAGCTTAAAGAGGTGTTTCTTAAATTTTTTCAACTGTAATTATTAGGAGTTTTACATATGCATGCCTCCATCTTTCCCATAAAATGAAATATTTTTTTCCTTCGTAACTTAGAAACTTCCAATAAGAAACAGAAAATCTCTGCTGATTCCTATTAATACGCAGGGTAAGTACTGCTGCAACCATATTAAGAGCAGAATACGGAAACTGACTTTTATTTTTGGATATTCTTGCAAGAAATTAAACTGAATGCATGGTCTTTTCATAGTCATCCCATGTGTAATAAATATCTTTCTTCTTCGGAGACGTCCCCTAAGCCAGTGGTCTCAAACTCGTGGCCAGAGTCACATGTGACTTCCAAAGCAAATTTATGCAAAATATATTTTAATTATATTTTTGTTGTATATGCGGTGTTTATAGTTTTAGAGACATAAAAACATGACCTCAGCATATGTGCATGACTGCTATTGAACGGAAAAGCTAGAATGAGTAAGGCTTTTTTTGTCTTTGTAACTATGCTTGTACGTCAGGAGACTTAACTACTGAATAGTGCAATAGTCAGTGAAGCTGACTTACCATACCGAAAGGCCCCGGTTCGAATTCCGAAGAAGGATGAATGTTTGCAAGCGTATAGAGTCTGCGCTGCCAGAAGCCATTCAAAAATATACAGCGAGCCAAAAATCTTCTCGACAGGCTTGTGGCAAGGGAAAAGGGAGTGGGAGACCTTCAAAACTCGCCCCGACGTGTTCTCTCTCAAAATGGGGAGGAATTTCACAGTTAATACGTTTTGTTAGTTCAGTTAGTATATCTATACTACCAATGATGAAACTTTGATGTCCCGTCCACTTCTACCTGTACCTGATTATGTTAATGTGGAAGAATATCCCATATTGGTGCAGTCAGTAAATTTAGCTTGCAAGCTAAATTTTGTATAAATATACAACATATTTATTATTAATATTTTGTATAAATATACAACATTTTAGCTAGCGGAGCTTCAATATTCTGAAATTTCCGGTTTTCAATTAAGGTTAAGAGTATATTATTGGCTCAAAGAGCGTTAGCCCAAAAGGGCTATTAATTTCGTTTAGGCATTTTGCTTTGATTCACTATAAATGTCGGTTCACTTTTCAAATTGTTGCCACCAAATATTAGAGCTCTGCATCATATTGCAAAAAATTAAATAGTGCAGAATCAGCATGAATGTATGTATGTTTCTCGCGCTGCGAAAAAACAACGGTCACTAGAGACATCAAATTTTCAATAAGTTGCCCTCTACTAGAATATAGGCATCTGGAAACTCAAACTTGGAATTTAAAACTTTAAAGAATTTTTGATTAAGAAACTCAACATTTTCAGAGAGAGCATTGGCAGCTCTGTACGAAAAACAAACATTTTTATCACCATGGCGCGAGACTGTATATAGGAAATTCTAAAAATATGCTCATTTTAAAATTATTTTGTGTAATACTGTTGAACTGAATTTTATGATGTAAGTGTGAAGAACATATTTAATATATAAAGGTAACACACAAAACTTTAAAAAAAACGTCCCTTTGGGCATAATATAAAATCTGAAACCTTTCAGAATTTTTTTAAAATCTTTAGTTCAATATACTTAAAATAAATGTCAGTCTAAAATTTAATAGTTTGCTGTCAACGCGTTTGAATTACAAAAATGTGCCAAATGGTAACTTCTTGCGTGTACCAACCTTTAGATAGAATTTTTTCCTCCGTATTATTGTATATGCAGGTTTTGACAAATATCATGTAAGTGAAATTTAGAGTTTATTTCAGTATTCTTATTTGTTAAACATATTTTTAAATTTTGGTTAAAAAAGTGATCTGGTTCGTCAGCTGCTTGCAGATCAAATTTGAATCTGAAGCCACTGCTCTAGGCATAGAATACTTTGTCATTATTAAAAATATAATTTCATCTTTAACTTAATATTCGTAATTGAATCTTAACTGTAATACTGGCAGTACATATTGGTAGGGTTTTCAGGAATAGAGCATTAGCTATCGTTCTAGCTTTGCTCACTGCAAATTTCAAGTACTACGCATTAGTTCTCAAAGCAATAGTTTGAAACATTTCGCAAAATTTAATAGTTTAAGAAAAACTTCCTAAACTGAACAGAAAAACGCAAGTTCTCAGCTGCTTGCTAATAATAAAATATGCGAAACTCTTTTGAAGTCATGCTTAATTGGAAAACGTCTCAAATGCCAGATTACAAAGAAAACAAATTTGTGATAGTAATTTTTAATTTATTATTTGTATCACATATTCAATACTTTAAATAATTTTTTGAAATCTAAAAATTCAGTATGGAGCAAGCTTTGTTACTGCTGCATGAAACGTTTTCCTATTATATAAAGACATATACTTCAATATATAGAAAACTATCCATTCTAAAAAACCCGCTACAAAACTAAGAGTTCATATATCTAGAATATTTCATTCAATTCTTAAAAAAATCTCTACAAAATCAACAACTCTACAAGAAAAAAGTTCTTCATAGCTTGAATTCTTCTGCTCTGCTGGTTCCGAAGAGTTCCAGAATACTATCTCCGATATGAAATTTTTCAACCGTGGAAACACCAGGCGGAGTTTGATGTTTTGTGGAAAGAGACATGGCTTGTATGTAACCACGATGAGAGTAAGAATTCCCATTCCTCTTGTCCCAAAAACTTTACACAGGAAATTTAGCGGCTAGACAGTTCTAGAGGACACGGAAGCTACTGAGGATAACTCAGCTGGGATGTTGATGTCTAGAATAAAAGAGGAACATAAAGTCAGAAGCGTAGCCAGTAAATGCTTCCGGAAGGTGATATAATATTTTTCAGTCATGTGGTGTATTTGTTTCTGCTTTTTTATGAAGAGCAGGAGGAAGTGAGTATGCATCTAGACTTCAAGATAATATATTCCCATTTCTCGTTTCTTCCTGTGCTTTTATATAAATTCGCCATAATTTCGATTTTAAGATATGCACTTTTTTATAAGAGATTTGTAAATTTAACTCCATAAACTTCACGAAGTGAATTGCGTAAGCTAGTTTTGAGTTGTCTTTCTCTCCCATAATTTTGCTGTCAAAAAAGTGGATAAAATATTTTAAGACCAACACCCTTTTTTGTATAAATATACAACATTCATTCAATGTATGATTTTGCATTTTTGATGATCGAAATAAATTCATTCGCAGTTAAAAAAGAGCAACATTTAAAACCTAAAGTTAGCATAATTTGTAATATGTGTTTCGTTAGTTTTGACCTTACCTTCTTCTTCGATTGCTAGTAAAAGAGTTAGTTCCTTGTTGCATTTCTTTCTTTATGTTCCTGTGAGTAAATGACTTAATTCGGTATGAGATGTAGGAAGAGATATCATATATCTAAAATGTATAATACCAGTTTTACATATGTTAGCTTTTTCTAGTTAACTTCGTTTGACCTGTCTTTTAAAAGCATTCCGTAAAAGCTTTTAAAAGCATTGAGTAGCATCTGCTTACTGATTAATCACATAATATAAGAATTAAAGTTAATGAAAGAAGGCGTAAATATAACTATTTTCCGATGGATTTATTGGGAATACCATCTCGAGATACAAGCGCATGCAAGTTAGTCTTACCGAAGGGAGAAGTATATTAATAAGCGACAACTAAAGGCTAAAGAGAAAACCAAGTTCCGATGCGAAACTTTCAACTAAACATAAAAAGGCTGCGAAGGCTCTTTATCCTGTTTCGTGAATATGTTGTAGTATCGTCTAAATGAAATGTATTATACTTACTTCTTTCATTTAATTTAATACCGTAAACATTTAAGGTAACCTTTAAAATAAAAATGCGTTTCCTTATTATTTTCGTAACCGATTTAAAAAACAGAATTGTGCAGCGTTTTTTATTAGGAACTACCATTAACAGTAATCCTGAACAAAGAAGCCATATTAATTTTCCTCTAAATAGTCAGCGTGGTAAGCAAAGATTTTTAGTTGTAACTTTTACATTAGAAACATATGCACAGCTTTTTGTAAAATGTAAAACCCTTTCTCTTAGGATTACATAAAAACTTTGTAGAGATATTAGGTATTTTTTGAAGCAGGAGAGATGAAAAATGAGCAGTGCCCTCGCCGGGACTCGAACCACTGACCTCTCGAATACGCGCTGAGTGTGCTTGACCATTACACTACGAAGGCATGCTAAGAAGGCGGGAGAAATACCTTATATGCTTTCCCTTTTAAAGGGCAACTAGCATTAGGGGAACCAATCGCCAAATCCTGGCAGTGGAGGATCATCATACACCACCTTTTAGTTCGGGCGCCACTGTAGAGACATTAGGATATTTCGAAGTAGGAGACGATGAAAACTGAGCAATACCCTCGCCGGGATTCGAACCACGGATCTCTCGAATACGCGCCGAGCGTACTCACCATTACACCACGAAGACATGCTAGGAAGGTGGGAGAAATGCCTTATAATTTAAATTATTAACTGCATATTACCCTTCCTGCTTAAAGAAGACATGTGATCAAAATTATTGGTAATAAAAAATTTAAATTATGATAGATTTATGTCTTCAAATTAGACTTGGTTTTTCTCTATGGTTAACTTCTTTTTACCAATAGGACATAATAAAATCATAAAAAATTGCCTCTGTAGAGAATTCCTTAGAATCCTTTGCCTACTGGATTTCCTTCATATAATTTAATTTACTTATAAGTTTTGGATTTGTTATCATTATTACAAGTTGAATTTTAGATTAAGCTGAAAGATTTTAGTAAAATTAAAAACAGTTCATTCTATTTCGTACTACACGAAGTAAAAGGTACAAATTTCAATGAGATGAGATAAATAATTTTTGCTGCGTACAAGATGTATCAATTTTAAAGTGGGCCACACAATTAAGAGTATGTAGTTTTGTTCAAAATTTATTTGCAAAGTTCATGGCATTCTGTTATACGTAAGAGATTTATAGACCGAATTCTTCGTAAGCTAAAATTATCTGAAGTATTTGTGAGAAGCAGTTTTATGGCACTTTTTTGTAAATTGCAGCGGTGTGATGAATTTATTACGCGGAGCAATATAAAAAAACTCACTTTTCTAGCGGAATATCATTTTAAGACAACTTCATATATTCAATATGAGGCAAAAATTTCCAATAAATTTAGGAAAGATGCTCCTGCCGGAAATTCATTTAAGGAATTTGTGAAGAAATTTTATTAAATAGGATTTATATTGAAAGGGAAACGCAACCAGAATAATTCTGTTTTAACAACATATACAGGGAATGATATTCAGAAGGTCTTTAACAGAATAATTCCGTTCTGAAATAAGTCGGGTAGTTGATTGTCTTTCTGCAAAAAGATGAAAATCACTCTTAGGTACAGAAAGGTAGTGCGATGGATGAGAGAGCACACACTATACCGAGAAGATGCAGAATTAACTTCCTAACCGCACCGCAGAACTAAATATATATAGCCAAAAGAGAGCTTCGGATCATACTAACATGGACTATTTTTACATGATTATTTAAGAACACTATGCACGTAAACAATTAACACACCCTGAAAGAGTTTGAAATCAAAACCATTGCTGTCATCCAGCCTATAGACAAGATAAAGCTTCGGAACATTGCTAATAATGTAGTGAAAAATGTATGCAAATTTATTAAACAAGGGGAATTGCTTCTCCAATATATGTTTTAAGCAAGATTGTAAGGTTTTTCTTTCGCCTTCTTAGCATGCCTTCGTGGTGTAGTGGTCAGCACGCGGCAAGAGGTTCGAATCCGGGAGAGGGCATTTTTCATTTTTCATGTCTCCTGCTAAAAAAACCCTAATGTCTCTACAAAATATGTATTAAACATGATTACTTACTCTTTCTATAGTAGGTTTACATTTGAATATCTTTTAGATTTCTAATGCATAAACTTCTCAATATATTGTTACGTGCGTACGGGTTCGTTATATATTGAATGCACAAGTCGTTAAAAAGTTAACAAAATTTTATTCTTTCCACAAGAAATAAATTAAAATGCTGAAATATTTCTTCACAGATCTTCGCACAATATCACAATATCTCAAACGTTCAGCAAAAACTCAGTTCAAAGCAGATAAAATAATTCTATCTCACAGCGAAATCGCTACAATCAATACAGCATTAAGTAAACAAACAGCAGTTCGCTTTTTTTACAGCTACAAGTATAACAGCAACAACAACAACAACTAACTCACTGAGATGAGGTGTTTCACCTCGGCTTTTATAAGCTTTTTAATTATCAGTAGAACAATCAAGATTTTTCTAGATTTTTCTGGATGGCAACAGTAATTACGAGATATTTATTTATTAAGCATTAAATGCGCGCGCTCTTTTATTTTTATTGCTATTTTTTTTTCGACGTAGCTTTCTCTTCAAAAATCGTCTGCGTTGCTAAGGCAACATGAAGCAAATCTAATTACAATTCTAAATAAATAGCCAAATAAATGTGAAATTCGTAACA